>CM053029.1:505189866-505677366 GCA_028564925.1 Lithobates sylvaticus | reverse complement strand
GGGATCCTCTGATGGGGTGTAGAATGTTGGGAAGGGTTGGTATGGGGGATCCTCTGATGGGGTGTAGAATGTTGGGAAGGGTTGGTATGGGGGATCCTCTGATGGGGTGTAGAATGTTGGGAAGGGTTGGTATGGGGGATCCTCTGATGGGGTGTAGAATGTTGGGAAGGGTTGGTATGGGGGATCCTCTGATGGGGTGTAGAATGTTATGGATCGCCCATATATACATAGACATACACTGATCACCGGACACACTCTCCTAGTAAGAAGGACTCTGAGGCTGTCAGTAATCACCAATCGGAGGGCAGAACACACACTCCGCTCCGTGCCCCGTACACGCCGATCATTAGACCGAAGCCCGCTGGGCTCATTATTACCTGTGCACTCTCCGCCGGGAAGGTGCGGGGTCCGCTGTCACTCCGGTTCCCAGGCTCCATTTGTCTTAATCAGGCCGGGAGATAACCCCGCCCACGTCCTTTAGACTATCGAATCAGAGGAGGCCAGCCTGCACATATGACCTGTAAGCCCCTTATTTGGATGGAGAGAGCAGCCATATTGTGTGTGGCAAATGAGGGAGGAGGTGTACTAGGGAGAGCTGGGGGGCCTTATAGTGACGAGTAATGATCTTATTTCTTATGGGACTACATTGAGGGAATTAATAAAGAGTGTCTGCAACAAGTTCTATCACAACTCATGGCAGCCAATCAGCTTCTATCATCTTTTCCACACAGCTTAGAAAATGAAATTGTAAAAGCTGATTGGCTGAGCTCAAGTTTGTTTCAGAAACATTTTATTAACCACTTTCAGACTTGGCCAATTTGCAGCCAAAGGACCAGGCCCCTTTTTGCGATTCGGCACTGCGTCGATTTAACTGACAATTGCGCGGTCATGCGACTGGGCTCCCAAACAAAATTGACGTCCTTTTTTCCCACAAATAGAGCTTTCTTTTGGTGGTATTTGATCGCCTCTGCGGTTTTTATTTTTTGCGCTATAAAAAAAAAGGGGCGACAATTTTGAAAAAAAAAACGCATTATCTTTTATTTTTTGCTATAATAAATATCCCCCATGAATAGATAAAAATACATTTTTTTCCTCAGTTTAGGCCGATACGTTTTCTTCTACATATTTTTGGTAAAAAAAATCGCAATAAGCGATTATTGATTGGTTTGCGCAGAAGTTATAGCGTTTACAAAATAGGGGATAGTTTTATAGCATTTTTTATTAATATTTTTTTTTTTTTATTAGTAATGGCGGAGATCTGCGATTTTTATTGTGACTGCGACATTATGGCGGACACATCGGACATTTTTGACACATTTTTGGGACCATTGTCATTTATACAGCAATCAATGCTATTTAAATGCATTGATTCCTGTATAAATGACACTGGCAGTGAAGGGGTTAACCACAAGGGGGCAGTGTAGGGGTTAAGTATGCCTAGGGGTGTGTTTCTTACTGTGGGGGGGTGTGGCTGTCAGCTAGTGAATGCTGATCTCTGCTCCAATCACAGGGAGCAGAGATTGGCGTCACTAGTTTCTAGGCAGAACGGGGAGATGCTGTCTATTTCCGTATCTCCCCGTTCTGCCTTCCCGTGAGACGATCGCGGGTGTCCGCGCGGCGATCGAGTACGCGGGACCTGCGAGCGGCCTCACGGGGGTCCCGACCGGCGCGGGAGCTCGCCGCTCCCGGCGTGCTCACGATGGCACGGACGGCTTAAAGGAGGGACTTATATATACGCCCTCCTGCCTGTCCGTGCCATTCTGCCGACGTATATCGTCGTGCGCCGGTCGGAAACCGGTTAATTCTGCACTGAGTCTCTGACCTGAAGCAAGAAGGCAGTCAGCTAAAGTGGAGTGCCACCCAAAAATGGAACTTCTGCTTTAAGTGTTGGTGACCCCCTGACATGCCACATATGGCATGTAATTTCTTTGGGGGGGGGGGGGGGGGGAGCGGGTACTCAGTTTTGCCAGGTGCCCAGTTCCCACTTCCTCTCCTGGTGCTGGAAGGAAATTCACCTCTCCCTCCTCCCTCCCTGCAATCTTCTGGTCCCAGGAGATTGCCCGGCCATTCACAACATGCAGCGCAGTGTGCGGCCGGCTGCGAAAGCCATAGCTGGATGCCCATAGTTACAATGCCGGTGCTGTGGAGAGGAGGGGGGAGGAGCAAGGCTTCATGTGCCCGTATCGCTGGACCGTGGGACAGGTGCGTATCTGTTTATTGAAAGTCAGCAGCTACACTTTTTAGCTGCTGACTCTTAAATGGGTGGAACTCCGCTTTAAAGCTGAATTAAACTTAACCCTTTCATGACAAAGCCTATTTCTGTGATTTTTTTGCTAGAAAATTACTTAGAACCCCCAAACATTATATATATTTTTTAGCAGAGAGAGATCTAGAGAATAAAATGGCAATTATTGCAATATTTTATGTCACACGGTATTTGTGTAGCGGTGTTTTAAACGCAACTTTTTGGGAAAAGGGACACGTTCATGAATTAAAAAAAAATGAAACAGTAAAGTTATCCCAATTTTTTTGTATAATGTGAAAGATGATGTTGCCGAGTAAATAGATACCAAACATGTCACGCTTTATAATTGCACGCACTCGTGGAATGGCGACAAACTTTGGTACCTAAAAATCGATTTTTTACGGTTACCAGGTTAGAGTTACAGAGGAGGTCAAATGCTAGAATTATTGCTCTTGCTCTGACTATCGCGGCGATACCTCACATGTGTGATTTGAACACCATTTACATATGCGGTGCAACTTCCGTATGCGTTTTTTTTTTTTTTTTTTTGCTGCGCGAGCTCGCAGTGACGGGGCACTTTAAAAATTCTTGGAGACTTATTTATTTTTATATTATTAAATTGTGTTTAAAAAAAAAAAAAAAATTTGATTACTTTTATTGCTGTCACAAGGAATGTAAACATCCCTTGTGACAGTAATAGGTGGTGACAAGTACTCTTTATGGAGGAATCGGGGGTCTAAAAGACCCCAAATCCCTCCTTTGCACTTCAAAGTACTCAGATTGCTGAAAACGGCGATTCTGAATACTGTATATTTTTTAAAAACCTGGCGCCATTGGCAGCCGAGTAAACAGGAAGTGACGTTGCTTCCGTGTTTACATTCAGGAGACTGGCACAAAGCGGTTTCCAGCTTCGTGCCAGTCTCTCTCTCCAGCCGCCGGAAGTGGCGGATCGCAGATAGAGTCTCCTAGTGGGACGGGAGGCCTCATTCAGAGCGAGAGCTTTTAGCCACATCGGTTGTTATCCCTGGATAGCCGATAGCTCGCTCTAAAAAACGGTACCGGGATGATGCCTGCAGCTGCGGGCATCATCCCCGTATAACCCCCGAAAGCCGAGGCCGCATATCTGCATACGCTCGGCGGGAAGGGGTTAAAGCAAGACTTTACCCCATAACAACTTGAAAAAAAATCATGTTCTTTAGCAAGGAACATACATTCCACTGTAATTATGCCACCAAAAATGCCTTCAGCATTGCTCCTGTTTCTTCTTGCTGGAGGCTGCCATTTCACTAAAGCCCAGAGCCCCTGAACAGCAGTAAATCATAAAGCTGAACTAAACCCAACGGTTTCAAAAACAGTTACATTCCTGGAATCCTGGAATTGTTAACTGTCACATTAGCTTGTGTCCTCAACAAAACTGTCAAACCATCAAATGTCTGGTGTCATAACTGATCAGAGGTGCAGCACCATGGCAGTTGCAGATCCAACAGAAGCAGCTTCCTTGGCTGTAAAGGATAGGAGGGTTTCATTCTGCTTTAAGGCTGTCAGCAGATCGGCCTCTACAAATTCTGCTAAAAATAGAGAGCAACTGAGCATGTGCAGAGCATTGTGAGACCGTGTATTACTGGGTTTTAAACAGTACAGGCCAATTCAGTAACTTCCTCTAAAATGTAGTAAATTTTCATCAATTTTAGTCGCGTTTTAAAGCACGCTGACATCCCTTGACATGCATGTGCAGTGTTTCAGGTGTGAATAGGACACATTGGAAATAATTTTTTTCAAATGTCCTTCTGTTGATCTGCGTTTTACAGCTGTGCTAAAATGCAGATCAACACACTGGTGTGAATTGGCGCTATGGGCACTTGTTTTGAATGTTTTACACAACTATACCTGCAAAAGGGGCCAGCCTGAGGGCCTGAGGTGATCTAACAGGACTTAATCTTCTGACTAAAGTTCCACTTTAAAGTGTTATTAACCACTTCAATACCAGGCACTTAGACACCTTCCTGCCCAGGCCAATTTTCAGCTTTCAGAGCTGTCGCAATTTGAATGACAATTGAGCGGTCATGCAACCCTGTACCCAAACAAATTTTATCATTTTGTTCCCACAAATAAAGCTTTCTTTTGGTGGTATTTGATCACCTCTGCGGTTTGTATTTTTTGCACAACAACTAAAAAAAGACCGAAAAAGTTTTTCTTTGTTTCTGTTAATTTTTTTTTGTAAATAAGTACGTTTTCTTCTTCAATGACGGCCATTGATAAGGCGGCACTGCTGGGCACCGATGAGGTTGCACTGATGGCCACAGATGAGGTTGCACCAATGAGCATCATTTGTTATATAACTGATTGGGCATAATTTGCACATGTGGACGGCCATGGGGTACATACCTGGCCATCCACATGTTGCACCATTCCCTGGTGGTCTAGTGTGGGCATCCGAAGGGGGGCTGTGCTGATAAATAATCTACTCGGAGTGAGGAAAAGCCAATCAACGGCTTTTTCCTGTTGACATCGTGATCAGCCGTGATTGTCGGAGGCTCTTTACCAAGATTGGTGTAGCTCCACGATGCACGCCCCCACGGGCACACGGCGGCTGTTATGTCATATGACGCCCAGTCAGGATAACTGAAGAGTGTGTGTGTGTGTGTGTGTGTGTGTGTGTGTGTGTGTGTGTGTGTGTGTGTGTGTGTGTGTGTGTGTGTGTGTGTGTGTGTGTGTGTGTGTGTGTGTGTGTGTGTGTGTGTTTTCTAAACATGTTATACTTGCCTGATCTGTGTAATAGAATTGCACAGAGTGGCCCCAATCCTCCTCTTCCCAGTTCCCCTCCCGGCGCGCTCCGCTCCTCTTCTCGGTAAGGCCACTTCCTATGGTGGCACATCCCGAGCCACACTGCCTGTATCCATAGACACACACAGTGCAGCTCGGCCCGTCCCCCCCACTCCCTTTTCTCAGGAGTTTGACTGACAGCAGCAGGAGCCATACGCTGCTCTCAGTATCTCCTGTGTGACCAGAAGTGATAGAAGTGTAGCCACAGCCAAGACCGTACTGGAGCCACAAGAGGAACCAAGTCAGTATTTACTGATTTGGGGGGTGGTTAGAACAGGTAGTAGGGAATTTTTAACCATAGGTGCCGCTGGTGAATAGGGATCCCCCACCCTGAACAGCCAGGCTCTCCACATTTTTCACAGGCTCGCTTGAGACAGGAAACAGTCCATGCAGCTTTTACATTTTTTTTATTTAGGAGTTAATAAACTTGGATGGGGATAGGGGTATTACGGGATGCCCACTTGACTGGAACAAAGTCTGTTTGGGGTTTCTGGCAAGGCACTCAGCCAGATCAAGCAACAACCCTTTACAGGCAGGAACCACCGGCCCGTTTGGTGTGTAGAAAAGTCCCAGTGTCCAGCTACATTCCTGTGGCTACTGATCCCCAGCACCACCTCTTTAGGCACTGCCATCCCACTTGGCTGCAGCTGCCCCTTTCACTAGCCCTCCTGGCTACTTCCTACAGTCCTCCCAGACTGCCACACTCACCCGCCACCCGGCTGTCTTCCCTCTGCAGATCTCGCGGATGTGGCTTCTGCTTTCTTCAGTCTTGCTCACGTGCCACTAGACAGGATTCCTCCTTGTGTTTTGGATGCGTCATAAGAGGGCCAATGAGAGCTGCAGAGCTGGAGGTGTGTGTCTGTGTAAATCCAGGAAGTGAACAGGCAGCAGCTTCAGCTGCCCACAGTTAAAATGGATGCAGCCAAAATCAGTGGAGGGAGATGTCTGCAGCTTATTTGGCAAGTACAGAATCACAGTATATATAAAATAATATGCAAAGTGTTTGGAGGGAAGCTTCCAAATGGCAAAGATGTTTTTTATTTTTTTATTACAAATTATGTGAGCAGACTGCCGTTCCTCTTTAAACATGTTTGATCCGAGTTATTTTATGGCTATATGTTTTTTTTTTTTTTGCCCAAATGCATAAGCTGCTGTAACTTGCACACTGTACCCTTTACTAAAGTACTTTATCGGTGGGATGAGTTGCCGGCTCCTCACCTCACACCTTCTCCTAGAAAACACTTCTGTAATAACATCAGTATAATTTAATGGCCGTGTGAATGAAGCCTAAGGCGTAAAGATGCATATGTGTCCATAATCCTTTATTTTCCCCTTTGTTTAGGCTTACTTTATGTACTTACAAACCTGTATACATACACTTAGGCTATGTTTCCACTATTGCATCCCCAAAGTCACGCGATTTTTTACCACGACTGGAAGCAATGCCTGTGTATTCTTTTTTATATTTTGTTCCCAGAAGAACCTATAAGGACTTGAAGTGTGTTAGTCCCATCACACACACAGAGCTATATTTTGTTGCCTGTGTATTTTCTTCCCAGAGGCACCTATAGGACTTGAAGTGTGTTAGTCCATCACACACACAGAGCTATATTTTTTTCCCAGAAGCACTATAGGACTTGAAGTGTGTTAGTCCCTTCACACACATCTCAGAGCTAATATTTTGTTCCCAGAAGCACCTATAGGACTTGAAGTGTGTTTGTCCCATACACACACCACAGAGCTATATTTTGTTCCCAGAAGCACCTATAGGACTTGAAGTGTGTTAGTCCCATTACACACACAGAGCTATATTTTCTTCCAGAAGCACCTATAGGACTTGAAGTGTGTTAGTCCCATCACACACACAGAGCTATATTTCTTCCCAGAAAGCACTATAGGACTTGAAGTGTGTTTAGTCCCATCACACACCACAGAGCTATATTTTCTTCCCAGAAGCACCTATAGGACTTGAGAAGTGTGTTAGTCCCATCACACACACAGAGCTATATTTTGCCCTATAGGACTTGAAGTGTGTTAGTCCCATCACACACAGAGCTATATTTTCTTCCCAGAAGCACCTATAGGACTTGAAGTGTGTTAGTCCCCCATCACACAGAGCTCCTCTATTTTCTTTGCAGAAGCACCCATAGGTCAGGACTTCTAGTGTGTGTTTAGTGGCATCACACAGAGCTCCTCTATTTTCTTTGCAGAAGCACCACACAGGACTTCTAGTGTGTTAGTGGCATCACACAGAGCTCCCTCTATTTTCTTTGCAGAAGCACCCACAGGACTTTCTAGTGTGTTAGTGGCATCACACAGAGCTCCTCTATTTTCTTGCAGAAGCACCATAGGTCTAGTGTGTGTTAGTGGACCTCAATTCACACAGAGCTCCTCTATTTTTCTTTCACCCATAGGAAGTGGGATTCTTCTCAGCAGCACCCACAGGACCTAGTGTGTTAGTGGCATCACACAGAGTAGTGACTTCTAGGGACTCAGCACCCACAGGACTACCGACTACAATGGCTTGAAGTCGTTTCTAGTGGACTGCGTGGACGTGGATCGTGGTCGTGCATCGTCATCAGCAGTGGCCGCAAGCCAAATGATGATGAACCGACACGTGGACACTCAACGTTGGCCATGCTGCAGGCGACTGCACACGCAGCAGAGGGCCTTCAATGAGTACCTTTGCGAGCTACGGCACCAGGACAGGGTCAGAGGGAGCTTGGTTTTTTTTCCCCACGTCAGTGGAGCATGATCAGGGATGCATGCACTGTCCTCTCACCATTTGAGGAGGCCACGAGGATGGTGAGCAGTGACAGTGCATGCATCAGTGACACTGTCCCTCTTGTCCACCTGTTGGAGCATACGCTGCGTGGGATAATGGACAGGGCACTTGAGGCAGAAACAGAGGCAGGAAGAGGAGGACTTCCTTGCCTCTCAAGGCCCCCTTTATCCGGACAGTGTTCCTTCTGTCCCACCCATCACACAGGAAGAGGATGAGGAGGAGGAGGAGGAGGAGGATTGTGTGAGCATGGAGGTGGAGCCTGGCACTCAGCATCAGCAGCAGCAGTCTTTTAGGGATGATGTACAGTCCCAACAAACCAGTGGACTTGTACGTGGCTGGGAGGAGGTGGCTGGCGATCATGTCATCCTCAGTGACCCAGAAGACTCCGGACCGAATGCCTCAGCTAACCTACGCTGCATGGCCTCCCTGATCCTGCAAAGCCTGCGGAAGGATCCTCGTGTTCTTCGGATCAAGGAGAGGGACCATTACTGGCTGGCCACTCTCCTTGATCCGCGGTACAAGGGTAAGGTTGCGGACCTTATCTTGCCGTCGCAGAGGGAGCAGAGGATGAGACATCTCAGGGAGGCCTTGCAGAAAGGTCTGTGCAACGCGTTCCCAGAAACTGGGAGGCTACAAACTCCTGGTCCTGGGCGACGAGTTGCTGAGGCTTCGGTCAGTGGCAGAAGGAGCGGTGGGGAAGGTGGACGTCTGACCGATGCGTTCAGACAATTTTTTAGTCCGCAGCCCCAAGGTATGATCGGTTCCAGCAACCATCGCCAGCGTCTGATATACATGGTGCAGGAATACCTTGGGGCAAGGTCAGACTTGGACACCTTTCCCACCGAAAATCCTCTGGCT
This sequence comes from Lithobates sylvaticus, assembly GCA_028564925.1. Lineage (NCBI taxonomy): Eukaryota > Metazoa > Chordata > Amphibia > Anura > Ranidae > Lithobates > Lithobates sylvaticus. The sequence continues at coordinate 505,668,655 of CM053029.1, read as the reverse complement.
TACTGGGTCCTGAGGATGGATCACTGGCCAGAGCTTGCACAGTATGCAATTGAGCTACTGGCCTGTCCTGCCTCCAGCGTTCTTTCCGAACGCACATTCAGTGCTGCTGGAGGATTTGTGACTGATCATAGGGTGCGCCTGTCCACCGCCTCGGTTGATCGACTGACATTCATCAAAATGAATCAGTCTTGGATCACCACCAGCTACCAGGCACCTGAGGCGGATATAACCGAATAATTTTTAAGGTCACATCCCTTCAAGACTGCCTATGCTGATGCTGAGTGACTGTCCTCTTATGTTCACTGACTATCCTCTTCCTCCTCCTCAATGATCCATGCCACCACACCAGTGCCTAAGGCACAATTTTTCAGCCCCTGTTTAACAGGGGCGTGTACTTCCAATTTTTTAAAAAAATGCTTCGCAACACGTGTGACTGCTGTGCTCCAAGTACAGTCTCTGTGAGGGGTTGCAGTGTTGTGGCACCAGCACCAGTGCCTAAGGCACAATTTTTCAGCCCCTGTTTAACAGGGGCGTGTACTTCCAATTTTTTAAAAAAATGCTTCGCAACACGTGTGACTGCTGTGCTCCAAGTACAGTCTCTGTGAGGGGTTGCAGTGTTGTGGCACCAGCACCAGTGCCTAAGGCACAATTTTTCAGCCCCTGTTTAACAGGGGCGTGTACTTACAATTTTTTAAAAAAATGCTTCGCAACACGTGTGACTGCTGTGCTCCAAGTACAGTCTCTGTGAGGGCCGGGTTGCAGTGTTGTGGCACCAGCACCAGTGCCTAAGGCACAATTTTTCAGCCCCTGTTTAACAGGGGGGGTACTTACAATTTTTTAAAAAAATGCTTCGCAACACGTGTGACTGCTGTGCTCCAAGTACAGTATCTGTGAGGGCCGGGTTGCAGTGTTGTGGCACCAGCACCAGTGCCTAAGGCACAATTTTTCAGCCCCTGTTTAACAGGGGCGTGTACTTACAATTTTTTAAAAAAATGCTTCGCAACACGTGTGACTGCTGTGCTCCAAGTACAGTCTCTGTGAGGGGTTGCAGTGTTGTGGCACCAGCACCAGTGCCTAAGGCACAATTTTTCAGCCCCTGTTTAACAGGGGCGGGTAATTACAAATCTTGATCTAATAGTTCACAGCAGGGCCCATTCCTGCGCCCACCAAGAGTAACTATGAGGGCCTGCAGTCTTGTGGCAACACCGTCCACCACCACCGCCAAAGGCCCAATTTTTCTGCCCTGTTCATCAGGTGCTTGCAATTACAAATCTTGATCTAATAACTCACAGCAGGGCCCATTCCTGCGCCCACCAAGAGTAACTGTGAGGGCCTACAGTCTTGTGGCAACACCGTCCACCACCACCGCCAAAGGCCCAATTTTTCTGCCCTGTTCATCAGGTGCTTGCAATTACAAATCTTGATCTAATAACTCACAGCAGGGCCCATTCCTGCGCCCACCAAGAGTAACTGTGAGAGCTTACAGTCTTGTGGCAACACCGTCCACCACCACCACACAACCCCCAATTTTTCTGCCCTGTTCAACAGGGTGCATGCAATTACAAATCTTGATCTAATAACTCACAGCAGGGCCCATTCCTGCGCCCACCAAGAGTAACTGTGAGAGCTACAGTCTTGTGGCAACACCGTCCACCACCACCACCACCCCCAATTTTTCTGCCCTGTTCAACAGGTGCATGCAATTACAAATCTTGATCTAATAACTCACAGCAGGGCCCATTCCTGCGCCCACCAAGAGTAACTGTGAGAGCTTACAGTCTTGTGGCAACACCGTCCACCACCACCACCACCCCCAATTTTTCTGCCCTGTTCAACAGGTGCATGCAATTACAAATCTTGATTTATTAACTCATAGCAGGGCCCATTCCTGTGCCCACCAGTCTTGTGGCTACACCAACATCTAATAGGGCAAATTTCTGCAGAGTATATACGCCAGGCCCCTACTTTCAAACATCCAACTTACAAACGACTCCTACTTGCAAATGGAAAGAGAAAACAGGAAGTGAGAGGAAATCTACCCCTAGGAAGGGAAATTCTATCCTGTTAGATTTAATTTGGGAAAAAGGTATCTCCTCTCTACTGATACTTTATCACCAATCCTTGTTTCAATTAAAACCCCACTTTTCCAAAAACATTTGTCATTGGGACGGAAAGTGAGGTGACATGTTCTGAACAGATGTGCAAAGACAGCAAATGTTACAGGGGTGATAACCCCTCCCTCCCCTGTTCTCCAAAAAGCTTAAAAAATAGATTTTTTTTGGGATGGAGCTACACTTCATAATGTACCTGTTCAGATTCTACTTAAGAACAAACCTAAAGCCGCAAGTGGTTTTAAATGGCTTCTTTTTTTCCTTTACAAATGTCATTTTGTGCAAGGACAGTTCTAAACACGGGAAACACATGCCACTTCACAGGCATACTTTAGACACCCCCCAGGTACCATATTTAAAGGAAAATTTCACTTTTTTTTTTTCACTTTATGCATCATTAAAATGACTGCTCCCTAAAAAAAAAGTTTTTAAAAGTTCTTTTTGCATTGATATATGTCCCCTGGGGCAGGACCCGGGTCCCCAAACCTGTTTTATGACATTAACATGCATATTGGCCGTTGTAATTAGCACTTTTGATTTCGAACGTTCGCGTCCATTATAACGTATAGGGTTCGAAAATTCGCGCGAACTTTCGGTCCGTTCGAAGGTTCTGGTTCGAACCGAACCCGGGGTGTGTGGGAACATCAAAAGTGGGACCAAAGTAGTGCAGGGACTACTTTGAAGTCGCCAGGGGTCAAGTCCTGGGAAAAAAAAGTGTGGGAACTGTGTGGGAACTCCCACCCAAGATCCACTCCCCCACCAAAAAAAAAAAAATGATACGCCCATATGCATGAACGCTTCAAAAGTGGTATTTTTCATCCAATTTTTCGTATTGTGTGTATGAAGGTTAACTGTTAGTACATAAAAAAAAAACAATCCTCAATAAACATAAATATGGTAATTCTCTGAATAATCAGCATTCATTCAATTGTGCCTCCATGCAAATGTGAACATCGTGTTCTGATCTTTATTGGGGAATGTTATTTTATATATAGAGTGTTTATGTGGTGAGTTTACACTTTTCATTGAACAGAGTTTGGATAACACAGGGTTAAAACGGAAAGGTCATAAATGAACTGCACATTATCTGGACAGAATGCTTGGGGAGATAGTGATGTGTTCCTGCTTAGGAGATGTATGTTAGCTTGGGGGGATGCAAACTCTGCAGGGCTCCAACACACACTCGCTGCTATTCCAACCCTTCACATATTTTCACATAAACTTCCCTCCTGGCATGAAACTTTGCCAGGTATTGCGCTCAGCTTACCACCCCAAACTGATGTTCCTCCCTCAGCTCACCTCTCTCCCTGCATGTCCTGTGAGCAGAATAGCTGTGCTCCTCCTCTGGGTTCTCTCATCATATAGCACTGAAGATAGAGGAGGGGGGATTCAGCGGGACACACAGAGCAAGTATGCAGGAGACTGGGGGGGGTAGATGAGGAGACAGAAAATCAGGAGGGGGCCGGCGGGGAGGAGCGCATCACGAGAGGTCTGACTAAATACAATCTCTTAGCAGCAGGGACCTGATCTACCTGTCAGCTAGCTGTGATTGACAGGTAGATCCAAGCGGAAACTGTCATGGGGCCCCCTACTGGCAATGCCTGAATGGTTACTATTGTGAGCTGTGTCGGCAACTGCTGGTGTAGCACCTGCCACACAGCTCGCATACTTCATAGTCTTGCATGACACAGCTCCTTGAAGTCGCACAGATATGAACGGTACTCATTGGAAATCATGGGGTACCACTAGTCATGCGACTTTTCAGTCCCAAATCACATGAAAAGTCGCACAAGTGGAAACCTAGCCTAATACCCATAAGCGCATGTTCTTAGACAGATTTTTGGATCTGTATTATGGATCTGAATGAAGTGCATGTTTACACACTTGTGAAAACAAAGCAGCTGTGTTCAGATCCGTAGTTAGGCTACTTTCACACTGGAGCGGTGGGGGCGCTGGCGGTAAAGCGGCGCTATATTAAGCGCCGCTTTACCAGCGTTTTAGCAGCGCATTTCGGCCGCTAGCGGGGTGGTTTTACCCCCCGCGAGCGGCCGAAAAAGGGTCAATACCGCCCGCAAACCGCCCATTGTTTCCAATGGGAATGGGCGCTATAGGAGCGGTAAATATACCGCTCCTATAGCGAGCCAAAGATGCGGCTTGCAGGACATTTTCCAGCGTCCTGCAAGCGCACCGCTTCAGTGTGAAACAGCTGTTTCGGGTCGGTTTGCAGGCGCTATTTTTAGCGCAATAGCGCCTGCAAACCGCCCCAGTGTGAAAGGGGCCTTAAAAACACTTGTATAAGCGTTTTTATTTTACGGCCGTGAGTGAAGTGTAATGCGTCATTAAACCCACATCATAAAAAACTACAAACAGCATGTATTGATATGCACTCAGTCACTATAAGATTAGTTTTCTGTATTCTGCAAAAAAAAAAAACTGGTTGTCCCCAATGCGGCTAGGGATTTTGCAACTGTGGTGGCAGCTCTGCACATGCTCAGTTTTCAGTAAGTTCCTATGCTGAGAATTTCCTCACCATCACATCTAAGCAGCCCATGTGACTAGAGTCACACGTGGGTGTATCCAAAAGTGGTAAATGACAGCTCCCTCCCTCTTAATTATACCCTAATACACCTGCGTTACAGAGCAACACAATAGACTACAATGCATCGTGGTGGGCTGGGTTAGTAAAAATGGTGCATGAACGTTTTTTCATGCGTTAGAAAAGCCCATTCTGATGAATGACCTGCCAAATAAACGCAACACAATTTAGGATGTAGAGATGTAAATGGGCCCTAAATAAGCTTAATACACTCCAGGTGCATCAGAACAAAAGGTGTGCGGAGCCTTAGGGCTCTTTCAAACGGGGCGGATCAGTACTGATCCGCCCGGTGGATATCCGCTTGCTCAGCGGGGATCGCCGGAGCAATCTCCGCTGAGCAGGAAGATGACAGGTCCATCTCTGCACACAGCGCAGGGACAGACCTGTCACAGCGCCGCTCTCCCCTATGGGAGATCGGGTGACGACGGACCGCAGAGTCCGTCGTCATCTGATCCGCTCTGCAGACGGATGAAAAAATGGGGTTTTCCTCCGTCTGCAGAAACGGAGCATAGCGGACACAGACGAGATCGGGTGTCAGCGGATGCTCATCCGCTGACACCCGCTATCCCATAGGGATACATGTATGTCCGTTTTTCATCCGAAAACGGAAGGATGAAAAACGGACATACGGACCGTCCGTGTGAAAGAGCCCTTCCTGATTGTTTTCTTAAAGCTAATTAACAAGACAGGATTGCTAAAGAAGCCTCGCCTGTTTTGCAGGTGTTGCTCTCTGCAGCTCCTTGGCTGCTGAAAACGCAGCTGAACATAAACTGGTGGTGAGCGAGTTGATTTACTTATCCAGGCAGTAAGGCAAAGCAGGTAAGTGTTTTACTGCCCTGCTGTGTCCTCCATAGCAATCCGGCCCCTGGCAACTTCGTCACATTCAATTTAGAAAGCAGCCACAACCTAAGTAGAGAAGGCTGTCCTCTGCCACCAGCATACTGTAAAGAAAAACCCTTGATCTCTGTGTGGAATCATTGGTCTTTCTGCAGAGGTCCAGCACATCCCCTGCTATGAATAAGAGCTAGAACTCTCTAACGCAGGGGTGCCCAACCTTTTGAAGAGCGAGGGCCACTTAAGCGACTTAGTAACCAGTCGCAGGCCACAATGAGCAGGTGACAGTTCTGCGTCCACTCTGCGTATGCAAAGCGGACACAGACCACTCTACTTTATGGTCCCTCATCTGATCAAATGGAAAGGGACGGATCCACTTTCCGTTTTTTTAGCAGATCGGATTGGAAGGAGACAGTTGTAAACGGACACAAGTCTGTTTACATCTGCCGCTCCATAGAGGTGAATGGAGGGTCCGATTGGGTCAGACAGATCATGTTAAAGGGGCATAAAGGCTACTTTTAGGCCCTTTCACACTGGCGGTCCGTTCAGTTCCGCTTGTCAGTTTTTTTAGGCGGACCTGAACGTACACTCCATAGACCTCTATGGAGAGTCGGATGTCAGCGGTGACATGTCCGCTGACATCCGCTCCGATCCGAAAAAGTGTGACGGAGGAAAAAGCTATTTTTCCATCCGTCTGCGGATTGGATGACGACGGACTCTACTCTACTCCTGCGGGTTAGCTGTACTTTGCCATAGATTTCTATTATATCCTGCAGGTGTGGTGCACTCTGAAAGTGCACCAAACCCACAGGTAAAACCAGAAGTCTATGGCTCAGTGCAGGTAAGCCGCAGGTGCTCTGCACTACACCTGCGGATCAGTTTAAAGCAGCCCAGTAACCACTGCAGAACAGATATGTCCCTATATACACTGTGATTTTAGTAATAAACTTGCTGTCCCAGGCAGAGTGCATTTGGTATCACTCCACCTATGACAGGAGCCGATGCTATACAGTAAGCATTGGCTTATGCGGCTCTGCTCCGCAGCTGCTTGCTTCCTCTACCGCTGGCTTCATTCACAACACTGGTGCTCTGGCATGGCGGGTAGACAACCTGCAATCTGGGCTTGCCAGCCCGCCATCCCAGAACAGGAGGTCGCGGCCACATCAGAGGGCTCCACGGGCCACTGGTTGGGCACCCCTGCTCTAACAGTAGACTCAGCACGGAGTATGACTGACTCAGCAGGACATCTGCAGAGAGACTACTGCTTCAACAAATATTCATGCCATCTGCCAGATAACAGTTTGTTTAATAGCCCCCCGGACAGCCAAAAGTGACCATTAAAATGATCTTCCATTTAGTCTGAATTTGAAACCAGTGTTTTTAATTTTATTTAAATTACAAAAATTGGGGTTCAAATTTTGGCATGATTGCCCATCACTACTACCAAGTTGTAACTAGAGACCTAAATAGCAGAATCTCGGGTTACACAGCTGAATGACTTATAGGGACACACACCTTCCTCATTTAGGCTCACACTGATCCAACACGATAGTCCCAAGACTTCTGATCCAACGTCAATGAAGGGATCCGACCATACCAGGCCATTTGAGTCTGGTATTAATCTTGAGGGGAACGCCCCCCACGCCAATAAAAAAACCCTGGCGTGGGGGGCGTCCCCCCCAAAATCTATACCAGACCCTTATTCGAGCATGCAGCCTGGCAGTACAGGAAAGGGGGAAGTGAGCGAGCGCCCTCCCTCCTCCTGGACCATACCAGGCCACATGCCCTCAACATAGGGGGATGGGTGCTTTGGGCCATGTTGTTGGGGACAAGGGCCTCTTCCCGTCAATCCTGGGCGGTGTGTTTTTATTTTATTTTTTTATTTTGGCGTGGGGTCCCCCTCAAGATCCTCAGAGCACAAGTCGCATGGCACAAGTTGGATCAGTTAAGATGATGATCCCCACTTCTATTCAAAACAATGGGCTGATATCGTGCCCCAGTCAGCCAGTCAAAGTAGTGCAGGAGGCATTTTCAAAGTCAGCCCAGTTAAGACGGCTTTCATAGGGAAACATTGATTTTGACATGTCATGCGACTTGTGCTCTGGAAGTTGGAGCACATGTTGGAGTCGGACCAGTGTGAACCGGCCCTTATAGATGTGACCTCTGCACCAGTCTGGGAATAGATAACCAACACAGAGCCTTCTTATTTGAAATACCAGTTTGCTCTGCAAATATTATAGCACAAAAAGAACCCTGTCTTAAAGTGGTTGTAAACTCTGCAAAATATATAAAATAAAAAAATTAACAAAAAAAAAGAGCCTGCAAGACAAAGGCATAATGAGCTAGTTTGCATCACATACTAGCTCATTATGAAATACCTTAGAACGATGCTGTTGAAGCGGTCCCCATACACCGATGTGATGGGCGACATGTCCCCCAGAATGTTACTTCCGGGTTCGCAGGCTCCGGCGCTGTGATTGGCCGGAGCCGCAATGACATCACTCACGCGTATGCGTGCAGGAGCCGCCGGGCAGGGCACAGCAGCTGAAGAAACGGCACATATGCAGTCCTTATACAGTGAATATTTCCGAAACTGTGCAAGTTTAGGAGAAATTCACGGTACCTACAGGCAGGGCTTTTTTTTTTTCAGCGGGAACGCAGTTCCGGCACCTCTAGCACTGAATGTATGTAATAGCATGGGGTGTGGGGTATGCTGGAGGGTCTATTGATGTTGGCTTCTGAGGGATCTATTGTCACTGGTGGGGATCTGATTTTGTGTGCGGGTCTATTGTTGCTGATGGGGAATCTATTGTTGCTGGGGGGGTCTTATGTTGCTTGAATGGATCTACTGTTGAGGGAGAGGTCTATATTTAGGCCGGATTCACACCTATGCAGTTTTAGTGCTTTTTGCAGATTTGAACTACAAAAAGTGCTCCATAGGAAACCATGTTAAATGGACTGTAGTGCAAATCTGTAAAATGCAAAAAGCACTAAAACTGCATAGGTGTGAATCCAGCCTTACTGGCTGCTGGAGGATCTATTGATGCTGGCTACTGGGAGATCTGTTGTTGCTGCTGGGGGGGGGGGGGGGTCTAATGTTGATTGGGTGGATGTTTTGTTACTGGTTCACTGTTGCTGCAGGGAATCTATTGTTGTTGGGGTGGAGTCCATTGTTGCTGGGGGATTCTATTGTTGTGTGGGGATCTATTACTGGGGTTCTATTGTTAGCACCACAAAATGATACTTGGTTCTGTATTCTCTAATAGGGGCAGTGCTGGTAGGTGGGTAGGGGGTGGAATCAAGGGACGGTGGTCAGAGGTGGGTAGGGGGCAGAGACAAGGAGTGACTCAGACAGGGGGAGTTACTGCACCTATTCTCTGAGAAAAAAAGATCTGCCTACAGGTAAGCCTTATTATAGGCTTACCTGTAGGCAAAAGTGGTTGTAAAGGGTTTACAATTACAACCCCTTTAAATGTTAATTTCAAAAATAACTTTTATATACATAAAATAATTGTATTAAATACAATTGATGAGTGAACACTATAGTTTTCTTGTAAAACAGCAGTTTCCTTTTGTTCAGTGGGGACCTCTGCTGGTGAGATTGTACAAGAGCAAGAAAATCACCTGCTCTTTGTAGGGTCCTATGACCTGGTTGTCATACTACATGCAAACACATCTGGATGCGATAGTCTCAGAATAAAGTATCCGCATAAAAAGGATATCTTTTACTTATTTTGGCCTCTGCTCTGCCGGTTCCATACTTAAAGTGAAACTACAGGCAAAACTTTCTATTTGGGATACAATAATGGAGGGTTTTACCACGTCATTTTTTTTTTTTTGTCATCATTCCAGCAGAGATATTTCCCTTCACTTCCTGTCATAGTCAAAATATATGAAGTCAGTGGAAATCCATGATTGTCACCAGAACTAGTGTTTGCATTAGACGATTTTTCTTATATTCCTCTTCTGGTGACATTTTCTTTTACTTCTACCATCGGTGATAACGATGAAAAGGACAAATAGGGGTTGAATCTCCTTAACAAGAGCCCAGTCTAGTACTATTAACTTGATGGTGGGTATTCTGCGACCGTATTTTTCGTCATTGAGAGCGATTTGATCCCCTTGCTGTGTAGGGTATTGTTTGGATGTTCAGGTGCCCCTGGTGGACTCCCTCTCCTCGGTACCCATCTATTACATCTGTTGGGTGGGTGGCACTTGCACTTTGTATGCCGGTGTCTTGCTGAGAAAGTTCCCCCGGCGGATAAGGACCCCCCTGTACTGCGCAGGCGCAGCGCTTGTGCAGTACGAAGCACAACAAAGCCGCCAAAAATAGCCAAAGCAGAAGACAGTGAATCAGCTGTACATGGCACCTGTAACAGGGCCGCTCGCCGCGCTTGGCATATTTTTATTCTAACTCTATGTCCGCTTGGATGGTGGGGCTCGAACCTGGACATAGGTTAGAATGTAGTGCGCAGGCGCCGTGTACAGCTGACTGACTTCAGCTATTTTTGGAAACTCCGTTGTGCTTCATACTGCGCAAGTGCAGCGCCTGCACAGTACAGGGGGGTCCTTATGCGCCGGGGGAACTTTCTCCGCAAGACACCGGGTCTCAGCGTGTATCACGTGACTGGTGAACTTGGTGTGTGCGCAACTGCAGGGGTACCCACACCGGAAGTGAGGTCAGTGAGCCGTTTCCGGCTCATTCATTCTGTCTGGGACCGTATATTTAAGCATATCGCTTAAACAGCTGAGACGCACAGTGGTGACGGTTCGTGGAGCGCGCCGAGATAGAGGTGCACTTGCACCCTACTTCCTGGTCTTTTTGTTCTTGACGGCCACTTCGAGGTAATGTCCCATATACTTATGTTTTTTAATAACCCTAACATATAGTCATACGCATTTAGGATTGGGTTCTGTTTATCCCACTTTCTTATTGGCAAGTGTATATCTAGCAGGTACATTAAATTGTGGCAATGGTAGTTTTCCATATGCCCCATGTTTCTGGTTTATTTATAGTGCAATGTTCATGGGCATCCTAGTGGTTAATGAGGAGGATTACTCCTACTGCCCTATTATACATAGGGCACCTGTTCCTGCCTAGGCTTTGCTCCATTTCTGGGTGGGTGGGGAGATGGATGGGTTGTGATGATTGCGGTGGGGTGGTTTGGGTATGGGCCGATTTGATGTCTTATATCTATGCCTTATACCTAAACATACATACATATAAATACACACTGCTATGGTCATGGGTATATATAGGGTTCTATCCTTTGAACAATTTTGTTTAGTACTCCTAGATGATCATTGGCCTCTTTATATTGATATATGGTCCAACATCCATCAGACCATGCTGGTGAATCTGGCTTCACCACCCCATTATTGTTTTTAAACACGCCCTGTCCTGCCGAGCTCGTGTGCAGAAGTGAACAAATACGTGAGTAGCACCCGCATATGAAAAGTGTTCAAACCACACGTGAGGTATCACCGCGATCAGTAGAGCAAGAGAAATAAATTCCAGCCCTAGACCTCCTCTGTAACACAAAACATGCAACCGGTAGAATTTTTAAATATTGCCTATGGAGATTTTTTTAAGGGTAAAAGTTTGTCGCCATTCCACGAGCGGGCGCAATTTTGAAGTGTGACATGTTGGGTATCAATTTACTCGGTATAACATGATCTTTCACTATATAAAAAAAATGGGCTAACTTTGTTGTCTTATTTTTTAATTCAAAAAAGTGTATTTTTACGAGAGAAAAAAAAAGTGCGCTTGTAAGACCGCTGCGCAAATACGGTGTGACAGAAAGTATTGCAACGACCGCCATTTTATTCTCTAGGATGTTAGAAAAAAAAATGTATAATGTTTGGGGGTTCCAAGTCATTTTCTAGCAAAAAAAAAAAAACTGTTCTTAAACTTGTAAACACCACATCTAAAAAAGAGGCCCGGTCTTAAAGTGGTTACATTTATCTCACTTTTTTTTCACACAAATAGAGCTTTCTTTTGGTGGTATTTAATCATTACTGGGATTTTTTTTTTTTTATTATGTAAATGAAAAAAAAAAAAAATATATAAACTTTATAAAATATAACAAACAAAAAACACATTTCTTCATAGATTTATGCCAATGTATTCTGCTGTCATTAGTAAAAAAAACAAAAAAACAAAATTAGTGTATAATAAATTGCTTGTGAAAGTTATAGCGTTTAATAACTATGGGATATACTGTATATTTGAAAATTGATCACTACTGGTGACTGTCGGGGACCCAAAATGCCAGGACAGTACAAATGCCCCTCAAAATTACACCTTTTTGGAAAGTAGACAATCTGGAGGTATTTAGTAAGGATGCATGGAGAGTTTTTTTTTTTTTCAAAATTATGGGGAAAAGAAATTAAATACATTTTTCTTTCACATTTTTTTTCCATACGGTCATTATTGCAGTACAGCGTCATCCTATAACTGGGGTGGTGGTGATCAGGGATACAGGACTAGTGACAGTATGTAAAAAAAAAATAAAGTTTGAATCACTTCAGCTCCAGGAGGTTTACCCCCCCCCCCCCCTCTTTATGATCAGGCCATTTTTTGCGATACGGCACCAAGTTACTTTAACTGACAATTGCGCGGTTGTGCGACAAGGTACCCGAATAAAATGTACGCCCCCCCCCCCCACACAAATAGAGCTCTCGTTTGGGGGTATTTGATCACTTCTGCAGGTTTTTCATTTTTGTGCTATAAACAAAAAAAAAACTGACAATTTAAAAATGTGTATGTGTAAGATATCTATTAATTATCTATATTTATATCTTTATTTTTTTTTACCTTCTTCTATAGAACATATCCAAAAAAAAAAAAAAAAAAGTAAATCAAAATTTCTTCATCAATTTAGGCCAATATGTATTCTGCTACATATTTTTGGTAAAAAAAAATAAAAATAAATCGCAATAAGATTTATTGATTGGTTTGCGCAAAAGCTATAGCGTCTACAAATTATGGAATATATTTCTGGAATTATTTTTTTTTTCCACTAGTAATGGCAGCAGTCAGCGACTTATAGCAGGACTATGGATGTGGACAAAAAATCAGACACCTGATACTTTTGGGGAACCAGTGACACCAATACAGTGATTAGTGCTTAAAAATATGCACAGTCACTGTGCTAATGACACTGGCAGGGAAGGGGTTAACATCGGCGATCAAAGGGTTAAATGTATTCCTAAGGGAGTGCTCTCTGTGCGTGGGGTGCTGGTACTGTGGGAAGGCAGAGATCTGCGTTTCTGCTTAGCAGAAACATAAAAGATCACTGCCTTCCCTTGTCACTGAACGGCGATCTGCCTTGTTTACATAAGGCTGGCAGTGCATTTGCACGCCCCAATCCTGGAAGTGCAGAATAACGTACCTGTACGTGATTCTGCACAGAGCAGCCCCCCTGCCGCAGCAATCGGCATCAGATTAAACTTTTTTTCTTCAATTTTTGGGGTGTGGGGTATGCTGGAGGGTCTATTGATGTTGGCTTCTGAGGGATCTATTGTCACTGGTGGGGATCTGATTTTGTGTGAGGGTCTATTGTTGCTGATGGGGAATCTATTGTTGCTGGGGGGGTCTTATGTTGCTTGAATGGATCTACTGTTGAGGGAGAGGTCTATATTTAGGCCGGATTCACACCTATGCAGTTTTAGTGCTTTTTGCAGATTTGAACTACAAAAAGTGCTCCATAGGAAACCATGTTAAATGGACTGTAGTGCAAATCTGTAAAATGCAAAAAGCACTAAAACTGCATAGGTGTGAATCCAGCCTTACTGGCTGCTGGAGGATCTATTGATGCTGGCTACTGGGAGATCTGTTGTTGCTGCTGGGGGGGGGGGTCTAATGTTGATTGGGTGGATGTTTTGTTACTGGTTCACTGTTGCTGCAGGGAATCTATTGTTGTTGGGGTGGAGTCCATTGTTGCTGGGGGATTCTATTGTTGTGTGGGGATCTATTACTGGGGTTCTATTGTTAGCACCACAAAATGATACTTGGTTCTGTATTCTCTAATAGGGGCAGTGCTGGTAGGTGGGTAGGGGGTGGAATCAAGGGACGGTGGTCAGAGGTGGGTAGGGGGCAGAGACAAGGAGTGACTCAGACAGGGGGAGTTACTGCACCTATTCTCTGAGAAAAAAAGATCTGCCTACAGGTAAGCCTTATTATAGGCTTACCTGTAGGCAAAAGTGGTTGTAAAGGGTTTACAATTACAACCCCTTTAAATGTTAATTTAAAAAATAACTTTTATATACATAAAATAATTGTATTAAATACAATTGATGAGTGAACACTATAGTTTTCTTGTAAAACAGCAGTTTCCTTTTGTTCAGTGGGGACCTCTGCTGGTGAGATTGTACAAGAGCAAGAAAATCACCTGCTCTTTGTAGGGTCCTATGACCTGGTTGTCATACTACATGCAAACACATCTGGATGCGATAGTCTCAGAATAAAGTATCCGCATAAAAAGGATATCTTTTACTTATTTTGGCCTCTGCTCTGCCGGTTCCATACTTAAAGTGAAACTACAGGCAAAACTTTCTATTTGGGATACAATAATGGAGGGTTTTACCACGTCATTTTTTTTTTTTTGTCATCATTCCAGCAGAGATATTTCCCTTCACTTCCTGTCATAGTCAAAATATATGAAGTCAGTGGAAATCCATGATTGTCACCAGAACTAGTGTTTGCATTAGACGATTTTTCTTATATTCCTCTTCTGGTGACATTTTCTTTTACTTCTACCATCGGTGATAACGATGAAAAGGACAAATAGGGGTTGAATCTCCTTAACAAGAGCCCAGTCTAGTACTATTAACTTGATGGTGGGTATTCTGCGACCGTATTTTTCGTCATTGAGAGCGATTTGATCCCCTTGCTGTGTAGGGTATTGTTTGGATGTTCAGGTGCCCCTGGTGGACTCCCTCTCCTCGGTACCCATCTATTACATCTGTTGGGTGGGTGGCACTTGCACTTTGTATGCCGGTGTCTTGCTGAGAAAGTTCCCCCGGCGGATAAGGACCCCCCTGTACTGCGCAGGCGCAGCGCTTGTGCAGTACGAAGCACAACAAAGCCGCCAAAAATAGCCAAAGCAGAAGACAGTGAATCAGCTGTACATGGCACCTGTAACAGGGCCGCTCGCCGCGCTTGGCATATTTTTATTCTAACTCTATGTCCGCTTGGATGGTGGGGCTCGAACCTGGACATAGGTTAGAATGTAGTGCGCAGGCGCCGTGTACAGCTGACTGACTTCAGCTATTTTTGGAAACTCCGTTGTGCTTCATACTGCGCAAGTGCAGCGCCTGCACAGTACAGGGGGGTCCTTATGCGCCGGGGGAACTTTCTCCGCAAGACACCGGGTCTCAGCGTGTATCACGTGACTGGTGAACTTGGTGTGTGCGCAACTGCAGGGGTACCCACACCGGAAGTGAGCCGTTTCCGGCTCATTCATTCTGTCTGGGACCGTATATTTAAGCATATCGCTTAAACAGCTGAGACGCACAGTGGTGACGGTTCGTGGAGCGCGCCGAGATAGAGGTGCACTTGCACCCTACTTCCTGGTCTTTTTGTTCTTGACGGCCACTTCGAGGTAATGTCCCATATACTTATGTTTTTTAATAACCCTAACATATAGTCATACGCATTTAGGATTGGGTTCTGTTTATCCCACTTTCTTATTGGCAAGTGTATATCTAGCAGGTACATTAAATTGTGGCAATGGTAGTTTTCCATATGCCCCATGTTTCTGGTTTATTTATAGTGCAATGTTCATGGGCATCCTAGTGGTTAATGAGGAGGATTACTCCTACTGCCCTATTATACATAGGGCACCTGTTCCTGCCTAGGCTTTGCTCCATTTCTGGGTGGGTGGGGAGATGGATGGGTTGTGATGATTGCGGTGGGGTGGTTTGGGTATGGGCCGATTTGATGTCTTATATCTATGCCTTATACCTAAACATACATACATATAAATACACACTGCTATGGTCATGGGTATATATAGGGTTCTATCCTTTGAACAATTTTGTTTAGTACTCCTAGATGATCATTGGCCTCTTTATATTGATATATGGTCCAACATCCATCAGACCATGCTGGTGAATCTGGCTTCACCACCCCATTATTGTTTTTAAACACGCCCTGTCCTGCCGAGCTCGTGTGCAGAAGTGAACAAATACGTGAGTAGCACCCGCATATGAAAAGTGTTCAAACCACACGTGAGGTATCACCGCGATCAGTAGAGCAAGAGAAATAAATTCCAGCCCTAGACCTCCTCTGTAACACAAAACATGCAA
Source organism: Lithobates sylvaticus (assembly GCA_028564925.1). Lineage (NCBI taxonomy): Eukaryota > Metazoa > Chordata > Amphibia > Anura > Ranidae > Lithobates > Lithobates sylvaticus. The sequence goes on along the minus strand of CM053029.1, from coordinate 505,652,803 downwards.
CCGGTAGAATTTTTAAATATTGCCTATGGAGATTTTTTTTAAGGGTAAAAGTTTGTCGCCATTCCACGAGCGGGCGCAATTTTGAAGTGTGACATGTTGGGTATCAATTTACTCGGTATAACATGATCTTTCACTATATAAAAAAAATGGGCTAACTTTGTTGTCTTATTTTTTAATTCAAAAAAGTGTATTTTTACGAGAGAAAAAAAAAGTGCGCTTGTAAGACCGCTGCGCAAATACGGTGTGACAGAAAGTATTGCAACGACCGCCATTTTATTCTCTAGGATGTTAGAAAAAAAAATGTATAATGTTTGGGGGTTCCAAGTCATTTTCTAGCAAAAAAAAAAAAAACTGTTCTTAAACTTGTAAACACCACATCTAAAAAAGAGGCCCGGTCTTAAAGTGGTTACATTTATCTCACTTTTTTTTCACACAAATAGAGCTTTCTTTTGGTGGTATTTAATCATTACTGGGATTTTTTTTTATTATGTAAATGAAAAAAAAAAAAAAATATATAAACTTTATAAAATATAACAAACAAAAAACACATTTCTTCATAGATTTATGCCAATGTATTCTGCTGTCATTAGTAAAAAAAACAAAAAAACAAAATTAGTGTATAATAAATTGCTTGTGAAAGTTATAGCGTTTAATAACTATGGGATATACTGTATATTTGAAAATTGATCACTACTGGTGACTGTCGGGGACCCAAAATGCCAGGACAGTACAAATGCCCCTCAAAATTACACCTTTTTGGAAAGTAGACAATCTGGAGGTATTTAGTAAGGATGCATGGAGAGTTTTTTTTTTTTTTCAAAATTATGGGGAAAAGAAATTAAATACATTTTTCTTTCACATTTTTTTTCCATACGGTCATTATTGCAGTACAGCGTCATCCTATAACTGGGGTGGTGGTGATCAGGGATACAGGACTAGTGACAGTATGTAAAAAAAAAATAAAGTTTGAATCACTTCAGCTCCAGGAGGTTTACCCCCCCCCCCTCTTTATGATCAGGCCATTTTTTGCGATACGGCACCAAGTTACTTTAACTGACAATTGCGCGGTTGTGCGACAAGGTACCCGAATAAAATGTACGCCCCCCCCCCCCCACAAATAGAGCTCTCTTTTGGGGGTATTTGATCACTTCTGCAGGTTTTTCATTTTTGTGCTATAAACAAAAAAAACTGACAATTTAAAAATGTGTATGTGTAAGATATCTATTAATTATCTATATTTATATCTTTATTTTTTTTTTACCTTCTTCTATAGAACATATCCAATAAAAAAAAAAAAAAAAGTAAATCAAAATTTCTTCATCAATTTAGGCCAATATGTATTCTGCTACATATTTTTGGTAAAAAAAATAAAAATAAATCGCAATAAGATTTATTGATTGGTTTGCGCAAAAGCTATAGCGTCTACAAATTATGGAATATATTTCTGGAATTATTTTTTTTTTTTCCACTAGTAATGGCAGCAGTCAGCGACTTATAGCAGGACTATGGATGTGGACAAAAAATCAGACACCTGATACTTTTGGGGAACCAGTGACACCAATACAGTGATTAGTGCTTAAAAATATGCACAGTCACTGTGCTAATGACACTGGCAGGGAAGGGGTTAACATCGGCGATCAAAGGGTTAAATGTATTCCTAAGGGAGTGCTCTCTGTGCGTGGGGTGCTGGTACTGTGGGAAGGCAGAGATCTGCGTTTCTGCTTAGCAGAAACATAAAAGATCACTGCCTTCCCTTGTCACTGAACGGCGATCTGCCTTGTTTACATAAGGCTGGCAGTGCATTTGCACGCCCCAAACCTGGAAGTGCAGAATAACGTACCTGTACGTGATTCTGCACAGAGCAGCCCCCCTGCCGCAGCAATCTGCATCAGATTAAACTTTTTTCCTTCAATTTTTACTATTTTTTGTTTACACCCTATCAAAATAGCTCAGTGACACTGTACTACTCTGGAGGGCACTGTTATTGCTTATACAGTGATCATCCGGAGTCTTTATTTCCTGAATACAAAAGGGTAATTTTTCCCTAGTATATTAATGGTTGCTTACAATAAACACAGGGTCTCCATTTACCAAGATCACTGAACATTCACCTTGCCTAGTGAACAGTCATTATTCCTTTAGTAAAACAAACCAAAAAAAAAAAAAATCGCAATAAGCGTATATTGATTGGTTTGCGCAAAAGTTATAGCATCTACAAAATAGGGGATAGATTTATAGCATTTTTATTATTTTTTTTTTTACTAGTAATGGCGGCGATTTGCGATTATCGTGACTGCGACATTGCGGCGGACACTTCACACATTTTTACAGCGATCCGTGCTATAAAAATGCATTGATTACTGTATAAATGTGACCGGTAGGGAAGGGGTTAACACTAGGGGGCGCTGCAGGGGTTAATATGTACCCTATCTTGGTGATTCTAACTGTGGGGGGGGGAGGGGACAGACTGGGGGAGGGGACCGATCGGTGTCCCTATGTACAAGGGACACACCATCGGTCTCCTCTGACAGGACGTGGATCTGGATGTTTACACACACAGATCCACGTCCTGCTCGATTACCGGGCAATCGCGGGTGCCTGGCGGTCATTGCGACCGCCGGGCACACGCACCGGGGCCCCAGCTACACGGTGGGCACGCGCGCGCCCCCAGTGCCCAAAAAGCGAGCGCCGTCATATGACGGCGGCCCGCCACATGACGGCGGCCCGCCACAAGAGCTGCACCGTCCCGCCGTCATTTGACAGTGGGCGGTCAGCTAGTGGTTAAACAATACTACATGCAGTACAAGTACAGCAGGAATTTTTTTATTTTTTTTAAGTACAGCAACAAGAATTTTTTTTTTTTAGTTTTAACACAGCAACAAGACTGGGATCGGTCAGGTTTTTTATAGTGTCATCATGTCAGAGTGATTTCCTGTGCTTACTTTCCTCATGACGTGGAGTGGAGTGGAAGCCTCCCAAAATGATAGAAAATCCCAATCTGACAGCTGTCACCAGAACAAGTGTCATGGAATACCCTCCCTCCTGTACTGGTGAAAACAATTTGGATTTTCTCATAGTCCTGGCAGAAATGGTCAGCATATAGTTAGTGAGGATGGATATGTTCAAAAAAAAAAAAAAAAGGGGGCAAAGACATTACAGAGGTCCCAACCCTTTCAACTATTTAAAACTAAAATCTTTTGGACTGTAACCACTTCCGGACTGCCGCACGCCGATGTACGTCCCTACTTGCATTTCAAAGTAGCGCTCAGGTTTTACATTTTTGATAAGAGGGACAAAACAGAGCCAGTATAGTATCTGGACATAAAAAAGCATCCACCTTTTTAGACATGGTTTTCTTTCAACATTTCAAGTAGGCGCTGACTTATGTCAGGTTGCAATACAGGTACTCGCCTCCGTGGCACTTTGGCTGGCTGAACAAAGTCTGCAGGAGCGGAGGAGGGCCCATGGATAGCCTCTGCCACTGCAGATTGCCCTTCTGGGTTTGTTTCCCACAGATTAGAGCTTTGGATTTGTGCCAAATCCTCTGCCTTCCTGAAAACCAATCTGGGCTTGGGCCTCCGGTTGGTCATCCAGAACATCTTGTTCCTCCCAACTAGCTTCTGTCAGGTTTCAAAATAAAGAATGTAACTTAACTAGGCATAATCAAAGTTAAAAGGTTTGCAGATACATGGATGATATAAATGAAAAAAAAATAAATAAAACACGTACTCCCTGATCTCCACAATGGATTGTAGAAATTCTAAGTCCCCGGCAAACATATGGGGTACCCTAGGCACTGCCCCCGAGCCACTCACTTCTTTGGAGGTGGCGTAAATATTTTCTGTATGCATCACGCCACCTTGTCTGTAAGTAGTGCACTGAAAAACTGCTTTTAGGTACCTAGCTACAGGAAATTCTTTTGGAAGTCTGCACTTTGAATTTAAGGTTGGGAAATCAACTATTAGTGGCATTATTCAGGAAATGTGCCTAGTGATATGGGAAGAACTGAAGAATTGTGATGAAGAAGCCAAACAAGATTGGTTGAAGGTAGACTAGCTATTCTGGGAGCGTTGCAAATTCCCCAACTGTCTGGGAGCCATTGATGGGAAGCACCTCCGCATCCTTAAGTCTCCAGCTAGTGGGAGACAATATTTTAATTTGATTTCTTATTCTTTGGTATTAATGGCAGTGGCAGACCGCAATTTTAAATGTATTTACATTGATGTGGGTTCTTATGGCAGCAGCTCAGATTCTAGTGTTTTTAACATTCATCATTTGGGCACATGCTGCGGGAGAATACACTTGACTTGCCCAATCATTCTCTCCTGCCCGGAACTGAGCCTTCCCTCCCACATGTATTTGTAGGAGATGAAGCATTTGCCCTTGCAGAGCACATGCTCAGGCCTTTTTCTAGTCGATCTGACAACAGAAAAAAAAAAAAAAAATGTGTTCAATTATAGGCTCACTAGGGCACGAGTAGTGGAATGTGCATTTGGTATACTCTACAATAAGTGGAGATTTATGCATACTTCAATACATCTCAGTATTGACCATGCCATCAGTGCTGTTAAAGCAGCCTGTGCACTGCACAACTATGTGCGTGAACGTAACGGCTATGTATTTGAGGACTCCCTGAGCCATAACATGGAGGTGGCAAAGTGGAATGTTACTAGGGGCACCACTAGTGGTACACAAATTCGGGGTGAATTCCAAGACTTCTTTATGTCGCCAGCTGGGGAGGTGCCTTGGCAGATGGATTCTCTATAATCATAAAAAGTGCATATTGGTTTGCCTAATATTATCATGGCTTTTATAAAGTGGAAAGTGTGCCATTACAAAAAAATGTTTTTGTTTTATTAAAATAAATGTTGTTCACAATTGTCTTGTATATTATTTTGCTAACCTAAGCTGTAAAGAAGCTTAACAAAGCACTAATTACAGCGCCTTGAGGCGATTCGGTTCGCATTGTAGCGCTATACAAATTATTCATTCATTCATTCATTAGCTAATCTTTGCTTATTAATTTAGGGACTCCGTCGCTGCCTGACACCGTTATGTGCCCCATGCTGAGGGCATGTGGCCTGGTATGGATTTGTGGGTGACCGCACGCTGTTTTTTTTTTTATAAAAATGGACAACATAAAGAATAGGACAGCATATACAGGTAGTGAAAGAGAACAAACAACTTACATTTGTCAGCCTGAACTTGGGATGAGCACATGCTCCACTCTGGCAAGATGGTTCTGGCAGTTTCAAGCCATGCACGTTTTTTCAGCACATTGTCCTTATATTTAGGATGCTGGGTGTCGTAAAGCATAGGTTTGTCCCTGACATGTCTGACCAGCTCCTCACAATCTACGGATTCCTTGACCTTTGATGCCAATTTTCGCCCTCTTTTTGCCATGCTTCCTCCGGTCAGCAGCACCAGACAGGGGAGGAACTGGGAGATGTGGAGGAGGGGAGATAATTTCTGTTCATACCGCAACACATTTGCCAATCAGATGCGTACCCATAAAAAGATAATGTGCTTGAAATTCGCACCGCAATGACCAGAAAACGCACACGTTTTTTTGGGCAATGCGCAGTGCGAATGCAACGCACATATGTGAACCAGCCTCATTCAAATTAACTTAGTTTAAAATGTCCTGCGAATTGGATGCGGTGCAAGCCACATTTCAATTCGCATAGGTGTGAATGGGGCCTTAAATTTAAGTGCGGCAAGCTATAGGAACTAGATTTCACCAGAAACACAAAAAAAATTTAAATTTAAAAATAGATATAGGATGCCATTACAGACCCTCTTGTGGAAAAGCTAGTACATTTGCTGTCCTGCTGGCACAAATATCAAGTCACAGACCTAGAACAGACCCTCAACTTAGAAAGTTCAAGTGATCAGAATAGCAACCAGGTAACTAGCATTTTCAGTCTGCACGGGCAGCCCACACTTTTCTCTCATCAAGTTGCCCAAAACAGTGGATTGTTTTACAGGCAACTTAAAGTGGAACATTACAAAAAAACAAATAATAAATTAGAGAGATATTGCAAACAGGCAGTATTTTTGAATGGAGAAGAGACATGCCATGTCTCTACATAAAAGTTACTTGCCTGCCTAGGAAGAATTTCAGCAATGCTAAGCGATTAGATTCCCACATGCATGGGAGTGAGGTAATCTTGGCCCAGCCAATGGAAACGGCCGGGGATCGATACCCAGAAACTGCCAGGCTGAGAATGCCAGCAGGGAGCTCTGAGGTATCACCAAGCTGAATAGGCAAGTATAGTTCGCCTTTAACAAGCACCGGAGGAGTGTTCAATATTCCAACACGCACCAAGCTGTGCCTAATATTTATAGATTAAAAAAAAAAAAAAAACACACACACACACACACACACACACACACACACACTAAACCTTAAAGAAGTGAAATATTCCATCAGATTAAACAATATCCCTTTATTAGGTCCGACATAATATTACACACATTGGGACTCAATAAAAGAACACTTTGTTGCATTTTTTTCAAATAAAGGTAATAATGTTAACATCTTTGTATTTGTGGATGGCTCTTTACAATCAAGTAGATGTTCATAAAACGTTTGGATGGATAACCTGTTGGAGAAAGGAGACAACATGAACACTTAGAGAAAAAAAAAAAAAAAGGCATACATTAAAGACTTAAAGCAGGTGATCTAGCTAAGAGGAACTGAACTGTGAAAGCTGAAAAAATAAAAAATAAAAAACAAAGGCAAGCAGAGGACAAAGGACTAGTCAGTAGTATTGGCTGTGGTCTACCTGCAGCCAGTGTTAATTTCATCTATGCGATTGACAAGTTTCCTGGAGATTTTAGCCGTCTAAAAACTGATGACTAAAAACGTAATTTTAGTAAAAGGTCAGATTAAAACAATCGAAATTGGATGTCAAAATTAACACTGCTCTGCTGTCTTTTTCTAATCCGGCAACACAACGCCATCACCAACCTATAACACATTAACCTCTTAGCGCCAGAGCCTCTGGCCCTTTACGCTGCTTGGAGGCGGAGCAGGACTTAAGATCACATTACCGCCGTAAACGGCAAGGAGTGATCGGAAGCTTTCAGATAGGTGACGGTAACTGTGCCGGGAGCGTGCACAGGTGTATTGGCAGCAATTAATGCAAATCGAGGCTAAAAACCAGGCGCAGAGAGACCACATATTTGTGTACGAAGAAAAAAAAAAAAGTTTTGCCTTTAGTTATACTTTAAAAAAAAAGTTTAAAAACATGAATTGCACTGTCACATAAGAATAAGTAAGGGGCATCTGCTAAAAAAAAAAAAAAGGGAAAGGATTTTCTTTTTTCTTAATATTTAATGTTGGTAATCTATTCAGGTAATATATGTGCAATGGCATTAGAGCCAAAAGTTTAAAGTATTTTTTCTCTTCATTTTAGGCTGGGTTCACACTGGTGCGATGTTAGACATTGCATGAGATTAGCCATGGCACTGCTGTGCAGATCAGATTGCATCGCCTTTGCCCCAAAATGTTGCAGGACCCTTTTTGGTCCGCACTGGAATCAGATCACATGGGCGCTCACACCTATGCGATCCGATTCCTGCACCATTTGGCAGTTCGTACTGCGATCAGATCTGGGGGCATCATTAACTTTACATTGACACCCGCAGCGGTTTGCAGATGTCAGTGACATGACAGGCGACATGCGATGCGGGAACCCGCACTGGAATCACGCTGGGTCTGAAGTCCGCTCTCTGCTGCCGTCACAGAAGTCAGTCCAGGCTCCGCGTCATCACGACCACGGAGTCGGGATCTGCCAGATCCATGGACTGACACCTGGCTCAGCCTCTCAGCAAGCAGAGCAGAGAACCTCTGACAGTCACCAGCTCTCTGTTCACGGAGCGGAGAGAACCGAGCGTTCAGCGATGATCAATCGCTCGGTTCTCAGTGTTAGAGGCGGCGGGGGTCAGATGCAGCATCAGACCGATGCATCCACCTAGGCAAGTATGATTCTAAGAGAAAAAAAAAAAAAAAAAAAAAAAAAACCACACCTCTTTTAATGCATTCTCTTCATTAAAAGCAGAACTACACTGCATCTGAGCACCACAAAAACAAAAAAAAAAAAAGGCATTTCATTCATTTTTAATACTCAAAGCAAACTACCCCCATCCACACGTCTCCATGATTTTAATGAGAAATCACTTTGAACCCCCCTCCCTAGCATTTCTGGCTGTGCCAGTCTTGAGCAGGGCTTAAAAAATTCATGTGGCATTTACTTTCTGGAATCCATCTGCCCTTAGCACAGGCACACAGGTAGGAGGGTGCGCTTTGCCGAGAACCCAAAAAGGAGAGTAAAGTTCCACTTTAGTCCTGGTTCACACTGATGCAGATTTACTGCGTTTCCCCACATCGCACAGCGTCCATGCAATCTGCTGCGGTTGTTAATGTTAGAATAACGCTCCCGGAAACAGATCGCAAAGTGCAGGGGTGATAGCCAGAATCATATCGCATGGGTGTGATGCGATTTGGGGGGGGGGGGCACAGGGTCCTGCACCAGCTTGGTGCATATGCTATTTGAGTCATACAAAATGTAAGGCTTCAATCACATGTGCACAGAAATGCGGTGCGTCTCGCACACGGTGTGCCTAGTGTGAACCCAGGCTGAAGGTTAAAAAAGGGTTGTGTGATCTATCACCAGCTTTTTTGTAAACATACACAGCCCCAGCAGATAGTAAACTATAAGTACTGCAAGGCTGTTACCTATGAACAAGCATAAATTGTTCATTTACAAGAGTAAAATAAAGCATCAGGTCAGAGAGAGGGCGGGGCTCAGTGCTGACTGCACCCCCCTTCCCCAAAGAAATGCCCATAAATTTGGCTTTAGAGTAGGGTGGAGCTACAGCCCGTTACAAATGTGCTTTAAAAAAGGAGGGAGTCCGGCAAAATTATTATTATTATTTTTTTTTTAAAGTCAGCAGCTACAAATACTGCAGCTGCTGCTAAATCCACAATAAGGCCACCCCAATCAGAACCAGGACGAAGTGCTATATGGTTCCCCCAGGGGATTAAAGATTTAAAATTTTTCATGAGGTCTTCTTTAATGAGCCACTGATTTAGATTTAAAGCACATGGCAGGCAAAGCTGGTGCCCTTGACTCAATACTTTCTCCTTGCAAGTAATTCAAAAGCCATGCTAAAACCCTTCAAAATTAACTGGCAAGTTTTACACATGTATAATACATAGCAGATCTGTACTGGAAATTCCCATGCCTGCCCAGCCACCAAACAATGATGAGAAACAAGTAGGTGTTAACACAATGTGGAACTAGACATCTGCAGTAGACAAACAGCTGGAGATCTGAAGATACACCTTTCATATACTGAAAAACTCTGCCACTTTTCACCTGTAATGATCATGCCTTGTCCAGGCCCAGCTCTTCTGGTGTAGAGATACCAAGCTCATCTAAAGTCGGTCTGAGCTCCTGGATAACATAGGGGTAGATTTCCTTGTGAGGTCCAGCCTTGTCCTGAAAAAAAAAAAAAAAAAAAAAATTATATATTGATCACAAATCCCAATGACAAGCTCACAATCTGTGGCATCGCTAAGGCCCCTTTCACACTAGAGCGGGAGCGATGGTAAAACACCGCTATATTTAGTGCTGCTTTACCGTCGTTTTAGCCGCAGTATTCAGCCGCTAGCGGTGCAGGTTTAACCCCCGCTAGCGGCCGAAAAAGGGATAAAATCCCCCGCAAATCGCTGCCGTAGCGGCGCTTTGCAGCGGTATCCCATTGAAATCAATGGGTAGGAGCGGTGAATACACCGCTCCTATACCGCTCCAAAGATACTGCTAGCAGGACTTTGACCGTCCTGCTAGCACACCGCTCCAGTGTGAAAGCCGACCGGCTTTCACACTGGAGTGAATGGGGCTGGATTTTTTCAAGCGCTGTACAGGCGCTATTTTTAGCACTGTACCGCCTGAAAAACGCCCCAGTGTGAAAGGGGCCTAAATGTGGTTGTAAACCCAAATGGCAAAAATTGATCTAACCTCCATGGGTTTGTTCGTTTTACAGTGCAGTTTGTTTTTATTTTTACCAATCGTTAAATAACTTTTCTTTGTACTCATTTGTGGTCACAGGTCCTCTTCACTCCATGAAGGGGCAGAGATGAGGGGAGGCTATTGTGTTCACACTGCACACTACGGAGCCGATAGGGAGAGGGGAGGGGGAAGATGCAAAGACACAGGGGAGAGCTGTTATGATGGAGGCACGTAAACGGACCACGATTTCATGGCTCAGCAGCCATGATAAACGTGGTCAGCTAACAGAGAGGAAGTCAGGACCAGGCACTGTAGAAGATAGAAAGGGGCAATTGAAAAGGGGCTCAACAACCACTTTAAGAACTCCAATTTATAGGTGCTCTCATTGCAAAATCAGATGCTTGCTTACCTTCACTGCTTCCAAAATACGGACAGAACTTGCAAAGTCATTTAACCGTCTGCAAGCACGCAAGGCAGCATCAATGATTTTTGGTTCAGGAACTAAATCGTAACCGATGAGTGTGTTTATACCTGTATATAGGAAGAAAAAATAGAAATAAAAACAGACATAAATATTGACACGTAAACACAAGACCCAAGTTCCTGGCTCTGTTTTCAACTGGAGTTCCCAGTTCTCCTACTGTATTCTCCACAGTATGGCCTCATTCACAGGGTACCGCGGCCTGTAAACCATGCTGCACAAAGAAGGACTTTTTTTTATCTTAACCACTTGCCTATTAGGCACTTAAACCCCCTTCCTGCCCAGACCAATTTTCAGCACTGCTGCACTTTGAATGACAGTGCCACTTTACCCAAATTATTTTTTTTTTTAAACACAAATGGCTTTCTTTTGGTGGTATTTAACCACTTAAGGACCAGCCGCCGCAGTTATACTGCAGCAGGTTGGCTCCCCTGCACGCATCACCGTCGTTGCACGGCGGCTCGCACAGTTGCGGGCGCTTGTAAACAAGGCGGATCCCCGTTCTGACAGGGGACTTGAGGGAGCTACTGTTCCCAGTGATTGGGAACAGTGATCTCAGTTATGTCCCAGGCAACCCATCCACCCCACCAGTTATAAACACACCTAGGGAGCAGTTTCCCCCACACTTAAACCCTTAATTGACCCCTTCCCTGCCAGTATCATTTTTACAATGTTCAGTGCATTTTATAGCACTGATGTAATGTCACTGGTCCCCAAAAAGTGTAATTTGGGGTCAGAATTGTCCATCGCAATGTCACAGTCCCGCCATTACCAGTAAAAATAAAGAAAACTTTTGCGCAAACCAATTATACACCCATTGCGATTTTTTTGACAGCTGATCATATGGTAAGGGGTCAGGATCAGCCAAGTCCATGGACTCGCTGATCACAGCAAATTAACATTGAGTCACTGGTGGTTGCAGTACAAAACACGTTTTTTTTTTTACACACTTGTATAAAAAGCCAACATTTCTTACCTTTCCTAAGCTCCCATGCATCAATGTCTGGCTTGCTGAAGTACGTAACCCAGCGAGCATCAAATTCCTCATCCGATTCGTGTTTGGCATGAGAATAGCACCGAGAAGCTATTGCAACTGTGCGAGAGAAAAAAAAAAAAAAAAAACATTAAAATGCTGAAGCTGAAAAGTCCTCATACTTTAACATTTTATGTGGCATAAGATATATTACCAATATACACACACAAAAATCACTATTTTTAATATTTGGAATAAAAATATTGTACCAGATCCTGCTGTTGCCTCCTTGTCAGCTTACAAAAAAGGACCTTAAGAGCAAACAGAGGAAGACACAGGGGAGTCAGGTGATGATCTGTGTGGCCCATTACAAGCGCCGATCTCCCTGTATAGAGATTTCAATGAAGCAGCTGAAAGCCGCTGGAGAGGAGAAGCAGCTGTCAGCTGCTTTATTGAAATCTATATGGGGAGATCAGTGCTTGTAATGGTCCCCAATCGCCACACCGATCATCCTCCGACTGCCCAGGTAGCTGATTAGGCACAAGTACTCGTGCAAATGCTCCGTATCAGCACTGATACTAGTATCGTTGCAACCCTAGTTGTCACAGATAGCATGGACAGCAACCCTGAACACACACCACACACACACACACACACACACACACACCACACACACACACAGACTGGCATCCCTGGTGGTCTAGGGTGGCATACCTGGTGCTGGGCATCCCTGGTGGTCCAGTGCTGATAATCGATCAGCACAGACCCCCCCCCCCCCCCCTGTCAGGAGCAGCCGATCGGCTCTCCTCTACTCGCATCTGTCAGACGCGAGTGAGGAAAAGCCGATTAACGGCTCTAACTATTTACACTGATCAGCCGTGATTGGACGCGGCTTATCACGTGGTAAAGAGTCTCCGTCAGACTGACACACCGCAACAACGATCGAAGCGATGCGCACCCCATCCCGAGGACGTCATATAAACGCCCAGTCAGGATATTGAAACCACTTTGCCACCGTCATTCTGCTATATGGCGGGTGGCAAGTGGTTAAAATCCACTGTTGCCAGACTTCACACAACTCCCTATGTTTGGGGAAAGTCTGCTTCCTGAAATATGTGCTGGGAAATGTAACTATATATTGGTGCATGCACAGCAGAACGCTCATACTAGATGCTGGCAAAAATTCTCCAAACACCTATTCCAGTAACCTAGAAATGTTGCTGGTTCTTGGTAAAGATCATCCAAAATGCCTACAGAACCAAGTAAAAGGGAGAGGTTAAAAATAAATAAAACCCTACGGCATACTCCAAGGAATGCAGCCTACCTTACATTTTCCCTGGAAACTTTATGCAATATCCAAGTTAACTTGAATTTCTGTGAGGGGACAGAAAGGTTTTCTATCAGTTAGCCCACTGCTGTTTGGCAGAAGCGTGTTCCCCTAATCTGCATACATCTTATAAATTTGCTGCATTCAACCTCCTAATTCTAGTTTAATGCTTGCTACAGCTCATGAACGCGCCCCAAAAAAAATGGTAAATCTGCTTTTCTGTGTTTTTGTTTTCGTGGACTGGACAGGAATGCACAACTCGCTACCGTCTTGTAGCTAAAAAAGTTAAGTGGAATAGTTGGCCCTATAGGGTATCCTGCACGAGAATGCACCAGGAAAAGGAAAAACTAAAACTGAACTCCAGATAGGTTTTTTTTTTTGCATGGCTACATTAGTCAAATGTGAAAATCAGAAGGTGTTCTGTCACATTAGCAACCATGTAAGGTCAGCAGGTTTGCTGCTGCTTTTAAAATTTAACATCTAAACAGTCCGTTAGATTTACAAATACTGTATTTAAGCATACAAGCTCTGTTTTGTGTTGAAAATAACTGAAATTTAAAACTCCTGTGGGTGTAACAAGATGTCCGCTTGCCCCCTTCTCACTCATTACTGTGCAGGAGTGTGGGGTGTACCAAGATGGCCGCCGCTCCGGAGCTAGGCCAAAGCTGCTGCTTTGCCTATGGCCGAGGCAGCTGATCGTGTGGTGTGCCGATCCGAACGGGTTGATCCGTTTGGATCACGGATCGGTGGTGATCCGTTGCACCCCTAATCACCAGCCATCCCATTAAAGCGAAAAAAAAATAAAAAAATAAAAAAAATAACAAAAATGTATGATTTAAATCAAATCCACCCTGCTGCAAAGCATATGAACTGACTCGGAACAGTCTACCAGAACGAAAAGTACAACATCCTCACTGTGCTGCTGTCCAGGGGCAGCGATGTAACCAATCTGAATTGCCTAACTCAACTATTTGGTCTGCAACAGGATATAACAGCCTCAACTCTTCTGGGAAGGCTGTCCACAAAGTTTATGAGTGTGTCTATGGCAGGGCTTGACAAATTTGCTTGGAATCTAGGAGCCAGCTAAAAAAAGTTAGGAGCCAGGTTTTGTTTTTTTTGTTTTTTTAAACGACGACAACGACTGACAGGTGGCAGTGGGCACCGTAGGACGTCCTCCCAGAACCTTGCTCCTGCGCGCCCCCTGGGGCGCGCACTCGGGAACATCCGTGACCGCCAGGTCCCGAGGACCCGGCGCATCGCGGTAAACGGCCGGCGATAGCGGCCGTTTACCACGCGACCGCTCTGTCAAATGACGGTGCGATCACATGTACACAAACCGGCGTCTCCTCCCTCCCCTCTCTGTATCGATCGGTACAGTGAGAGGGGAGAAGCTGAGAGGGGGAGAGATGGGACCAGCGCTGTGGGCTGTGCCCACAGCGCTGGTCAGTGACAGCTACACTGCCAGCACTGTGCAATTCTCTGCCAGCACTCTGCCAATACACCGCCAGCACTCTGCCAATACACCGCCAATAAATTTTAATAGAAACAAAGAATTTTTTTTTTTTTACCGAATTCTCAGTATTTGATTTATAGCGCAAAAAATAAAAAACCCAGCGGTGATTAAATACCACCAAAAAAAAAGCTCCATTTGTGTGAAACAAAGGACAAAAAATTCATTTGGGTACAGTGTTGCATGACTGAGAAATTGTCATTCAAAGTGTGAGAGCACCGAAAGCTGAAAAGTTCCCAGTGGTTAACATTGCATTAGCATTGTTAGAGGCATTGCAATACCAACGGCCACCACAAGATGGCGCCATATTACAGAAGGATTTCAGAAGGCCGCAAAGCCGCGGCCTAAATTTCTGGCCAGCGCGGCCCGATGTGATCGCACGGCGGGGGTCGGGGTCCACGGGATACCGCAGCTGTGTCACCCCAGGCGCCAGGACCCCAAATCTAGTCGCAATTGCGCCCGGGCGACTGGGGATTGTCGAGCTCTGGTCTATGGGAATGTTTGACCATTCTTCCAGAAGTGGATTTGTGAGGTCAGGCACCAATGTAGACGTGAAGGCCTGGCTCTCAGTCGCCACTATCTGGTTGAGATCAGGACTCTGTGCAGGCCAGTCAAGTTCCTCCACCCCAAACTCACTCATCCATGTCTTTATTAACCTTGCTTTGTGCACTGGTCCAAATCATTTGGTGGTGGTGGGGGGGGGGGGGATTATGGTGTGCTGTTTTTCAGGGGTTGGGCTTGGACCCATAGTTCCAGTGAAGGGAACTCAAAGTGGATGTAAACCCAAATTTATTTTTTAACACAGTAGTGACAGTTGATTTACATTTCTTATGCAGGAGCCTGAGAGAGACACATTGTGTACTTCAGATGCCCTCCAACTCTCCCAGGATTGGCTGCTCCACACACCTCAGCATGATTTGGCATGCTGAAGTTATGTGGTGACTTTTCTGGGTTTTGACTGGATGTTAGTGATCATAGCAGTTCAGTATAAGAAATACACATGTTGACAAGGGGAGTGGAGAGGTGGGCGGGGAGTCTACTGACACGACTCCACCCACCAAGCTCTGGACAACAGACCCATCCACAGAATCTGTCTGCTATGAGACCGGAAAAACTGCAGAGGGGAGACATTTGACAGGTAATTATACATGCAGGAGGCATGTATATCCTTATAGATAACCCCTATGGCAGTAGTTTAGAAAGGATGAGTGTGGGTTTACATCCATTTTAAAACTACTTTCAAACTGGGGCGGGGGCAGTAAAGCAGCGCTATTTTTAGCGGTGCTATTAGGCCACTAGCGGGGCGGTTTTAACCCCCCCCCCCCCCCAGAGGCCAAAAAAGGGTTAAAACCACCCGCAAAGAGTCGCTGCAGCGGCAGTTTGGCAGCGCTGCCACATTGTTTCCAATGGGCAGGGGTGCTTTAGGATTGGTGTATACACCGCTCCTACAGTGCTGCAAAGATGCGGCTTGCAGGACTTTTACCATACTGCAAGCGCACCGCTCCAGTGTGAAAGCCCTCGCTGCAGCGCCTGTAAAGCGCCTCAGTGTGAAAGTAGCCTAAGGCAGTGATGGCGAACCGTGGCACCCCAGATGTTTTGGAACTACATCTGGGGTGCCAAGGTTCCCCATCACTGGCCTAAGGCATCAGCATACCAAAACATTTTGGACAAATTTCATGCTCCCAACTTTGTGGGAACAGTCCCTGTTCCAACAGGACTGCACAAAGCAAGGTCCATAAAGACATGGATGAGCAAGTTTAGAGTGGAGGAATTCGATTGGCCTGACCTCAACCCGATAGAACACCTCTGGAACGCATTAGAGCCGAGACTGAGAGCCAGGACTTCTCAACCTCATAAACATGCTTCTGGAAGAATGGTCAAACATTCCCAGACACTCTCCTAAACCTTGTGGACAGCCTTACCAGAAGAGTTGAAGTGGTTATAGCTGCAAAGGGTGGGCCAACTCAATATTGAACTCTACGGACCAAGACTGGGATGCCATTAAAGTTCATGTGTGTGTAAAGGCAGGCGTCCCAATAGTTTCCACAATATAGTGTCTCTCTCTAGTCATAGTAGCTTATTTGTGTATCACTTTTTTATACTATATGGAAATGCCTACTATTTTATCAACATCCTCACATGATTAGATCACCAAGTTATACCCATTATCAGTAAGCAAACATCAGCATACCCTGCACACCATTTTAAATGGGACTGTGCTTTTGTAGCTTGTAATAAGCATAAATGCAATAAACGAGTAGGTACTAAATAGAAAAACAATTGTAGAATATAAAAAAAAAAAAAAGCTACTGGTATATAAAATTTATTAAAAGAATTTATAAAAAAAATTAATTTCTTAAAAAAAGACCAAATATTGGCCAATATATCGGTCAACCTCTTGTGCAGTAATGTTCTATCGTGACTGGATATTCTTAAAAGGGTTGTATAGGTTCAGCTTTTTTATATTATTTTAAAACAAACATGTCATACTAACCTCCACTGTGCAGTTTGTTTTGCACAGAGTGGCCCCGATCCTCGTCTTCTGGGGTCCCCCGGCGGCTGTCTCGGCTACTCTCCGCAAGAGCTAACCCCCTCTGGGAAACGCTCTCCCAAGGGGGTTAGCTTGCAGGCGCACTCCCTTGTGATACAGTCGGCGGCCATAGCCAAGTGTATCACTCAGCCCCGCCCCTGGCACCATTGATTTCATTGACAGCAGCGGGAGCCAATGGCTGCTCTGCCATTAACCAATGAAGAGCCCACAGGAGCCGGGGGAAAGCAACACGGGATCGCGCCCACGGAGATTCGGGGGGCTCAGGTAAGTAAAAAACGGGGGCTCGGGGTGGAGAGTGCAAGGTGTTTTTTCACCTTGATGCATTAAGGTGAAAAAACACAAAGCTTTACAACTCCTTTAAGCCGGCCACAGAAGGATCTAAATTCTGCCACTTCAGCAGGAACTGGAAGAATTCTGGTTCAACTATGTAAAAATCCTCATTCATAATTTAAAAAAAATAAACTCACTGTCCTCTTTAAAATTGATCCAGTGTAGATTGCTTTTCAGGGGGGCAGTAAACACTGCCGCTAGTGTGCAAGAGCATTTACTAAACAAAATTGAGCAGCAATGAAAAAGTATCTTAAAACCCTGACAAGGTAAAGTCCCTTTAAATTAATACTGTAGCCACGTTACTATCTGTAATTGTTATTTTGTGGCTTCCAAGTTTAAAATGGAAATATTCAAAAGCAAACAGAGCAGTGTACATGACGACTACCAGAGCAGGAAGTTAATCTGCTTCTCCTTCACATCACACAGCACTGAAAGTGACCTTCCGGGATCTGCACTCACCACCCGCCCCATCAGCTGCTCTCATCAACTCACGTCCTCACTGCTTCCAGGTGACACCACACGGGGGGGTATCACACACATTGCAATCATATCACCTGTGGTCGCCAGGCCGGGAATTACCAGTTATTGATTAGATTGTGACAGTTCTATTTAATAATACAAAGTGACCACACACACACACACACAAGTAATCTGCTGCAGTCAGATTTCAGGTTACAGAGGTCAGACGGGTGAAGGAGGAAATCCAAGTGACTTTGCCCTGTGTACATTCACTACAGCAATCTGGATTTACTACAACCCTTTCAGATCTTCAGTGGTAAGGTAAAAGTATCAGGATGTAGAGCTGCTGGAACACAGGGGAACGAATATGAGGCTATAGTGTGAGCACGGATAAACCTCAATCTGGCCATACACTATACAATCTCCTTAAGACCCCATGCACTCTGCCACATCACGTGAATGTGCTATTTTTTTTGCGACATGACATGCATAGGGCAGTCCAATCATTTGAAAGAAGCTCCTTTTTGGGAGTAGAGTTGGCACATTTTAGTGCGTTTTGCTGCATGCAAACACACATGTTTGGGGTATCATTAAATCAATTGTAAAGATTCTTTTAAAAGAGAAAAAATAAATCTTTGTGTTATACTTACCTGCTCTGTGGAATGGTTTTACACACAAGCCCAATCCTCCTCTTCTGGGGTACCCCACTGGCACTCTAGGCTCCTCTTCTTGGTGCACCCCCATAGGAACATGCTTCCTTTGGTGGCAAACACATGGGCTCGAGCCCGAGCTGTGCCCTTCTACTGGTGCACACAGTCCCGCAGCAGGAACCAATGGTGCCACTATAAAATGCATAAATAGAGCTAAAAATTTACCCCATGGAACACATGACTTGCTTGAAGTTTTCCCACGTTTTAGAGTGCTTGTAAACCCTCAATTGTACCCAGTGAAGTGACTGGCATCAAGTGATACACAGATATTAAACAAATCCTCCTACATAAACTGTATTATCTCCAGTCTTCTCATCTCTACTTCTGTTCAAAATTATAAAGCTTGTCTTAGAGTTCAGAAAGGGGGGCTGAGCATTGAAGTAACTCTCTGCAGAGCTCAGTGAAGAGAGTCGATTGGAGGGGGGGGAAGGGCACCCCCTTCACACCACAGCTGAAGACTGCCAATCAGCTGGAGCTCCCTCCCCTGTCACATTTTTTCTCCTGGTGTCAGGAAAACTTGTCAGAAGTGACTTATGCTAATAGAGGAATGAAGCAGCAGACAGAAATTACACTTTGTGCTCTGGATTGAGACAAGTACACACTATAGAGGGATATGCCTTGTTCATATTTCATGTCTGAGGTTTACAACTCCTTTAAGTGATGCTGCACATTTATTGTATCACACCATTCTGATGACAGCACGGGCGTCCTTTTGTGCTCTCAAATAATCAGAAGTGGTGAAATGCAGGAATTGCCAATTCCTTATTTGCACCACTGCAATGCTTTTTTCACAGATTGGTCACATGATAGAGAGCAATGCATTCATTTGACTGAATACAACAAAGGCTTCCAAGTAGCTCCTGTTCCTGGCAGTGAGCCTTTTGGCATGGTAATAATAATGGCACTGCATGCACAATGTGGGTTTTGGTGCATATTTTTGCACATTTCTGGAACGTGATGGTGAGAACAGCCTTTGGAGCAAAAAAATAAATGCCAGTGATGACCCAATACCAGTGATGGTGAACCTTGGCACCCCAGATGTTTTGAAACTACATTTCCCATGATGCTCCTGCACTCTGCAGTAAGGTTGAGCATCATGGGAAATGTAGTTCCAAAACATCTGGGGTGCCAAGAAACGCCATCACTGCCCTATACAGTCAGCCCCCCCCCCCCCCCCCCCAATCACCTTGGATCAGTGAGCACTGTCTGTCAGTGACGGCTCAGCCATGACATGCGTGTGTCATGAATCGTTGGGTTTTATCACACCGTGTATGTCCACCATAGGATCTACACCTCGGTCCTAGGAGGAGATCCATACAATCCGCAGCCAGCCCGGCCCTACCACATTTGAATGGGATTGTACGGTGAGTGAATGGAGCCGCCTGGCACACAATGAATGAGTGATCGGTGCACACCATACCGGGGACAGATATAGGCCAGCGCTGTGTGATCGGCTCCTCCTCCTCCTGTACTGCAGAGAGCAGGCCGGAAGCACAGCCTGAGCCGGGTCATTACAAGGGCACAGCCCGGGGAGAGCACCGGGCACACCGGAGGTGGCGGGGAGCACACACCGGGGACACGGCCCACACCCCCGACCTCACACCCGAGGCTCCCAGCACACCCGGAGGACGGAAAAGGTCTTCTCACCCCCTCCCTCCTCCTCCTCAGTCACGGACACAACAATCATGGAAATTAACGCTCCAGGCTCTCACCTTGGGAAGCGGCGAGCTGAGGCTGCGGGCGGCAGCGGGCCAGGCTGCGGACACCGGAGGACACACATAGCCGGAGAAGAGAGGCCCCGAACATGGCTGAGCTGAGCGCTGAATACCGACCACACCGAGAGCTGCCGAGGATCCGGACCGGAAGGACGAGGCACGCGCACCACACAGCTCCACTAGGCGCCGGTACAGAGAACACGGACACACAAGGGTAAAGGGGGGCGTGTCCTGTGCGTCACCGCACCATAGAGATGGAGTCTGGCAGCAGAAACAGCGCCACCTGATGGCAAGTGAGGCAACTGCGTGCAGCTTTATGCACCTTGGGTGTGAAGGGAAAGTCACTGAGGACAATGAGGAGTTCACTATTGCATAGCTCCCAACTGTCCCTGATTTGGAGCAATGTCCTTTTGTGAAACCCCCACAATTGGACTCAGGTCGCAAAATAAACCTGACAGGTGTCCAAAGTGAAAAAGAAAGTTTTGGCTTCGGTTCCACTTCATGTCTACAGACTGAGGCCCCTTTCACACTTGTGCGACTTCAAAGCCCCGCGATTTTGTCACGATTTCAAGCAATGCCTGTGTAAGTGGCATCAAAATCGGACCAAAGTAGTGCAGGGACAACTTTGAAGTTGGAAAGACTTGAAGTCGTACTAATATGAATGACTGTCATTGGAAATCATGGGGAACGACTTGTCATGCTACTTTGCAGTCCCAAATTGTGGGACAAGTCGTATAAGTGTGAAAGGGGCCTTGAAAAACGCCCCGGTGTGAAAGGGGCCTTAGGCCCCTTTCACACCGGGGCGTTTTTCATGCGGTGCAGCGCCTGTTCACCGCATGAAAAAATCCGGCCCCTTTAACTCCAGTGTGAAAGCCGGCGGGCTTTCACACTGGAGCGGTGAGCTAGCAGGATGACAAAAAAAGTCCTGCTAGCAGCATCTTTGGAGCGGGATAGGAGCGGTGTGTTCACCGCTCCTATACCGCTCCTTCCCATTGATTAGAATGGGACACCGCGGTGAAACCGCGGCAATACCGCCGCTACGGCGGCGCTCTGCGGGGGGTGTTTAACCCTTTTTCGGCCGCTCGCGGGGTAAGGCCCGCGAGCGGCCGAAAACCGCGGTGAAAACGACGGTAAAGCAGCGCTGCTTTACCGTCACCGCGGCTCACCGCCCCGGTGTGAAAGGGGCCTTAGGGATAAGATATGGTTACCCTGCTCTGGCACTCTCCTCTGCTCTTGGCTGTCGGTGGCCCTTCACTGTCTTGAATGAATGACTTGTATAGCGCAACCTATGTGAACTGAATTGCCTCAGGGCACTTTTTGCCACTGGTGTCCATCTGTGGTATAGTGCGGTCCTTGCCCTGTGGGGTCCTGACACGCTTACAAACACATACAACATACAACATACACATATTTGGCCAATTTTATTGACAGGATCTAATTAACCTACCAGCATGTCTTTGGAGTTTGGGAGGAAACCAGAGTACCCGGAGGAAACCCACGCAAGCACAGGGAGAACATGCAAACTCCAGGCAGAAGGTGTCATGGTCGGGATTTGAACCAGCGACCCTATTACTGCTAGGTGAAAGTGCTAACCATTACACCACTGTGCTGCCCATGTACAATGCAGGGCTCTTGGCTCTACATTGTACCTGATGACATCATTATTGAGGGAGCCTGTCAGAGCTAGTCATCCCCTAGAGCACAGGTGTCAAACACAAGGCCCGTGGGCCGAATCCGGCCCCTTCAGGCCATTTCATGTGGCCCTCACACCTCTCTTGCAGCTGCAGGAGAGCTCCAGCCCTCCTCTGCTCCTCCTCCAGACCCCTACTTTCTTCTTTCAAGCAATGAATCCAGCTTCTTCCCAGCAGCAGCATAAGGAAAGGGGGTGCACTGTGATGTTAGGGAGAGTAGGGGACTGGTGAGTGGGGTGGCTCTTGACATCTAATGTAAGGGGAGGGGATGTGCTGGACATCTAATCTTACAGACACAACCGGCCCTTTTGAGGATAATCATAATGCTGATGCGGCCCACGATGAAATTGAGTTTGACACCACTGCCCTAGAGCATATAGAGTGTATCTATGGTCATAATGTAAAATCATATATTTATTTCCAAGCTTTATTTCAATTATTTCTAGCTTACTCCTATTAGGCTGGGTTCACACTGCTGCCAGATGCGGCTCACAGCAGGGGGTCCGGTGCGTCTCTGTTCTCCGTTTCAGCGACGAATCAGGGATGAATTTTTTACATAGTTTGTTAGGTTGAAAAAAGACACAAGTCCATCCAGTTCAACCACAATTCGGAGCCGAACGGTGGCAAAATTTCTCTTGCTGACATCATCGCCCTGCCCCCCCACCCAGTGATGCCGAACCTGCCCCCAGACAGCCGGGCAGCAACAGATTTGTGTGGGACTATCTTGGTTACTTGGGGTGTCACAGCCCAATCTGAATAATGTGTCCGGGTTTCAGTCTGCCTGAAAGCCGGACACATGATTCAAAACCCGGACTGCCCAGGTGAATCCCGAACAGATGGCAACCCCATGCGGGTAAAGAAGTGTTTGTGGGTGTCCTTCGCGCTAATTGATGAACTAGAAACTATTTATATGTTGTAGATGAATACAAAATAAATAAATATTAGGTGATCTGAAAAGTGAGCACTCTGATGCTGTGAGTGGAAAGAATTCCTAAAATGAGCTGCAAAATCTAAGAGTAAACGCAAACCCGTGAATAAAAATTAATAAATAGTGATTTTGCGCTAAAGTTCATCAAACATTAAACAGGTGCTATATATGTGTGTATAATAAATAAAGTGAGTGGTCACTGAGCCGTGACTCAAAAACTAATCATACACTGAGTGAAGTGAATCAATCATACATGTAAATAAAAAATGTGATTGAGAAATAATAAAATAAACACTTCGTTAATAAACAATTAATAATAAATATCATAAAAATATCATAAAAAATCCCATAAATAATAAAAACACTTGATCTCGAGTATAATGTAAAAACCACAGATGAAATATAAAATATAAATAAATAAGTGGGTGAGTATAAAGTCCACAAAATAATTCATTCATAGAATAGTGTGATAAAAGTAGTGACCCCCATGGGTAAAAAACTAGTAGTCTCTACAATCAAGATGTGCAATGGTTGTTCCTTTCTCCAAAAGTGAGGGGTGCTGGGTAGTGAGGGCCTGCTCATCAATAGTGCTCTCTAGCCTCTCACCTCTCTCATAATAAATATGGACATCTAGATCAGCATCAGTGGCAGGCTCCAGCCCTGGATTCCCCCCGGATGGTCCCCAGCACGATCTTCCTCCAAGCAATAAGGTCCACTATCCAAATATCCACTTCCCCACAAACGTGTCCCCAGAGATAGCCCTCCACTCGTGGATGTACAGAGTGCACTGCGGTCCTGCAGTGATGGCTCACCCTCAATGGGTTGTAAGATGTTTACCAATGAGAAAAAGTGGAGAGAGGGACCCGATCGTGAAGTATATCAAAACAGTTTAATTGTAATAAAAGTAAATGCTTACATAAAGTCAAAAACGAACGGCCAGATGAATGTGAGTACGATCTCCGTGTCAAACACTTCTGGTATCCTGACCAATCCCTACGCGTTACGTCACGTGACCTCGTGACTTCATCCCCTGATTTTTTATGATATTTATTATTAATTGTTTGTTAACGAAGTGTTTATTTTATTATTTCTCAATCACATTTTTTATTTACATGTATGATTGATTCACTTCACTCAGTGTATGTTTAGTTTTTGAGTCACGGCTCAGTGACCACTCACTTTATTTATTATACACACATATATAGCACCTGTTTAATGTTTGATGCACTTTAGCGCAAAATCACTATTTATTAATTCCCATGCGGGTAAAGCCACATCCAATTCGCACTAGTGTGAACCGAGCCTAAATCTCTTATATAACTTATGTTACTCAGTTTTAATACAGATTACATATGCTAGTCTGCACGTTTTCAAATTATTGCTGATTTCTAATTGTTGATCCTGATTTTTAACTTTTGTATAAATGTGTCTGTTTTAGAATGTCAAGAACAGCAGAGCTTCCTTTGAACAACAAAAGAAAATGAAATGTCATCACTTCCATCACAAATCCAAAACTAAGGAGTTTACTCCATGAGGATAGTGGGTGGAGCCATGGAAAGAATTTATTTATCTCCCTGTACCAACTGTACATGCTGAACTGCTGGTTTATAACATACGTACAGTCGAATATTCTGTTGGTTCCATTGATTTTTGCCAAGGGATCAAAAGGAATTAAACCCAAACGCATACATTTATTATATTTCAGCTTACAAATTCTTAGGTGTGATGGCTGTATTAATTTTTCTTTTTTAGGCATTCTTTCTTCTATTTTCATCTGGTGATCCAATCAGTAAGTCTGTGGTTTGTCAAAAGAACAAACTCTCCTCCAGATGTATCAGTTACAGGGATGAGACCAACCATTTATTTACCACTGGCAGGGGTGCTTAACCATTAGCCGACTTGCTCACGCACATATACTGTGGCAGATTGTCTCTCCTGCGCAAATCGCCGTACCTGTACGGCAGCTCGCGCAGGCGCAGTTGCAGGCAGACTGTCAGGGCTGGGCTCAGCTCTTCCTTTTCTGAGCTGGCCGCTCAGCTGTCAGCTAGTTGCAAGCTCCCATCTCTCTCCACAGTTACTCAGCTGTTGATGATATCCTGCTCGTCAGTCCTGCCTACTTAAGCTGTCCAGTCCAGAGGAGCTCTGCCTTTGCCTTGGTCAACATCACAGAAACGATCTCCTGTGATCCTGGTCAAGACTTGCTTTGCTGACATCCCTTCTGGCTCCAGATCCTGCTTGCTGTTCCACTACATTGATCCCTGACTTCTGGCTTGGCTGACTATCTGTTCCAGTTACTGAACTTTGGCTATGTTTTGACTATATTTGTTCTTTTTACTTTTATTATTAAACAAGTGTGATTTAACTGTACTTCTGTCTCAGCCTGATTTCATGGTTTCTGACACAGACGCGTGGGTCAGGCATACTCGTTCTCCGCCGGCGGCCCGCGATCGCCTATTACAGAGGCAGAACGGGGAACTGCCTTTGTAAACAAGGCGATTCCCCATTCTGACAGGGGACATGTCAGAGATCGGGAACAGTGATCTCTGTCATGTCCCTGGTAACCCACCCCCCCTACAGTTAGAACACACATAGGGAACACAGTTATCCCCTTGATCAACCCCTACTGTTAACCCCTTCCCTGCCAGTGACATTTATACAGTAATCAGTGGCTATTTTTTAGCTCTGATCACTGTATAAATGTCAAGGGTCCCAAAAAAGTGTCAAAAGCGTCCGATCTGTCCGCTGCATCATTGCAGTCCCACTAAAAATCACAGATCGCCACCATTACTAGTAAAAAAAATAAAAATAATAAAAATGCCATAAATATATCCCCTATTTTGTAGATGCTATAACTTTTGTGTAAACCAATCAATATACGCCTATTGTGATTTTTTCTTTTTTCCCAAAAATATCTAGAAGAATACACATCGGCTTAAACTGATGAATAAATGTGTTTATATATATATATATATATATATATATATATATATATATATATATATATATATATATATATATATATATATATATATATATATATATATATTGTTTTTGGATATATATATATATATATATAATAGCAAAGTTTTTTTTTTTTTTTTTTAAATTGTCGCGCTTTGTTTATAGCACAAAAAATAAAAACCGCAGAGGTGATCAAATATCACCAAAAGAAAGCTCTATTTGTGAGAAAAAAATAACATCAATTTTGTTTGGGTACAACGTTGCACGACCGCGAAATTGTCAGTTAAAGAGACACAGTGCTGTATAGCAAAAAATGGCCTTGTCATTAAGGGGGCAAATCCTTTCGGGGCTGAAGTGGTTAAAATGATCAGCTTTTATTTATTGATATAAAACCTTTATTTCAAAAGGAAAAACACTGATTGCTGTAACTGATTATAAAATATGAGCTGGAGTTCGGCTTCATATTATTGGCGTATTTAAATCCAGGGCTGGACTGGGACAAAAATTTGTCCCTGGACTTCAACCAGACCGGCCCACTCTAATTTTGCAAACACGCACAAAAACAGTATGCTGCGCACTTGCACGAGAGTGACGTCATCACGGCCTGGCTATCCACATAGCAGGAGTACGCAAACCCAGAAGCAAGACCAGGTGAAGGGGGAAGCCCCCGGCAGCAGTGACAGCACGCTGCTGAAGGGCTTTGCTTCAAAGGTAAGTTTGTCATGTGACAATAAAATCGTGCCCACACTGCAAGGGCTTGTTTACGTCCAGGCAGCATGAAAAAGGAAGATTTGCTTACTTGATCCTCCATCCTGTTAGACTGGTCCTCAGAGTCTTCTCCCCCCATGCTCCAAGGTCTTCTGATGTCATCAAGTCTGCTGCAGAAACCATAACACAATTCTTCCCATTGGGGCCCCCTTCATTCTATAGGGTCCTTCTTCTAGGCCCCCTACATACCATACAACCCCCTACATTCCATAGGGTCCTTTTTCCCATTGGGGCACTCTTCATTCTATGGGGTCCTTCTTCTAGGCCCCCTACATACCATAAAACCCCCTACATTCCATAGGGTCCTTCTTCCCATTGGGGGCCCCCTTCATTCCATAGGGTCCTTCTGATAGGGCCCCTACATCTCAAATCTTCAGTCCTTAGGACTCCTTCTTCCCACAAGAGCCTCTTCATTCCGTGGCCCCCCTGGTGATCTTTTATTTTCCAGCCCCCCTCTACCCCCTGGTGTCCCCCTGTCACCTGCCCGAAGCCTGGCTCTGCATTATATATTTTAAAATAAACAACTAATGCGCCTACACCTATTTTTGATCAACCGCAGTAGTGAGAAGCTGCCAACACCAAACAGGTTAACACAAACCCACAGATACATTTAATATATAGCAAAGGATGTGACGCTAACCAAAATAACATCAAAAATCCATTTGGTGCAAATAATGATTCAAATAATATGCAAAATCCAACATAGCTAAAAGTAAATCAAAAGTGTCAATTAATATTGAAATGTGCATAACATTTTTTTCAGTAAAAATACATATATAAGCCATGCTTATAATTAAAACCATTATATCCAAACTATGTCCTTGGTATTAAAGTGCAAAAAGAGTGCAAAAAAAAGGGGGTTTTAATTATAAGCATGGTTTATATATGAGTTTTTTGCTGAAAATATTTCTATGCACATTTAAATATTAATTGACAGTTTTGATGAACTTTTAGCTATGTTGGATTTTGCATATTATTTGAATCATTATTTTCACCAAATGGATTTTTTATGCTATTTTATTTAGCGCCACATCCTTTGCTATATACTTTATATATATATATATATATACAGTGGTGTGAAAAAGTGTTTGCCCCCTTCCTCATTTCCTGTTCCTTTGCATGTTTGTCACACTCAAAGCCCCATACACACGGTCGGATTTTCGCATGGATTCTGTCCGATCGGTCAATGTTGTCGAAAAATCCGACCGTGTGTATGCACCATCGGACAGTGTACGTCGGATTGTCCGACGGACAAAGTCCTATCTCCTGCTGGATAGATTTTTGGACAACAAGGTCCGATCACACCAAATCCGATCGTGTGTATGGTAGTCCGACGGACAAAGTGCTACGCATGCTCAGATCACATTACAAGACCAAAGCTATTGGCTACTAGCCTCTACGTAGTCCCGTCGTAGGCAACAAACGTCACCACGTTCAGAATGATCGGATTTTCCGACAACTTTGTCCGACCATGTGTACGCAAAACCAACATCGGACAAAGTATGACAGACATGATCCGACGGACCTGGTCCTCGGATAATCCGCGCGTGTGTATGGGGCTTAAGTGTTTCGGAACATCAAACCAATTTAAACAATAGTCAAGGACAACACAAGTAAACACAAAATGCAATTTGTAAATGAAGGTGTTTATTATTAAAGGTGAAAAAAAATCCAAACCATCATGGCCCTGTGTGAAAAAGTGATTGCCCCCCTTGTTAAAACATACTATAACTGTGGTTGTCCACACCTGAGTTCAATTTCTCTAGCCACACCCAGGCCTGATTATTGCCACACCTGTTCACAATCAAGGCATCACTTAAATAGGAGCTGCTTGACACAGTAAGGTCCACCAGAAGATCCTTAAAAGCTACACATCATGCCGAGACCCAAAGAAATTCAGGAACAATTGAGAAAGAAAGTAATTGAGATCTATCAGTCTGAAAAGGATTATAAAGCCATTTCCAAAGCTTTGGGAATCCAGCGAACCACAGTGAGAGCCATTATCCACAAATGGCGAAGACATGGAACAGTGGTGAACCTTCCCAGGAGTGGCCGGCCGCCCAAAATTACCCCAAGAGCGCAGCGACGACTCATCCAAGAGGTCACAAAAGACCCCACAACAACGTCCAAGGAACTGCAGGCCTCACTTGCCTCAGTTAAGGTCAGCGTTCATGCCTCCACCATCAGGAAAAGACTGGGCAAAAATGGCCTGCATGGCAGAGTTCCAAGGAGAAAACCACTGCTGAGCAAAAAGAACATCAAAGCTCGTCTCAATTTCTCCACAACACATCTTGATGATCCCCAAGACTTTTGGGACAAAATTCTGTGGACCGATGAGACAAAAGTGGAACTCTTTGGAAGGTGTGTGTCCAAGTATATCTGGCGTAGAAGGAACACTGCATTTCAGAAAAAGAACATTATACCAACAGTAAAATATGGTGGTGGTAGTGTGATGGTCTGGGGCTGTTTTGCTGCTTCAGGACCTGGAAGACTTGCCGTGATAAAAGGAACTATGAATTCTGCTGTCTACCAAGAGATCCTGAAGGAGAATGTCCGACCATCTGTTCGTGTACTCAGGCTGAAACGAACTTGGGTTCTGCAGCAGGACAATGATCCTAAACACACCAGCAAGTCCACCACCGAATGGCTGAAGAAAAACAAAATGAAGACTTTGGAGTGGCCTAGCCAAAGTCCTGACCTGAATCCTATTGAGATGTTGTGGTATGACCTTAAAAAGGCCGTTCATGCTCGAAAACCCTCTAATGTAACTGAATTAGGACAATTCTGCAAAGATGAGTGGGCCAAAATTCCTCCAGGACGCTGTAAAAGCCTCATTGCACGTTATCACAAACGCTTGGTTGCAGTTGTTGCTGCTAAGGGTGGCCCAACCAGTTATTAGGTTTAGGGGGCAATCACTTTTTCACACAGGGCCATGATGGTTTGGATTTTTTTTCACCTTTAATAATAAACACCTTCATTTACAAATTGCATTTTGTGTTTACTTGTGTTGTCCTTGACTATTGTTTAAATTGGTTTGATGTTCCGAAACACTTAAGTGTGACAAACATGCAAAGGAACAGGAAATGAGGAAGGGGGCAAACACTTTTTCACACCACTGTATATATATATATATATATATATATATATATATACATTTACAGCTATATGCAATATATATATATATATATATATATATATATATATATATATATATATACAGCCATATTCTATATACAGTATATATATACTGTATATAGAATATATATATATAAAAAAATATATATATATATATATATATATACAGCTATATCCAGTATATATATATATATATATATATATATATATATATATACATACATCTATATGCTATATATAGTATATATATATATATATACAGCTATATGCTATATACAGTATATATATATATATATATATGTATATATATATATATATATATATATATAGCCATATGCTATATACAGTATTCAATGGCTGTGCTGGGCCGGCCGGTTACCTGGACGGTTTCCTGCAGCACCGTCATCCTCCGGCCTCCCTCGTCTGCTCCGAGGACTTCTCTGCCTGTCGGCTGCTCTCAGGACATCACATGGTGGCCCTGGCTCATTTAAACTCACAGCTACCGTTACCGCGGGGGGGCGCCGGAGATAGCTGAGTTTTGTTGGCTGAAGCTGAAGAGCTGTCGGAGAGGAGGGAGGTGGGGGAAGCCGAGCGGTGACAGAAAAGGACGAGTGTGGGCCGGAGGTGGCCGAAGATGTGTGCAGTGCCAGTGTTCTGAAAGCGACGAGTGGGGGCGGAAAGAGCCGAAGTGCGCCGTGCTGCGCTCGGAAGTACAGTGGTGCTTAAATTAATGGCTGCGCGAGTAGCGCAGCCATTCATTTGGCAGGCTGTCACTGAAACCGGCCCACTGAGCCATCGGCCCACCGGGAAACTCCCGGAAGTCCCGATGGCCAGTACATGCCTGTTTAAATCTGCTAGAACATTTAACACTGCCTCCCTTCCCGTACTGACAATGCTGCTTTCTCCTGAGCTCCCAGTGCTCATTCATCCGGAGTTGTGCCTTACTAATACAGGAGCACCTCCTGTATTACTGGCCAGACCACCAGATGAAAATATAGGGAAAAACCCCTAAAAAAAGAAAACCAATGCAGCCACCACATCTAATGATCAGTAAGTTGCAATACATTACATTTTTGGTTTTGAGTTTAATATGCTTTAATATGATTTAATAATATGCTAAAAATTCCTTCTTCAGTCAGTTCTGCACCCCACTCTTCATCATTTCCATGCAAATACTATATATACAAATGAGACATCTTGAGTTCTGATTAGTGTACTTTACCTATATAGAATTTTTGTGGACCAAATCTGCAGGTCCTTAGGTCAGATCTAATGGATCAATTAAGATTGTGCTAGTTCTGTTGATATTTTATTGAATTTTGTTAATAATCTTCCATAAGTAATTGACTACTATTGAATACTATGGCTGTTAAATCTAATAGCATAACCTTAAACTAGACTCTATTGATTATATCATTTTTTATGACTGTTGATTCACCTTGTTCATCAGACTAATTGGGTTTATTGACATGGAACTATATTGCTATATACATTTTATGGACATGTAGAGATCTACTGCCCTCTACTGTTTGTATTTGTAAATAGCTGTGCTGCGTATCACAAAATGAAAGTGATAGTAAAGGTTAGAATAAAACAAAAAACAAACATGTTATACTTACCTGCTCTGTGCAATGATTTTGTACAGAGCAGCCCAGATCCTCCTCTTTTGGGGTCCCCTGCTGGTTTTCCTGACTCCTCCTCTTCTCCGAGTGCCCCCATGGCAAGCCACTTGTTAGGGGGGCACACATTCATACTCACTCCTGAGCCTTACTCTGTGTCCATAAGACACAGAATGGGGCTCAGCCAATAGCTCCCTCTGCTGTCTCTCAGACAATGAGGAGGCAGAGACCCAGGAGAGCAGCTGTTCTTGTGCACATCGCTGGATTGCAATCAGGATGAGTTAAAGCGGAGCTCCACCATAAAGTGGAACTTCTGTTCATCGGATTCCTCCCCCCTTCCGGTGTCACAATTGGCACCTTTCGGGGGAGGGGGGGGGGGAACAGGATACCTGTCTTTGACAGGTATCCTTTCCTACTTCCGGAAGATATAGGCTCTTGTTATTTTCGTTAACCCTAGTTTTAGCCCAGGGCTCAATAACCAGCATAGGCTAGAGCCAAATTATGCATCCAACAGCCGCTTGGTAGTTAGAGGTAGGGTTGCATGACAGATTAGAAGCTACTTGGGCAGTGATAGGCAACCTCAGCACCTCAGCTGTGGTGAAACTAAAAATCCCATCATGGCTCTGCCTCTGAGAGTCATGCTTATAGCTGTCAGAGTCTCACAATGCCTCGTGGGATTTGCAGTTCCACAGCAGCTGGAGTGCTGAGATTGCGTACCCCTGTACTGGGGACTAAGATGCAGAGTAGATAGGTGGACTATGAGTTCCAGTGCCACACTACAGTTAATGCTGGTGAAAAGCTGTTTTCCAGGCTGGTTGGACAACAGCTGGAGGGTCTCCCTATTATAGCAGATCTTGTCTTCAGATCTCCGACACCAAGACAGACTAGATCATCACAGACATGGAAGTTCAGAGATAGGAGGAAGACGGGTCATCCCTGCACAGAAAATTTCTCTAGGATCCACCTGCCTTTGTTGCAGGTAAGTGATGTGCAGGGATTTTTTAGCTAAACTTCAGCTTTAAGTGATATGAACATTTGTACTAGGAGCTCCTCGGTACCCATCTAAGGATCCCGTATTCTTTGGAAGTGATTAAATGTACAGTATATGCCTTCTGTTTTACGACAAATTTACTTTATTTGCAGTGATTTCGTTTGGAAATTATACCTCCTTTAATCAACCTTACCATAATAACCTGTCAGATTATATTTTCTTGTTTCAGCTTTAAAGTGGATTTTCAACTTTTTTCCAGTTTGGATAATGTGGGAAAGAGTTTAAGAACTCTGTAAAATATTTCTTGCTGTCTGTGTCCTGTGTAGGTTTTGTGCATGGTTACCTGGACATGAAGAGAGCAGAATCTGTTCAATGAGGACAAAACAGCAAGAAGAGCATTCATCTTGGTAGAGGAATGAAGGCTTATAAGACTGGAAGTAAAGTGAATCTGTCACAGACAAGTGTAAACGCATTGGTAGCACCGGGAAGGCTTTCAATCTTTGTTCTTTTTTTTTTTTTTTTTCTGTCTGTGATCTCATTTCCTGTGAGGTCACCAGAATAGGAAGTGATTGGACACAGACCACAATACAAACTTGACAACATACATAATCTAGTAGATGTTTAAAATCCTATAAATGTTAACGTTACTTACAAGATGATTAATGTTTAACTTCCCGCTTCCACAAACTTTGAAAAAAATGAATCAGTAAAAAGATTAATGTGGATCTTCAAGAGCATCAAAGTTTTCTGCTGACAGCTTGTGACCACCACTTATTCAGAAATGAAACTATGACAGTGGATGGTAATGTAATCATATCCTGGCAGCAGGTCAGGTTTCTGTCCTTCTCAAAAGTCTGGCTCTTATGCCGCATACACACGCCCAGACTTTCCGGCAGACTAGGTCCGACGGTCTTCCCGACGGACTTTTGGCAGAAGTCCAACGGACTTTATGAACAAACGGACTTGCACACACACGAATGGACTAAGTCCGTTCGAAAGTCCGTTAGTTTTGAATATGATGACGTAAACGTGACTAAACAAGGAAGTTCAATAGCCAGTAGCCAATGGCTGCCCTTGCGTCGTACACAGACAAACGGTTTTCCCGATTTAAGTCCGTCGGACTTGAGTCCGACGGATAGATTTGAAACATGTTCTATTTCTAGGTCTGCCGGACTTTTTTTCCTGAAAACAAACAGACTAGTCCACACATGATCGGATTGTCCGACAGACTAATCCCATCGGACCTAGTCTGCCAGAAAGTCCGGTCGTGTGTACGCGGCATTAGAGTTCAGTACATGGCATGAAACGAAAAGCCTGACTACATACCTGCCTAGAGGAATCATTTCATTGAACGTACTGCAGGGTCCAGGCACAGATCAGGGAGATGGATCTGAAAAGACTATTCATTTTCTATCTTCATATATACTGTATATCAATTTTCCACAACCAAGTAAGGTAAACCCAATGTTTGAGTTACATTTAGCATCAATTGTCATTCTACATTTTTAAAACTAAAGCTTTGTGCATTATTGGGGTGATAAGGGAAATATAAGAAAAAAAACCTTTAGAAGATGACAATAGGAAATATTGACCATCTGCTTCTTTTATTCAGCTATGGCTACAATACTTAAAGAAGAGCTCCATGCTCCCCCCCCCCCCCAAAAAAAATGACTGTAGCTGCTGATTTTTAATTTAAGGACACTTACCTGTCCAGGGATCCAGTGCCGTCCTCACCCGAGATGAATCTTCAGTTGGATTTGGGTCCAGGCACCAGCAACTGGCATCTTAACTTAGGGAAACTGGCATTGAAGCCTTGCGGCTTGGCAGTTGGCTTCCCACCAGTTTTTTGTGACCTGTGATGTGTCACAGACGGCTGCGGGTAAAGGAGGGGGGGGGTAACTTTTGCTTGGATCTCTGCAGTGATCCAACTGGAAATGGAAGCAGGTACCTGTCAAAGCCAGGTATCCGCTCCCCCCCCCCCAAAAAAAAATTATGAAAGGGGGGGGTGAGGATACAAACAAGCAGAACTTAATCTTTTGAGTGAAGTTCTGCTTTAAAGCGTCATTCCACTTTTGTTGAGAAAAAACATCTGGGATAGATCTGGGTGATCTATGTACATTGCAAGGATTATAATAACATTTGTTGCAGATTCCTACCTTTTGTTATTATGAAGAAATCCATGTGTGTTTGTCTGTGCCTCTGTGCTTTTTGGGTCTAATGGGAGTGGTTTCATAATTATCATTTAGCTGTGCAGCTGCAGAGCAGTAATCAAAGCTGCTGGGCCTGCATCCCTTTAGACGTGTTTCTAGTGGGAGTATCTCACCAAAAATTACATTTTTGTTGCAGGGAATGCCTGAAATCTGACCTGTATCTTAGTGCAGAATTCTGGTAAAATTGTATAGTCAATCACACAAGCAGGAAATTATGTTTCTGGGGAGTGGTCAGTACACACTCTGTGTACAGAACAACTCCAGGTAGCCATATTGCTTTGCATTTATAGAAAATTACAGCAACTGCAGATTGAAAAGGAAAGGTAATTTTTAATATAATTGAAATACAATATGACTTGTATCACAATTGTACACACTATATTATTTTTTCTTTATTTACTAATTTTTTTCCCCAAGAAAGTGGAGTTACCCTTTAAGTACCTGAAAGCTGACTAACTACTGGCATTGTTTTATGTCATACACAGATTGCCTCATTTTTTTTTTCCGCGTAGCAATTGTTTCAGCATTTTTAGACATGATCATGGTGATAATGCACTTTGGATTTATTTTGTTTAAGTCATTTTATACCCAAGACCAAAACCCTTTTTGTAGTGTTAGGTAGCATATCGAAGGCTTAGAATTTATGTCAGACTTTTATTGTTGTCCGTGTCCCTTTTGGGGAGATTCCCCCTCTCGGTCATGGTGTTATCATGACCATTTGACTATTGAGACTGGGAAAGAAAGATCTGGAATACCCAAACTTAAAATTTGTTACTAGAACAGGATTAGGGGGGGAAGTCTTATGCCCCGTACACACGGTCGGATTTTCCAACGGAAAATGTCCTATTGGACCATGTTGTCGGAAATTCCGACCGTGTGTGGGCTCCATGTGACTTTTTCCGCCAGAATTTCAGACGGAAAAAGTTTGAGATCCTGCTCTCAAATTTTCCGACAACAAAGTCCTATTGGACTTTTATCCGATCGTGTGTAGCGAATTCCGACGGACGCCACGAAGTGCCACGCATGCTCAGATCACATTACAAGACCAAAGCTATTGGCTACTAGCCTCTACGTAGTCCAGTCGTACGCAACGAGCGTCACCACGTTCAGGATGATCGGATTTTCCGACAACTTTGTCCGACAGTGTGTATGCAACACTAGTGTCGGACAAAATCCGTCGGAAAAAATCTGACGGATTTTGTGGTCGGAACTTCCGACCGTGTGTACGGGGCATGGGGCATTACAATGAGAACACCTATTCTAGCAACAACTGCTTAACCATACTCTATACAAAACTAAGAAAAACAAGGGTTCTGGCTTTAGATATATCTTAACAACATAACTTCTGGAAGATTTACCCCACTTCATGACTAGGCCACTTTTTGCCATACGGCACTGCGTTACTTTAACTGACAATTGCACGGTTATGCAACGCTGTACCCAAATAAAATGTATGCCATTTTTTTCCCACAAAGCTTTACTTTGCGTTTTTTTTGTGCTAAAAAAACAAAAAAGACTGACAGTTTTGAAAAAAAACAAACAATATTTTTTACATTCTGCTATAAAACATATCCAAAAAAAAATTAGAAAAATCTAATTTCTTCATAAATTTATATAATGTATCTGCTACATGTTTTTGTTAAAAAAAATCCTAATGAGTGTATATTGATTGGTTTGTGCGAATGTTATAGCGTCTACAAGCTATTGGATATATACTGGAATTTTCATTTATTTATTTACTAGTATTGGCGGAGATCAGTGACTTAAAGCAGGACTGCGATATTACGGTGGACAATTGAACACTAACTGACAATTTTTGGGAACCAGTGACACTAATGCAGTGATCAGTGCTAAAAATTTGCACTGTCACTGTACTAATGACACTGGCTGTGAAGGGTCTAAACACCTAGGGCAATCAAAGGGTTAAATGCGTGCCTAGCCAGTGTTTTGGTGTACACTGTGTGCTGTTTTTACTAAGGGAAGAAATTAATTCTAGTCCCTGCTTTGCAGGAACACAGAATCCATCCCTTCCCCCCTGTCAGAATGGTGTTCTGCCTTGTTTACATAGGCAGAACGTCATTCTGTGTTCTTTACCGACAATCGGCAGGGGATGGGGGACATCCAGTGCCTGGCACCCGCAGATCGGCTTCTGCTGTGAGTATTCAGAAGTGGTGTGCCTCCTGCAGGTGTAAATGCCAAATCACACATATATATGTGCGATTCGGCACACAGCTGCTGCCCTGTAGTAGTAAAACTGCTATAAGGTGGTCAGCAAGTGGTTAAATGGTAAACTTAGCACAACTTGCAGGAGTGCACAATTCACAGGCTTTAAAGATCCAAGAGGTCCATATAGTTTAAGAAGTTATATCAAAGTGTAACATGCTGATTGTAATTGACATCTGTTAAAAACTTGTGAACGGTGTTAATTTCGTAGATGAAAACATTTCCGTCTTAGTTTTTGTCAGTTGCATGTTTTCAGTGACAAAAACTAAATGAAAATAACATTGGAATTAAAGCGGTTCTGCACCCATTTCATTTAGTAAATCTCTTTGCCTTCCAAATCAGGCAAAGAGTACTAAATGAAATGTTTTTTTTTTACTTACCTTGTAATTGAAGACTTCCGGTCTTCTCTCTCTGCGGCGGCGGGCGGGGTCTCTGCGTCGATCGTCGTCACGCCGCACTGTCTCCTGGGATCTGGTGTCATTGATCCCAGGAGTCAGTGCGGGCATCTTCCGAAATCTCGCGAGATTTCGGCCACATCTTCCGAAATCTCCCGAGATTTCGGCCACATCTGCCGAAATCTCGTGAGATGTCGGCAGATGTGCCGTTACTGCGCACGCGCGAGTAACGGCGGTGCATGCTGGGCCATCTAAAGTTCCTGTGGGTGTTTCACATGCCCACAGGCAAGATGGCCCCCAGCACTAAAGAAGAAGACGAGGAACTTCATCGGACGAAAACCGGCGGCGATCGAGATGGAAGATGGAACAGGTGAGTCCCCTAATAAAGGTAAGCATACTTTATATTACGTCCTAAAAAAAAAATTTTTTTTACAGAGTGCAGAACCGCTTTAAGTCAATTGACGAAGACGTCGACGTCAAGAACGAAAATGTAATGGAAGGAAGTTTACCCACCTGAACTTCCCCTTTTCTTATTTTTTTTCTTAATGTAAATGTTGGTAAAATATTCGGGTAATGTGTGCAATGACATTACAGCCAATAGGTTTTACCGTTTTTTATTTTTTTATTTTAAAGATGCACTTCTGTTTGTCAAAAAGCAA
Source organism: Lithobates sylvaticus (assembly GCA_028564925.1). Taxonomy (NCBI): domain Eukaryota; kingdom Metazoa; phylum Chordata; class Amphibia; order Anura; family Ranidae; genus Lithobates; species Lithobates sylvaticus. The sequence continues at coordinate 505,615,148 of CM053029.1, read as the reverse complement.
TCATTTTGTTTGTTTATGAAACTTGATTTTATTTATAAAGACGTTCTATATAACAAAGGCTAAGGCCCGGTTCACAATGATGGGACTTGCGCTCTGACTTTGAGAGCACATGTCGCATGACAAGTCGCGCCCCATTAAGTGCAGTGGAACCGTTCAAATAGGAGTGACTTGAGTCACTCCGACTTAGAAAAAAGTTCCTGCACTACTTTTGGTGCGACTTCGGCACGAGTTGCATTGACGTCTGTTAAAGAATTCGCATGTAAGTTGTGCCAAAGTCGTGCTGGTATGTTGGCTTCAAAGTCGTGCGGAAATCGCGGCAGAGTGAACCGGGCCTAAATCTGTGTCTATAGTGCATGTTCAAACCCTAATACCATAATTAATAACACGTTATTCAATTTTTACTCCAGGAGTACAGTATATAATGAGTTTGGAAATTCCTAAATAATGCATTACAATTTAAAGAGGAACTGCAGTCTGCTCACATAATTTGTAAAAAAAAAAAAACATCTTTGTCATTTTGAAGCTTCCCTCCAACCACTTTGCATATTATTTTATATATACTGTGATTCTGTACTTGCTAAATATGCTTCAGAAATCTCCCTCCACTAAGTCTGGCTGTAACCATTTTAACTGTGGGCAGCTGAAGCTGCTGCCTGTTCACTTCCTGGATTTACACAGACACACAGAGGCACACCTCCAGCTCTGCAGCTCTCATTGGCCCTCTTATGACTCATTCCCCCTCCCTTCCCCCAAACTCTCACGAGAGTGAGAGGGAGAGCTGTGCATGATGTCATAAGCCTAGGCTTTTTACCCGACAAGAAACAGGAAGTGGGCTGTATAATGTATTTACTGGCAGAATTTTTTTTTTATACTATCCAAAGTTAAAAAAAAAAAGGGCAGAAGATTTAATAGATGGAAAGTTGAAAAAATGACTGAAGGTCCGCTTTAACTAAACCCAGTAGATTTTAGTCGCAAATGTACTGGAGATTTTAGTTGATTTTGAACCCCATTAGCGAGCACCTGTAAGTCTCCTGTTTTGGGTATGCAGTAAGTAGATCCCCTGTGTTGTTAGGAGTATAAGTTGGAACTCACTATTGTGCAGAATCTAAGAATCACCCAGTCTACCCCAAAGCCCCAGATGATTGGGATGGATTTGACTGCCTAGCAGCTCACAGTTTGCACAGCACTTGACAACCCCCTGGTGACTGCTGATTGTTGAACAGGACATGGCAAAGTAACAAAACTACCACTATCTTCCACCATATGGTGATGCTGTAGTTAAATACAGGCCTGAGGCCTGGGTAGCTGGCAGACAAGCACCGGAATAGATCCTGGCAGAAGGACAGGCACAAATAGCAGTTATCAGAAATCAAGGCTCAATCACAACCGGGAGCAGTGGATCAGAAGTGGAAACCAGAGAGGAAGGTTAATGGTAACCAGTAGAAGTAAGTAGAAGTTTCCGGAGGGCAAGCCTAGTTATAGCCAGAAAAACAAATCAGCAAAATTTTGACAAGAAGAATATCAGACACTTTTTCACAGGCATCATGTCAGTGCACTGAGCCAGATTTAAAGGCTAAGTTCACCTTTTTCCAGTAAATAGCCTACACAGTTAAGGGATCCCAATAGATAAAAAAGCTGTGCTGCTTTGTAAACATTTTCATTCAACTTATTGTCACACCTGTATGCCTTTTGGGTCCTTCCAGAAGTCTGGTTGCAAAACTTAGGCCCCTTTCACACTGGGGCGGGAGCCGCGGCGACAGTAAAGCAGAGCTATATTTAGCGCTGCTTTACCGCCGTTTTAGCCGCGGGATTCGGCCGCTAGTGGTGCGGTTTTAACCTCCGCTAGCGGCCGAAAAAGGGTTAAAATCCCCCGCAAAGCACCGCCGTAGCGGCGCTTTGCGGCCGTATTACCGCGGTGTCCCATTGAAATCAATGGGTAGGAGCGGTATAGGAGTGGTGAATACACCGCTCCTATACTATTCCAAAGATGCTGCTAGCAGGACTTTTTTGACCGTCCTGCTAGCGCACCGCTCCAGTGTGAAAGCCCGCCGGCTTTCACACTGGAGTGAATTGGGCCGGATTTTTTCAGGCGCTGTACAGGCGCTATTTTTAGCGCTGTACCGCCTGAAAAACGCCCCAGTGTGAAAGAGGCCTTAAAGTTAGCAACTGCCATGTTCTGGCTTGTTGCTAGGAGGCACAAACATTTGTTTTCACTCCTGCATAGTGTGAGCATCCAAAGGTTTTCACATCCTAGCAAGTTAGGACATGGGGGTTGCTAATTTGGAGTTTTTAAATCAGGCTTCCGGGAGAACCAAAATGGCCTACAGGTATGACAATATAATTTTTTAATCCAGAAAAATACTTTACTAAGAAAAGCATAAGATTTAACAATGTTGCAGTAAAGTAATGTATGAACCATGATTATTCACTATATTGTACAGTGTTCCATGACATGATGGTTCTTTTTGAAGTTGTCACCCGAGTAAATTATTTGTTATATGTTATGAACATAATGTGTACTGTACCACTCCCTGACCTCTCCTTCTTTAAAAATCAATACAATTTATTTTTGCAAAAAAAAAAAAAGAAAAGCATAAGATAACAAAGCCAAACAGTTCACTTTGTATTATTTATGTATAACAATAAGTGCTTTGTGAGACATTCTTTAAGTACACATCACTTATCCTTGAAGGAATCACAATATAATTAATTACAATTTTTACAAAGCTGTACAGTTTTTTAATAGCTGGGACCCCTTGTCTGCATAGGCTATTTTATGGAAAAGGTAAACTTAGCCTTTAAATCGAAATCAGATTCTGTCAGTTGGGTGCTTCATCAAGCCCAGGCCACAATCCTGTATATCTTTCTTTTAGACAGTCTCTTGTTCTTCCTCCAATGCACCCAACAACGTGTGCACTTATCAAATATTAATTAACAGAGGAGGGCCCACAAAAAAAAAAAATTAAACGTCAGCAGCTACAAATACTGCAGCTGCTGACTTTTAATAATCGGACACTTACCTGTCCCGGGGTCCAGCGATGCGGGGGAACGAGACCCCCCCTCGTTCCCCGCTCCGCTCGTGGCGCTGGCATTCTTAATGTGGGCACCCGGCTGTGGCTTCACAGCCGGGCACCCACTTCGACGCTCACTCATCTGGGACACATGACAGGTCCCAGTTGACTGTGCGGCGCCTACAGGGAATGATGTCATTGCCCGGGCAATGAAGGTGGCAGACTACGCGGGACCCCCTAGCAACAGGCATTTAGAGGTGAGTAAAACGTTTTTTTTTTTTTTCCAATTATTTTATTTTTAATTTTTTTATGATTTTTAAGCCAGATTTTTTTTTTTTGGTGGCAACACTACTTTAAATATGTGGGTCATACAGTGCTACGTATGTTCTCGGCCTAATACCATTCTCTGTTGCTCCTTTCAACTTTTCCTTCACTTTTAGGCTTGTCACTAAGTACTTTACGTAAATGATTCTCTATTACTCAACTGGTACATAATACTTCCAATAAGAATGGATATAAAGATAAATCAGAGATCGGGAAGATGATAAAGTGATGCTGAAAGCTATGTGATTTTATATTTGTATTTTAAATAAATGATTTTATGTTATTGGCCTTTTGTTGGTAATGTTCTCAGCTCCTGTTGAGCACTGAATAATCACCCATGTAAAGCCTGATGTGACTAGCCTAAAAGTGGAAGCCGAAAGGAGCAATGGAAAGTGGTATCAGGTAGAGGATCTTTGATTCAGCATTTACCATATAATAGCCTTTATTGGCATTTTGGGCAACTGAATTGTTTTTGAATGCAAGTGGCCCCATTAATCCTTCCTTTCAGCCTTCAGTCTATTTACAAATAAAAAAAGAATGCCCAATTTTATTATTAAAGCGACTATGCAGAGCTTTTGTGCACTGTACATATTTTTTATTTTATTTTACAATAAGGGACAAAAAATGCAATTAAAAAAAGAATATATTCTTTTTTTAATTCAGGTAAATAGAAAATAGTTCATATAAATATAAGTGTAAAAGATAGGATTTTAACCCCCGTACAGGAGTCCACTACTTACAGAGTTTAGTAGTTCAACCTTCTCATCCTCTTCCCTCCCCTTCACTCCACAGAGCTGTGTCTGAGGCTTCAATAAGAGACAAAGTATCTGAAAGGAAATGGATTAAGCTGTACTTTTATTTTTTTTATTTTTTTTTCTGGGAATCTTTTGTCATGTATTTATTGCTTCATTTTTTAATGTATAAGCAAGGTTAATATATTTATAACTGTGTTTATTTATAAAAAAAAAAATGTATTTCGATAATTATGGTACATCCAAAAGAAAAACGTATTATCGCTACATACTTAAAACATACTACACAAGAAAAACATCACTAACACAGAAATAGCATACACATGGGCAGGGCAGGACTTACCATTGGGCTTGACTGGGCTCAAGCCCATGGGCCCCGCCCAATAGGGGGCCCCGTCGAGATACATAGCCGAGTGTACTCGGCTCCACTCACAGTCACGCCCAGTCCCGCCCTATGATTGACATAACACAGGGACTGGGCGTGACTTTGAGTGGAGCCGAGCCGAGTACACTCGGCTACTCTCGGCTCTGCTCGGGACTGCAAGAGGACCCGAGAGCCGCCGAGAGGACCCGAGAGCTGCTGAGAGGACCCGAGAGCCCCCGAGAGGACCCGAGAGCCGCTGAGAGGACCCAAGAGCCGCCAAGAGGACCCGAGAGCCGCCAAGAGCACCAGAGAGCCGCCGAGAGGACTTGAGAGCTGCTGAGAGGCCCGAGAGCCGCTGAGAGGACCCGAGAGCCGATGAGAGGACCCGAGAGCCGCTGAGAGGACCCGAGAACTGACGAGAGGACCCGAGAGCCGCTGAGAGGACACGAGAGCCGCCGAGAGGACCCGAGAGCCGCTGAGAGGCCCGAGAGCCACCGAGAGGACCCGGGAGCCGCCAAGAGGACCCGAGAGGACCCGAGAGCCGCTGAGAGGACCCGAGAGCCGCTGAGAGGACCCAAGCACTGCTGAGAGCCGCCGAGAGGACCCGAAAGCTGCTGAGAGGCCCTAGAGCTGCCGAGAGGACCCAAGAGCCGCCGAGAGGACCCGAGAGCCGCTGAGTGGACCCGAGAGCCGCTGAGTGGACCCGAGAGCCGCGGAGAGCCGGTGAGAGGACCCGAGAGCCGCAGAAAGGACCCAAGAGCCGCCGAGAGGACCCGAGAGCTGCTGAGAGGCCCGAGAGCCGCCTAGAGGACCCGAGAACCGCCGAGAGGACCCGAGAGCCTTTGAGAGGACCCGAGAGCTACAAGAGCCGCCGAGAGGACCCGAGAGCCGCCGAGATACCCAGGAATCTGTATCTCGGCGGCGCAATCAAGACTGCAATCACAAAGGCTGCAATGACACTGGGGCAAGGCTGCAAATGACAAGGCTACACTGGCAAGGCTGCAATGACACTGGACAAGGCTGCAGATGGATGGGCAAGGCTGCAGATGGACACTGATAAGGCAGCATTTAAATGTAAGTTTTTTTCTTTAAACTTCCCTCCTAAAAGTTTTTTTCCTTAAAATTCCCTCCTAAATTTGGGGCGCGTGTTATACGCCGATAAATACAGTAATGTATAGAAGGTAGGGCCCGAAAGTGAGTCAAGCCCAGGGGCCCCCACCACCCTAAGTCCTGCCCTGCACATGGGTAATTCCTCTGCATTAAATTGTGACTACAGTATATCAGAGGGCACAGTCTATTGGTAAATTAGAAGCTTATTTTAATCCTTAAGCATCCGGTCCATAATTATTGGAGGACCTAAAGGAATTCCAATATAACCTGAATTATGCAGCTACTGCTATCTTCATTCTTCAAAGACAGTGAGGTATTGTATGGCTGCATTGTCCTCCGGGGCTTGGCGCACAATAAAACATGGGGGCTGATCAGGACTCGGATTAAAACCTCTATCCCCCTATCTCTCTATTGCAGCTGTGAACTGGGAAGCATTTTCCAATAAGCGATTGTCTTCTGGTCTAATAATCGGAAAGCTCATCCTATTCTAGTAATCTCTTATCTGTGTTTCCTGAGAAATGCACAACCCATAGTTTTATGTTAGGCAGGAAATAAAATCAGAAAGATTTATTTTTAGGAAAATAGAAAAGGAAAACATGATAGAATGTAAAGCTCCTCCTGTTATATTTACAGAATAAAAAAAACCCTTTCACTTTTATCTGAGTCATTGGATTTAGCAGTACCTCAGTCAGTGGTTACCGTAGGTGGCACGGGATTGTAAATTCTCATATTTAAAAAAATAAATAAATAAAATGCTGTAATATATATATATATATATATATATATATATATATATATATATATATATATATATATATATATTGGTAATAAAACGGTATTAGACCCAAAAACTAAAATGTAATATAAAGGTTTAAGCACCCCTGTCTGTGTTAAGTGGTTTGTCCAAATCCTCCAACTGCCCTCTTTGCTGGAAAGCTTGTACTGTCAAAAAATAACATGTTGACTGGCAGGATAAACAGGTGAAAATAAAAGAAAAAAATCCCAAAAGAAGGTTAACGAATGCAGAAACCACATCTAAGAATTGGTAAGCTGCAATATATAAAAAAAACTTGGGGGGTTTAATACCACATTAATATGTTTGCAGCAACCACAAGACTGTATGTTCCCTAGGTCCCTGGAACTTCAATGACATCACCAACATCTCAGTGTGCTGACATGATGACATCAATTATGAGTTACACTTTATTAAAGAACTTCCCAAAATCTCCCCCTCACCTAAACTTAGACCTCAGTTAACACCTTTCATTCCAACAGTCAGTAGACCTTTAGTGCTCCTTAGTTTAGCTCTTATTAGCTGGTTGTGGGTTGTTTTTTTCAGCCAAACCCCCCCAGTACTCAGTACCAGCACCCCCAGTAGTGCTGGAGCGGGGAGGGGGGACAACTGTCCAGGGTGCAATGTTTTCATGTTTGAGGGGGGTGCCTTAGCGGGGACAGGGAGATGCTTTGATGTGCTGAACAAGCACCCCCATAGCACTTCCAGACCTCTGTCATCATGAACCCAAACATTATACAGCAGCTTACCAGTGATGGCTGTAACTTTGCTGCTGTAAAGAGCCTGCAGTCACAGAGGAGATGTTTCACTTGACATCTAATGCACATTCTGGCAGAGAAAGCAAGAAGTAAAAAGCCTTCTTTTGTTGAATGGTGTGATGGGCCTGTTCAGTCAGCTATTTATACCTTTTGGGCACATTAACTCATGGATTGCTTGACGTCAGTCCACTGAATTCTGTGCAGTTTACTAACACAGGCACAATATCGCACTAACCAAGGCAAAACCAGTTTAAACCAAAAATAAGCTTTGTTAGCTGTTGGAATAGTAAGTCCCATATAGAGGTCTGTTTTTTTAATTAGATCTAGTTGTTGGGAAAAGCATAGGACAGGGCTTTATTAACATGGCACGTGTACTTATGGACAATTCTAATGACCCCTTGTATAGCGATACCATTGGAATGTTGCAGTCAAGTCCAGGTGCAGCTACAACCCAGTAATGCCCCGTACACACGGTCGGAAATTCCAACCACAAAATCCGTCAGATTTTTTCCGACGGATTTTGTCCGACACTGGTGTTGCATACACACGGTCGGACAAAGTTGTCGGAAAATCCGATCATTCTGAACGTGGTGACGTTTGTTGCGTACGACGGAACTACGTAGAGGCTATTAGCCAATAGCTTTGGTCTCATAATTTGATCTGAGCATGCGTGGCACTTTGTCCGTCGGAATTCTCTACACACGATCGGAAAAAGTCCGATCGGATTTTGTTGTCGGAAAATTTGAGAGCAGGATCTCAAATTTTTTCCTGTCGGAAATTCCAATGGAAAAAGTCCGATGGAGCCCACACACGAGCGGATTTTCCGATAAAATGGTCCGATCGGACATTTTCCGTCGGAAATTCCGACCGTGTGTATGGGGCATAACTCCTATAGTTCTATGAATGCACATTGTCTACACCAGCCTTTTTCATCCACGGTGCCCAGGTACTCTGGGCTGCCTTCAGGTTCCTTCATAGGTGCCTTGGGAAAATGCCTAAAAATTGCCCAAAAATACAAGCCAGCGGGTGGATCAAACATGCCTTTTAGTTATACAAAACCACAGGTTTTCATCGTGCATCATTACAACCTTCCGACCGACGGAACTATGTAGAGGCTATTAGCCAATAGCTTTGCGCGATGCACGATGCTTTCATCGTGCATCATTACAACCTTCCAGCCTCCGGTATCATACCAATCAATGACGTCATCAGTTGATAAGGAGGACGTTGGGTGCCTGCACATCATCCTTGTTTGCCCTCCCCTCAACGCTGTATCCTGGCCTAGGCCGACAAGGCCCAGGCCTAGGGCTGCACTTTGCAGGGGGGCAGCACGGAAAGAGTCCCCGTCGGGTTGAGCTACACTATTAGTGTAGCGCCAGTCTTATGGGGCGGACTGGGCTGAGAGGCAAATTAGTATGCGGGCAGCCGGCATTCTGCAACTGTGGGGGCAGAGCCGATCGGCCCTATAGGCACACTATGCAAGCTGCATAGAGCCCCGCCGCTGTGGGGGGGCCCCCAAGACCCAGCATCCCTCCCTGCACCTCTGGCTGGCCGTTTAGAGTGCAGTGAGGAGAGGTGGGAGGAGGTGGAAGGCGGCGATCGGCAGCTCTATGGTGCCTGAGTGGGCAGCAGGATCTCCCTGGGGTTTGTAGTACTCTCAGTGTATACAGTGGAGAGGAGAAGGGAGGGGCCTCTGACCCGGGCAGGTATCAGTTTCACTTTCACTCTGCTTGAACACTGTTGCTGATGCCCGGGTCAGAGGCCCCTCCCCTCTCCACTGTATACATTCGGAGATAGAACTACTAGCCCCAGGGAGATCCCCCTGCCTGTGGACACCATATAGCTGCCGATCGCCGCCTCCCACCTCCACCAGCCAGGTACAGGGGAACCTCTGCAAGGGGGGGAGTCAGCTGTTTGGAGGCCCAAATGTAAGAGGGGGGCTTTCTGGGGACACTAATGTAAGGAAGGGGGCCTCTGGGGACACTAATGTAAGAGGGGGGCTCTCTGGGGACACTAATGTAAGGACGGGGCCCTCTGGGGACACTGATGTGAGGACGGGGCCCTCTGGGGACACTGATGTAAGAACGGGGCCCTCTGGGGACACTGATGTAAGGACAGGGCCCCCTGGGGACACTAATGTCAGAGTGGGGCTCTCTGGGGACCCTGGTGTAAGTGGGGGCTCTCTGAGGACCCTGATGTAAGGGGAGGCTCTCTGGGGACCCTGATGTAAGTAGGGAGGCTCACTGGGGACCCTGATGTAAGGAGGGGCTCTCTGAGGCCACTGATGTAAGGGGGGCTCTCTGGGGACCCTGATGTAAGGAGGGGCTTTCTGGGGACCCTGATGTAAGGGAGGCTCTCTGGGGACTCTGATGTAAGGGGAGGCTCTCTGGGAAACCTAATGTAGGGGGAGGCTCTCTGGGGACCCTGATGTAGGGGGAGACTCTCTGAGGGCACTGATTTAAGGGGGGCTCTCTGGGGACCCTGATGTAAGGGGAGGCTCTCTGGGGATCCTGATGTAAGGGGAGGCTCTCTGGGGATCCTGATGTAAGGGGAGGCTCTCTGGGGACCCTAATGTAGGGGGAGGCTCTCTGGGGACCCTGATGTAAGGGGGGCTCTCTGGGGACCCTAATGTAGGGGGAGGCTCTCTGGGGACCCTGATGTAAGGGGTGGGGGCTCTCTGGGGACCCTGATGTAAGGGTGGAGCTCTCTGGGGACCTTGATGTAAGGTGAGGCTCTCTGGGGACCCTAATGTAGGGGGAGGCTCTCTGGGGACCCTAATGTAGGGGGAGGCTCTCTAGGGACCCTGATGTAAGGGGGGCTCTCTGGGGACCCTAATGTAGGGGGAGGCTCTCTGGGGACCCTGATGTAAGGGGGGCTCTCTGGGGACCCTAATGTAGGGGGAGGCTCTCTGGGGACCCTGATGTAAAGGGGGGGGGGGCTCTCTGGGGACCCTGATGTAGGGGAGGCTCTCTAGGGACCCTGATGTAAGGGGAGGCTCTCTGGGGACCCTAATGTAGGGGGAGGCTCTCTGGGGACCCTAATGTAGGGGGAGGCTCTCTGGGGACCCTGATGTAGAGGGAGACTCTCTGAGGACACTGATTTAAGGGGGGCTGTCTGGTGACCCTTGTGTAAGAGGGGCTCTCTGGGGACCTTGGTGTAAGGAGAGGCTCTCTGAGGACCCTGGATGTAAGGGGGGCTCTCTGAGGACCCTGATGTAAGGGGGGCTCTCTGAGTACCTCATTCTGTTCTATATTGTTGTACTTATTCTTTGACTGTTTTGTTTAAAGGAGGGAGGATTGTTTTGGGAGCACTGAAGTGTCAGGTGTGACTGTGTGGCAATGGCAAATGGTTTACATAGCTCACGGCATCACGGGTCAAGTAGAGGGCCCCTTAGCAGAATTTTGCTTAGGGCCCCAGGGAGGTCAGGATCGCCACTGTGTGGGGGGGCTGCAGCTGCTTCTCATTTTGACTGTCCTATCATCCAGGACCAAAAACCTTCCTCACTGTTCTATATGTTTTCTGCTGCACCATTGGCATGGTTATATCTTCTTAGTCCTCTCCATAAAATTATCAGAAATTTGTACTTAAAGTAGAACTATAGGCAACACTTTTTTTTTCATTTTGGATAGAATAACGGAGGGTTATAGCTCCTGTCAGTTTATTTTTTACCATCTCTGTCCCATTGCAGAGATTTCCCTTCACATACTGCCCCATAGCCAAACAGGAAGTGAGAGGAAATCTATGCAAATGAAGGGAATCCATTGCCCCCCCAGGCCCTCAGAACTAGTGTCCCCACTCGAAAATTTCAGGGCAGGTCTTAAACAGCAAGGGGCGTGGCCTTGACAGGAAGGGGTGGGTCATATTTAAATTAGAGGGTGCACGAGTTTAGTCAGGCCTAGGGCAGCACAAAACCTAAATACACTACTGCCTCCCATAACCTTCTCCGACAGCACTGGGGTCACGTTAGCTGAGTGAGAGAAAGAAACATTGGAATTGAGGTCAGTACCAGTGTGCAAAGGTTTATTTGTTTTGGAAGAATAAATCACCTCTGTTGTTGGGTCTCCTACATGTGTGTAGATATTGCTGCATTATGTTAAACTATTAGTTTTGTTTCTTACATTTGAGAAGGGGGTACCTCGAGATTGTGCATAATTTTAAAGGGTGTTTTGACTGAAAAAAGGTTGAGAAACACTTCTCTACACTCACTGGAGGCACTAGAATTGCTGACCATCCTAGCGTTCATATACCCAGCCTTATCCCAACCTTATTATACAATACACCCGAAAAACACCAGAAAAAAGGCTTAAAAATCACTATACACCACAACTCACTACACTCACAATACCCTCATTGGTTTAAAGCTTCCTGAGTCACGGACCTTGAACAAGCAAACAGATAACTATTTGTGACACTTTTCTTATACTGATTTACAGCATGCATTTTCCAGTTCTATGACTCAAAGACTATTTATGCCAGACAAAGCTAGGCAACAAGCATTTCCAGAAGAAGGTCAGCCATGGAAGCCCCCATACTTCTTTCATGACTGGGTCACTTTAACAGTCTTTGTTGGGTGGATTCATTTAGAATACTAGAAGGTCCGAAATGCCTACGTTTTTGAAAAAAAAAAAAAACATGGCTTCAGGCTCCCCCAGTACTGATTGTGAAAGCAAAAGTCTAAACATTTTGCCATATGATTTCTGCTGAAAGGAAGCATCAACCAAATGACTGCTGATCTCCTCTTTAAACAGAGATCATGTGATCAGATGCCTAGGCTTTTGGTTGAGTGACCAGCACTGGAGAAATCAGGGAAGGTCATCATTTCAGCTCTTCTATTGTTCTTTATCATTCCAAGCAAGAATGTTAACACAGCTTTAAAGTAGAACTATAGGCAAAACTTTTATTCATTTTGGATAACGTAAGGCAGGCTTATAACCCCTGTAAGGTCTATTTTTGCCCTCTTCGTCACAATAGGGAGATTTACCTTTACTTCCTGTCCCATATTCAAAACAGGAAGTGAGAGAAAATCCATGCAAATTATGGGAATCTCTTGGGCGCCCCCCAGGTCACCAGAATTAGTGTAACCATTGGAAGATTTCCCCTCTATTACTTTTCTGGGGACAACTCAAAATTTGGGATTTTATTTTTACCTTTACTTTCAATGATAATAGTAAACAGGACAACTAAGAGCCGGTGTTCTGCCAAAAACTGTGCCCCATCGGATAGTGTCCGCTATTTAGGTTCAAGCCCCACCATGCAAGTGGACATAAGGTAGCACTTAGTAACAGTAACAGTGCCCCTCGCGGGCTCGCTTCGCTCGCCACGCTTCGGGCACGGCCTCGCTTCGCTCGCCAATTTTTTATTCTGACTTTATGTCCACTTGGATGGTGGGGCTTGAACCTGGCCATTCATCTTCTGAGACTTTCGGCATCTCCTTGTCCACACAACACCGATTTACACAGGGGCCAACACGACTTACAGCGCGACTTTTGTAGGCAACTTGGACACGACTTGAGTATGAATAGCAGCGTGACTTGGGGCGACTTCAACGCGACTTGGGACGACCTACAACACGACTTTAAGTCGCCCCCAGGCCAGGCGACTTTGGCCGTGGCCAATCACAGAATAATCAGCTCTCGAGGGGGAACTCCACACCCAATTTTAAATAAAAAAATGGCATGGGTTCCCCCTCCAAGAGCATACCAGGCCCTTAGGCCTGGTATGGGTTTTAAGGGGAACCCCCTACGCCGAAAAAAAAACGGCGTGGGGGTCCCCCCAAAATCCACACCAGGCCCTTATCTGAGCACGCAGCCCGGCCGGTCAGGAAAGCACCTTGTCCCCATGTTGATGAGGACAAGGGCCTCTTCCCGACAACCCTGGCCGTTGGTTGTCGGGGTCTGTGGGCTGGGGGCTTATTGGAATCCGGGAGCCCCCTTTAATAAGGGGCCCCCAGATCCTGGCCCCCCACCCTATGTGAATGAGTATGGGGTACATCGTACCCCTACCCATTCACCTGGGGAAAAAAGTGTCAATAAAAAAACACACTGACTTCTGGGGTCTCTTCCGACGCCACCGCTCTCTCCGGCCTCTTCTCCCGGTCTCTGGCCTCTTCTCCCACTCTCCGTTCTTCTGCCGGGCTCCTCCGCTATCTTCTTTCAGCTCTTTTACTAGCGGTGGCATGGTCTTCTCTGTCCTTCTTCTCTCTTCTTCCGATGTTGACACGACGCTCTCTCCAGCTGAAATGCCGTGGGCGAGGTGCGCAGCAACTTATATAGGCATGGGGCGTGGTCACCAGGTGATGTCACATGGTGACTCCCCTTATGGTGTCACAGTCCCAGCATGCCCCAGGACTTGACGTCAAAAGGGGCGGGGTCACGCGTTTGCAGAGCATGCGCTCCTTCCTCCAGGAGGCCTGAGTAAGGAGCGCATGCTCCGCAGACGCGTCGCCTATTGGATGATACCGGATACCGCCCCTGGAAGTGAAGTGATCCACCTGGTTGTTGGCGTGCGCTCCACTGACCAGGAAGTGTCAGCAGTGGATGCCCCAGCTCTACTTGGCAAAAACACAGCCTTCCAGGATACGGAAATCGCCTTCTCTACTCCCTTTATGGACATCCGGCTCATCATTTCATTTTACATGCCTTTGGACATTGTACCTTTTGTGAGTACAATTATTTTTAACCCTTTACATTAAAATTTCCACTATTTATTGCACTTAGAGTGGCGCCTTTTGTTTCCCTTCCCAGTAACTACGCCCCATGCCTATATAAGCCACTGCGCACCTCGCTCGTCCCCACCCCCCCTTTCTGACCGGCCGGGCTGCGTGTTCAGATAAGGGTCTGGTGTGGATTTTGGGGGGACCCCCATGCCAATTTTTCGGTGTAGGGGGTTCCCCTTAAAATCCATACCAGACCTAAGGGCCTGGTATGCTCCTGGAGGGGGAACCCATGCCGGTTTTTTATTTAAAATTTGGCGTGGAGTTCCCCCTCGAGAGCTGATTATTCTGTGAGAGAGGCGACATTGTCGCTTCAATATAGATGGAGATCCGACTTGGAGGCGACTTCCATTTAAATCAACGGGTACAAGTCGCCTAGAAGTCGGATTGAAGTTGTACAGGAGCCTTTTTTGAAGTCGGAGTGACTGCTGTAGTGTACATTAATACGGCTCCATTCACTACCATTGATTTTCTCAACAGCGCGACTTGGGGCGACCTGAAGTCGAATCCCGGGTTGCCCCTGTGTGAACCGGCTCTAAAGGTAAATCTCCCTAATGGGGATACAGACAGCAAAAAAAACTGACAGGGATTCTAATCACTGTCCACTCTATCCAAAACTAAAATAAAAGGTTTTGCGTTTAGTTATACTGTACTTTAAATTAACATTTGCATTTAGGTTCGCTTTAAGATTTTTTTTAACCACTTTATTACACTTAAAGTGATTGTAAAGTCTAGTTTGTTATTCTTTTTTTTTTAAACATGTTATACTTACCTCCTCTGTGCCCTGACCTGGCTCCGCCCCCTCTCTCCCCTGATTGGCGTGAGTTTAATTGTAAGTATAATTTAAAATGTAAGATAACAATGTAATAAACTTCCCCATTTCTGTAATGTTGATGTTTTATGTGGTCCATAATTGTAATTTTTTTCTATTGAAAGATACATTTTTCATATGCCACCTAAAATCTAGACATTTAAAGGATAAGTTCACCTTTTGTAACATTTTACACGTTACACCCATATTCAGGGTGTAACATGTTACAGATGCACCAGCCTCCGCACCCCCCTGATCCCCCGTTTTGACAGCGAGCAGGGGATCTTCTCCCCTCCGCTCACTATCACAATTTAAGAAAAACAGTGTTCTGTGAATGTGAAAGCTTCAAGTACTGACAGACTTTGCGGCTGCCAGCTCGTAGTTCTCAATGAACTGATTGGGCATTGTTGAGCACTCTGGGTGAGTCATTGAGTCTTCCTGTCAGTGTGTAGTTGGTGCAATGCTTTGCAGGCTCATAGTGAAAAAAATAATAAATGCTAATTTTTTACCTGCATTTTTTTGCAAACGGGAACTTATCCTTTAACTATAGAAATTTTGCCTTGCTCCTTTTATATTGACATCAATACTAACAGCTGTACATTATAGTACAACTCTGGTTTCTCATAAACTGATATCACAAATATTCTTCCTACTCAAGCCATTTTGAAATTTGGTGTTTTTTTAAAGGCAACGTTCAATGACATTGTTGGATTGAGTTTGAGTAGAGACTGTTCACTTAGCATCACCCTTGTGCCTCATACACGCAATCGGAAATGCTGCCAGCAAAACTCAGATGAGAGCATTTTGTCGGAAAATGCGACCGTGTGTATGCTCCATCGGTCTTTTGCTGGCGGAATTCCAGCAAGCAAAAGATTGAGAGCATGTTCTCTATTTTTCGGACGGGAAAAGTTCCTATCCGAAAATGCGATCGCCTGTATGCAATTCAGACGCACAAAAAATCACGCATTCTCGGAAACAATTCGACACATGCTAGGAAGCACTGAACTTAATTTTCTTGGCTCGTCGTAGTGTTGTACGTCACAGCGTTCTCGACGGTCGAAAGTTCAGAGAACCTTTGTGTGACTGTGTGTATGCAAGACAAACTTGAACGGAATTTCATCGGAAAAACCATCCAAGATTTTTCGGACAGAAATTCCGCTCGTGTGTACGCAGCTGGGTTCACACCTATGAGAATTGGATGCGGGTTTCCCCACATCCAATTTGCATAGCAGGAGAATGTGACCAACTCTCTATGGAGCCGATTCACATTTCTCCAGGGCAGCTGCGGAGCGGCTTGCACAAAAACCCTGTGCCTCTTTGGCTTTGTTTCAAGCAAAGATTCTTCCTTGATTCGTCCCTGAAACAGAGAACAGGGACGCACAGTGTTCCTGTGCGATCCGTGGCCGTTTCAAACGTGAACCGAGCTCTACACATACTAGAGTATTAAAGTGTTGAGTAATAAAACCTATGAACTTTGAAAATTGAATATTCACTTTGCTGGTGAACATCCTTCACTTTTCAAATAAATCAACCCCACTGTCTTCTTAGCTCTATCATAGTCTCCAGTACCTAGAGATTCCTAATTCAGATTAACATTAGAGGACATTACAAAGCCAAATGTTGGTGTCACACTCCACTGATTTATTCTCCATAATGTACAATAGGCAGATGTTTCTAATAAAACTACACTAATTCTGTTTAACTACCTTGGGAGGTTTGGATAATTAAAAAAAAAAAAAAAAAAAAAGCTACACTACACTGGAGGCTGCCCTGTGGAGATAAAGGAAAGGTGCAGTACGATAACTTTAGAGTGCAGGGGATAGGGTTTTTTCAGTCTTGGGGGTGCATACTTTATACAATAGCCCACTTGTCACAAATAAAAATGCCAGTAGCATTCACTATAGAAAGCTGTAGCTGTCGAATGAGTTTTGCAGCGTTTGTGCAGTAGCGTTTTTTTAGTGTTTGTATTTTTTACTTGTTTTTTTAGCAAAACTATACTCCCACATAAGCTTATGGCTCAATAGCTGCGTTTTTCAGCATTTTTTTGTGTTTTTCAGAGTTGCTTTTATAGTTCAAAAACTCCTCTTCAAACCCACTAGTTATTTTTTTCCAGACAGAGAACGGCCCTGCCAAAAAATGCTGATACCAGCCTATGTGTGCATGAACACATACAGTAGCATGATAACATACTGGCGAGTTTAGTGGCTGCAGACAAAAACTCCTGAAGCCAAAAACAGCAGCTATGCAAACGTCCAGTGTGCATGAGGCCATAAAAGAAAGCTATTCTGATATCTTCAGCATACAACTAAATGTTTACTAAGGCATCTTTCACACGGGACGGATACATCCGTGAACATCCACTTGCTCAGCAGGGATCGCTCGTCGCACACTGTGCAGGGACGGACCTGTCAGAGCGCTGCTCTCCCCTATGGGAGATCGTATGACGACGGACCATAGAGTCCGTCGTCACCTGATCCGATCCGCAGATGGATGGAAAAGTAGATTTTTCCTCCGTCACACTTTTTCGGATCGGAGTGGGTCGGATGTCAGCGGACATGTCACCAGTGACATCCGACGCTCCATAGAGGTCTATGGAGCATCTGTTCAGGTTCGCCTAAAAAACTGACAGGCGGACCTGAACGGATCGTTCGTGTGAAAGGGGCCTTAATCCTTTGAAATTTCATGCCTGAGAAAGTGGGATTCCTATCCTAAAACTTACCTATTGCTGTATACCACACTCAAATTCAAATGAATTTGATGTATTGCAGTCAATTAAAATATATGGCTAAAATATAAGCACATATGTGGGTCTGATCAGCTGTTACAGAAAGTGTTACTGAAGGGTTTTACCTTTTAAAAAAGTTTCTGCTAGTTAATTACTTACTTTTTAGGGCTCACATACTTTTCCATCAGCCACCATAACTTTTTAAACTATATACTCAATAAAATGAAGCAGGAATGTCAAATATGGTGTGCAATTTGTAGAGTTTTGTAATTATTTGTTTAGACATTGAGAAGTTTAGCTTGATGTAAATCAGTGGCGTAACTAGAACCTTCAGGACCCTGGTGCAAGAAACCATAAAGGGCCCCCCTGACCCCCAGCTGGGACCCTTCACTCCAAGCCCGGTGGCAAAATGCCAGGGTCCGGTCACAAGTGTGACCTTTGTGAACCTGGTAATTCCGCCACTGGTATCAGTAGTTTTTTAGTTTTGTTATTTATTTTATTTTATTACATTTTTTTACCTTTAAAAAAAAAAAAAAAAAAAAAATTATTTTAGGAGCCCTGTAGTGGGGGCTAGAGAGCATACAGAGGCAGCAAAAAAAAATGGATAGGAGGAGCAGAGGGGGCGGCTGTATATAGAGGAACTGATCTCTTCATTTTCCTCCTGCAGCCACTGAATGCCCGCTTCTCCTCCTCTCCCTCCCACAGGCATTCAGTAGCTGCAGGAGGAAAATGAAGAGATCGGTTCCTGCTCCTCCTACCCAGGCATACAAGGGGGCTGCACAGTCCCCCTGCAGCATGGGGCCGAGGTGCAACTGTAACCCCTGCAAGTACGCCCCTGACATAAATATTCTTATTGTGTGTTGTGATGCAGTCTGTGTCAAGGGAGCGTTCACACGCATGTGATCGCTACATTAGCAATTACATGCGAGTGGACATGATTAGTTGTGTGAGCCAGTAGCCTCCCATTGCTTTCAATGCAGCTGCCTCTCGCAGGTAATTTCGGCAAACCTCATTGAGGTTCTTGCATCTGATCGCCAAGCAGATGCATTCGCACGTGCACCCTTACCACCCACCCAAACTGTCACAATACAATCAGGCAGGGCTGTACACATACCGCAGCATTTTTACCCCGAGGAGCAGAGTTTGACAAACAGCACCACTTATTAGAATTACCCATTGAGTTCAGTGGGGCCATGCCACAACCACGTGCACTGCGCACAATTGTGGTGCAATTGTGCAGCATTGCAGGGTTAAACACCTCCTCATCCCCTGTCAAATGCCCTCTGAAACTCTTCTGAGCACAGATTGCTCTTCAGAGGGCACCACAGTCCACCATGAGTGTAAAAGAGCCCTAACTCAATAAACACAACACACTCCCTGTGGGGCTGACATCTTTTTTCAACAGTTAGGAAGAGTCATAACTGTCTTTTTTTCCTCCCTGTCTCTAGTGGCTAATATAAAAATCTCCACATTTATTACAATAGCAAAAATATGGAAACGCAAGCATGGAAAAATATGACAGTCTCATCAAAAATGTAAGGAAAGGTGATGTATGTGCTGCTGGGCAGGGGTTATTATATTTGTAGATGGATAGTTATTTTCCCATATTTCACTGAAACAGAATCAGGACCTACGAATCCTACTTCTGTTTGCACTTGTTAAACCACTGGTGATAATATTTGTAATTTAGCCAAAGTCACATAATCCAAATATGCATCTGTATAACAGAACCATAAAACAATAAATACGGTAGACCCGATTTTATGCTACAGTCCCAAGGATGCTGTGCTAATGCCCAGTTTTCTAAAAGTCAATATTTGCATATGGTTAGGTATGCCATATCCAACTCCCTGCCCAAGTGACAGCGCTCAGGTTTGGCAGTGAGTTTCTCAGGCACCCAATGTGTGCCGTGAGTGGGATTCTTTAAATTTGCCCCATATCTGGAAGGTTTTTTTTTTTTTTCATGGAGCTTGAGTGTATGAGGGAACCATGGGCAGGAGCCCAAAAGTACCTTGTGGCATCAACATGTAGGCCCGGGTCCACCTTGTGGCCCTTTTAATTGTACTGTTCTTTCAACCGCTTGCCGACCAGCCGTCATTATACTGCGGCCGGTCGGCACGTTCCAGCGAGCCGTCGTAGCTATACGTTGGTTCCCTTAAGCGGGACAGCAGTTCCTAATAGCTAGGAACCACAATCTGTCCTCCCCTCTAGTCAGTCCCCTCCCCCTACAGTTAGAACACACAGTCAGGGACACACAGTTAACACCTTGATCGCCCCCTAGTGTTAACCCCTTACCTGCCAGTGACATTTATACAGCAATCAGTGCATTTTTATAGCTCTGATCGCTGTATAATTGTCAATTGTCCCAAAAATGTGTCCAAAGTTTCCGACGTGTCCGCCATAATGTCGCAGTCATGATAAAAATCTCAGATTGCCGCCATTACTAGTAAAAAAAAAAATAATAATAATAAAAATGCCATAAATCTATCCCCTATTTTGTAGACGCTATAACTGTTGCTTTTTTATTTTTTTTTAAAAAGGGGATATTTATTATAGCAAAAAGTGCTCTTTTTTGTTTATAGCGCAAAAAAAAAAATTTGTTTGGGTGCAGCGTTGCATGACCGTGCAATTGTCAGTTAAAGCGACGCAGTGCCGTATCGCAAAAAATGCTCTGGTCATTGAGCAGCCAAATCTTCTGGGGCTGAAGTGCTTAAAATCCTTCCAGTAAAGAGGGTGATTTAATTTCCTACCTGGCAGGGTCTCCTAAATAACTTGGGTGGAGCTTAGCTGGGGGTTAGTTGCTTGCTGGCTATGGGAAGAAGAGGAACCATGGGAGAGAGTTCTAGGGACTGAGCCTTGTTCTTTCTTCTCCCCTGAAGTTGGACACCAGAGGTAAATTACCACACTCAAAGGGGTTGGTTTACTAAAGGCAAATAAACTGTGCACTTTTGATAGTGCAGTTGTACTCTGCAAATGCAGTTGTCCCAGAGCTTAGTAAATAAGATAAAACTTCATTTTACGAAGAACAACCAATCACATACAAGGAAAATAAAAAACAGCACTTTTGCTTTTACCTGATTGGATGATGGAAACCAGCAGAGCTCTCCCTCATTTACTAAGCTCTGGAGCAACTGCAGAATGCAACTGTACTTTCAAAAGTGCACAGTCTTTAGTAAATCAACCCCAAAAAATCTTCTTATACTTGAGTGAAGGATGTAGAGCATGGAGGGCTGAGAAGATGTTAACTACTTTATAGGAACTATTACTGTTATAATACAATTATGTTGGACCAAGCTTCTGGGCTGCTTCACATGTCTGAAGTAGACTCCAGTAACCTTGCTGCTGAGTTCTGGAAGCACTTTTGAAAATGAACGGACTGCCCACACACGGAGCAGTCCGTTCATTTCGGACCTAAGTTGCTCCGGGGGTCTTCTTCCGTCTTGGGGGTCTTCTCGCCGGACTCCCACCGCCATTTACCAAGCTCTTTTACCGAGCGAGGGGAGTCCGGCTACCTTCTTCGTCGTCGTCGTCGCCGCCGTCTGGGGGTCTCGATCCGCCTTCGGGGGTCTTCTTCCGTCTTGGGGGTCTTCTCGCCGGACTCCTCCCCTCTCTTCTGCTCTTTTACCTAGCTCTTTCACGAGGGGAGGTGTCCGGCTACCTTCTTCGTCGTCGCCGCCGTCGTCTGGGGGTCTCGATCCGCCTTCGGGGGTCTTCCGGGGGTCTCTTCTGTTCTTGCGGCGGTCGTCGTCTTCCGCGCCGCCGGCGCCTTCTTCTTCTTCTTGTCCTCCTTCTTGTCCTTCTTGTTCTTCTTCTTCTTCCGATGTTGACCCGACGCTCTCTCTGCCCGGAATGCCTGTGCCGCTCTGAGCTCGGACTTATATAGGGACATGGGCGACAGGGTCACATGTTCATGTCACATGGTGACCCCGCCCCCTTGCGATGTCACAGTCCCAGCATCCTCCGGGACTGTGACAACACAAGGGGGCGGGGTCACCATGTGACATGTGCATGTGACCCTGTCGCCCATGTCCCTATATAAGTCCGAGCTCAGAGCGGCACAGGCATTCCGGCAGAGAGAGCGTCGGGTCAACATCGGAAGAAGAAGAAGAACAAGAAGGACAAGAAGGAGGACAAGAAGAAGAAGAAGGCGCCGGCGGCGCGGAAGACGACGACCGCCGCAAGAACAGAAGAGACCCCCGGAAGACCCCCGAAGGCGGATCGAGACCCCCAGACGACGGCGGCGACGACGAAGAAGGTAGCCGGACACCTCCCCTCGTGAAAGAGCTAGGTAAAAGAGCAGAAGAGAGGGGAGGAGTCCGGCGAGAAGACCCCCAAGACGGAAGAAGACCCCCGAAGGCGGATCGAGACCCCCAGACGGCGGCGACGACGAAGAAGGTAGCCGGACTCCCCTCGCTCGGTAAAAGAGCTTGGTAAATGGCGGGGGAGTCCGGCGAGAAGACCCCCAAGACGGAAGAAGACCCCCGGAGCAGTGCAATAAACTATTTTTTCAAAAGTGTGGGTGTTTTTTTTTTACTTTACATTTTACACCTTAGGTGAATGGGTAGGGGTACATCGTACCCCATACTCATTCACATAGGGTGGGGGGCCGGTATCTGGGGGCCCCCTTATTAAAGGGGGTTCCCAGATTCCGATAAGCCCCCGCCCGCAGACCCCGACAACCAACGGCCAGGGTTGTCGGGAAGAGGCCCTTGTCCTCATCAACATGGGGACAAGGTGCTTTGGGGTGGGGGGGCCGCACGGCCCCCCTTTCCCCAGGGCACCCCCCATGTTGAGGGCACGCGGCCTGGTACGGCTCAGGAGGGGGGGCGCTCGTTCGTCCCCACCCCTGCCAGGCTGCGTGCTCGGATGAGGGTCTGACATGGATTTGGGGGGAACCTTGCTGCTGAGTTCTGGAAGCACCCTGTTAGGGTAACTCCCATTTGGTGAAAAAGAATTCCGGAGTATCCAACAGTGTAGCAAACCTGGTCTAGCTAGGGGCCAGTGGTAGATAGGCAGAGAGAGAAGCTATCCTGGAACCACAAGAAACCTTCAGGCCTGAAGTATCTGGTATACCCGGCACGAAGACATGCTTATGTGAAGAGAGACCAGGAGCGTGGTGAGTGGTACAGTTCGGCCCCATGTCAGTGGCACACCACGCGTGCAGATGGCATGCAGACGTGTAAATCTGCGAGGGCTCTGGTTGCTACTCATGGCCAGTGAGTGAACCTGGGTAAGCCCTGCGAGCTGTGCGGGCACCATAAAGTAGTGGGTGCTTTTGGCGCGAACGGGTGGCCCCGCCCACAAGCAGGTCTCTACTATGCAGGTTTGCTTTTCTGTGACCAAGATCCAGTTTTTCTTTAAGCAAATAATATGAGCTCATTACTGTGCTCAGACGCCTTGTTATTTGGGAATATAGTTGTACGTAGGAAGCACAATTGATAGGGTTAACTGTAAATGTTGCCGGTAGCCAGAGGGCAAGTTTAGTGGAGGAAATCTGTGAGACAGGGCCCAGCTGACACCGTCATCAATAACAGTGACAGCAGCTCTGTCACTGAGCTAGGAGTCACTGCTACAGTAATGAAGTACTGCAGGCCACAGGCTTTTAGTGAACTCAAGCATCTAATTCCTTACACAGTTGTAATGATCGAAGACTAAAAAGTACTTTTAAGCCAAGAAAAAGAATAAAACCTTTTCAGCAACTGAGAAAAGGTCAAGCATGCATAGGATTTAGTTCGTTTTTAGCAATTGCCCTGCTGATACCATTTTATCCTCATAACTATTGATTTATTTTACCTTTGGTAGTGTTTTATGCAAAATGTCTGTTTTTTAATAATTTGACTTGGTAAGTAAAGCCCACTAACACTGTGCTGACAAGAAACCCTAACCTCCCCTGTCATCCATTACATTACATGGCTGGTAAAACAGTATTACGGAAACAACGTGAGTGGGAAACTTGCTTTGTATTGCTAAGTTCATAGGTTAAAGCAGTGACAAAGCCTAATGCAAACATTTATTATATTGCAACTTACCTATTCTTAGATGTGATGTCTACATTCATTTTCTTTTTTAGGCTTTCTTTCTTCTTTTGTCATCTGGTCATCCAGTTAGTAAGTGTTGCTTTTTAAAAGAACAAGCTCTCTTCCAGATGTATTCATTTTTAGGGCTGAGACAAACCAATTACCAATGACAGGACTGCCTACAATGATCAGCTTTTATGTATTTATGTAAAACCTCTATCCTAAAATAAAATAAAAACTGTTTGCTGTAACTGATTATAACGTGTTAGTTGGAGTTTGCTTTCAATTTGTTAGTGTATTTAAGTCTGCTGTGTCCCCTGTGCTCCTTCCTCCAGAGTGGGAACACACTAACACAGGAGGTGTGTTACTGGCCAGATCACCAGGTGAAAACAGAGGTAAAAAGGCCAAAGAAAACCAACACATCTAATGATTGGTAAGGTGCAATATATTACATTTTGGGTTTTGGGTTTAATATGGCTTTAATGCCCCGCCAACAACAAATTCCACATTCAGTTTGCAACTCAGAAAATATTGGTGTATTAAAGAGGAACTGCAGTCTGCTCACATAATTTGTAATAAAAACATCTTATCCATTCTGAAGCTTCCTTCCAACCACTTTGCATATTATTTTATATATACTGTGATTCTGTACTTGCTAAATATGCTGCAGAAATCTCCCTCTACTGAGTCTGGCTGCAACCATTTTAACTGTGGGCAGCTGAAGCTGCTGCCTGTTCACTTCCTGGATTTACACAGACACACAGATGCACACTTTCAGCTCTGCAGCTCTCATTGGTCTTCTTATGACTCATCCCCCCTCCCTTCCTGGCAAAAATCTCATGGGAGTTAGAGAGAGAGCTATTCATGATGTCATAAACCTAGGCAAATCACCAGACAAGAAACAGGAAGTGAGCTGTATAAGGTATTTACTGGCAGAAAAAAAAATGTTTTACTATCCACAGTTAAAACAACAAGGGCAGAGGATTTAATAGATGAAAAGTTGAAAAAAACGACTGAAGGTCTGCTTTAATAACTTTCCATCCAAATTTGCTCCATTATGTATATGCATGTGTATATGACCGAAGTAGGAAAATTAGACTATTTGCTGTTTTGATGTAATTGTTTCAGCTTTTCATAGAGCTGCAAAATACGTAAGTAAATGCGTGTCATAAAAAATGTATTCAAAGCAGATATTTTGCATTAAATACAATAAATAAGACCTATACTGAAATGCTCACTAAAATATAAATATTCCTTTAAAAGCAATGCATATAAATACACTGTATTAAAAAATGTGCTGCTCTGTGTGTTTTTATAAATTTACGTTATTTATTAAAAAAAAAAAGCTTATACCAAGCCTAGCTCCTACAAATTACACAACAGAAGCTAGAAGCCAAGCCATAGGCTGACTTTACAAACTTGCTAGTGCAGAGGCACCCAGCTGCCATCCAGGGACTTTCTATCTATGGGTGACAACGCTGCTCCTCTAGAGGCATAGGCTCTGTCTGGGTTGTCACCCTAGAATAGGAATTCCCTTACAGACAGGAGGAATGGGTCAAAACTAAATAAACAAAAGTCTGCAGAAAGAAAACTCCCTCCAAGCAATCAAGTGAGGGTAAAGCCTTGTATAAACTAGTAGTTTTTTTCATTTAACACAGCAGGGCTAAACAAAAAAAAAAAACCTGACAACCTAGCCCCCCCCCCCCGATCCTGAACACTCTGGTTAGTGCTCTCAGCCATTGGCTGAGAGCGCTGATCGGGAGCCAACCAGCAGACCATTTCCGGTTATGTCCCTTCGAGTGGCCAGCTTCTGTCGGATCGACTGCTGTACACGCGGGCCAAATGTCGGCCGGTTTCTATGGAACCAGCTGATGCCTTGTGGTATTCAGCCCGTGTGTACTAGGCTTAGGGGCGTTAGTTTACATATAATTTAAAGCTATGTTAACAGACTTTGTTGGATGCATAAATAAAGAATGATATTCCTTTATTGAAGTAAAAATGTTGCTCTAAGATGCCTACAGCGCTGGTCACTAGACCAAAAGCCTAGGCATTTGTCAAAGTAATTTTGCCCCTTCAGCAGAGATCATTTTACCAAAGCCCTAGGCATTTTGTCATGTGGCCAACACTGGGGGGACTCAATGGGATGCATTTTCTTTTTATCTTTCCATATCTGGGCAAGATTGGTAACATATCTTTGAGATAACATTTGAGTTGAGGCCCACCTTGCTATTTTGTAATGATAGGTATTTTCTCATCAGTGGATTGAAGACTTGCAAAGTACTGTTTTTTTCAAACAAGTGCAAGCAAGCGGTAATATCAAAGTATTTGTAACAACAATGGCTAATAAAATGTTCTTGCTTTTTCACCTGAAATAAATTTATTTATGAGATTGTATGAACACCTTTACCTCATCTTGTTTGAACATCGGTGTTCTGAGCAAAATAATCCTTTGAGCGTTCCTAAAATTTTGTAAATGTAGCCCAAAATCTTTTTGCACTAGGTACCATGCCATAGCTAACATTGCTATGGGAGTGATTGAGGTGAAAATATGCATGCATAAATAGAACTTTATATATATATACAGTGTGTATATATATTTATATATTTATATATATTTATATATATATTTATATGCATTGTTACATATTAAGCATTTGCTTTTGCCATTTGAATGTAGACATCTAATCAATATGTGAGCTGTAATATAGGAGGACTTTATCTACAGGAATATTACCCTTCAGTTGGACACAAATTGTCACAAGGCAAAAACAAGGACAGAATGGAACATTAAAGTGAATGACATCTGGATGCCATCTTTCCAACATGAGATTGGTTTTGAGAGATATGAAAATACAATTTATGACTCAAGCTTTTATGTATTGTGTGTTTGGCTGCAGTAATCAGTAAAACGATAGATCTTAGTTAATCCTCGCTATGCAGGTCAAAGCCCTGAATAATGGAAGGCTGCCTAATAGATATTGCCTTATAATCTGTCTACACCATAGTCCCTCCTGAGATAATACCATTATCATCATCCTTCTTCTTCGTTGCCCTCACATGGTTTATCTGAAATTGGTAAAACCAAAGATTCAAGTCTTCTTTTTCTGAGTTCTCTAGTTGGAAATGACTGAGGGCCTTGATATCCATTTTCTTGTGGATCTAAGGGTTCTTTGGACAGAAGTATATAAATGGAAGGACAGTTTTTGTAAACTGTTAAACTGGGTGTTGGAGTCTTGATTTCGGGTCCCTTTGGCTCCCATACCTCCTGCAGGCTTTTGTACTGCACTTTTGTGATCTGGTAAAGTCCACCTAACTGTCTTTTCAATATTTCTACACAGGTAATGGCTTTAGTAACAGCCTGACCATAGGCACTAAACACAATCTGCTTTGTGTCCTCTGACTTCATATATGGCAAGGCATATCCCACCAAATTGCGTATTTTACTGCCTTCTTTTACTCTCATGAGTGCCACCTGTGGATGAAGATCCTTGAACGGCAAAGGTTTTCCATCATCTTCATCCAGAACTCGTACCCGGCGGAGATTCTCCATTGTGGATAAGGAAGCAGGGTGTATTTTTAAGTCTCAGCCTTAGGACAAAATGAAATGAGTCAGTGCTGAAATAAACTGTTTTAAAACAAAGAGGTCACCTTTTGGCTAAATAGCCAGCTCAGCTAGAAGATAAATGACAGCTGCTAAACAGCTCAGTGGGAATATGAACTCTACAACATATCCGTAATCACTTGTATTGCATTATAATAATAATCAAACAAGAGTACATGTGTGGCACATTGGGTACGATATTGTAAATTTTAAGTAGGTGGTAGAATAGGATATAAATAACTGCATGAAAAATCTAGACAAGAATGAAGCGTTAGTATTACTTTGATGAATTTGATTCATGAACATTACAGGACATTGAACTTTATTCTTGCAATGCTAAACAGATTTTTAATACATAATGTGAATCCATTAATAATGTATTAACCAACTCTACCTGAAAACATTGTATGCATGGAGCATTTACTAAAATAAGGAATTTCGCAATAAACAAGCTTCCTTAGAGCTGCAGAGCATCAAATCAATGATAAGCAGATTGTATGAATACTTACTTGTTTTTTTTTTGAGTCTTAATGACCCCCAGAGACAAGCACTCTTCACAATACATCCTCCATTGAATTGAGACTACATTGATGAAGAATCACTTTTTGGAAAAGTTGCCCCAGGGATATTCAAGGATTCAGAGTGATGATGTCTTCTATTTTTTAACTTGTCCTTCTCCATAAAGACTCCCGAATGCCTCTTTTTTATCAAGTCCTATCTGTAAAGAAGAGTTTTATTTCTACAAAGCTGAAGCGGAATTGTGGCCATCCTGGTGTGTGCTAGCCTTATCAGCGAGTGAGAGCTTCTGTCAGTTCTGTGCCTGCGTTGGCTGCTCTGAGCCACACTGCTGTGTCAGATGCACTTAGTGAGAAGCCCTCCTCC
Organism: Lithobates sylvaticus; assembly: GCA_028564925.1. Taxonomy (NCBI): domain Eukaryota; kingdom Metazoa; phylum Chordata; class Amphibia; order Anura; family Ranidae; genus Lithobates; species Lithobates sylvaticus. Next base: position 505,587,288 of record CM053029.1, on the reverse strand, counting down.
TCCCTCTTTCACCCATACTCTTCTCTCAACACTGACTGCAAAGGAAAGAAGCACCAGGGCTGTTACTTCAATTCAACCACTTTGCTAGTGGAATGGAAAAGCCGAGAGATTATTATCTGTAATTACACCCATAGCCTATAGACAGGCTTAGCTGAGCTTTATAATCATCTTGTCTAAGTTGCATTTTCGCTCTTACCTCCTTTTCAGCAACCCCGTCTGCCTATTTTACATTCCTGAACCTGCTTGTTCCTAAATCCACTGTTTCATTTCACAGCTAACTGACTGTTCTCTATAGCCTCTTTATACATGTACATAGGATATGCATTTCCTTCATTCACCATGAGGCATTGTCTGGCAGGTTTGTGGACAGTGTATATATGTCACCTAAGTTTCTGACCTACACGTGGTGGTGGGACCCAAGGACTTGTGTCTACCATGCAAGAAACAAACTTTGCTGTTTTCTCAGTTCTTATTAAGTTTTGGTCTGGGTCCTGGAGCTTAGACGGACTTTTATTTCTGAGCTGACTTATGCTAGGACTCTCTCTTTCCCTCTCTCTTCTGTGAGAGCCCACGCATAGTCCCTCCAAAGATAATACCATGGAGGTCATCATCATCCTTCTCATTCTTCTGTGCTCTCACATGCCTTATCTGAAATTGGTAAAATCAAAGAGTCTTTGCCTGATATTGGGCAGAGAATGTGCAGGTTATTTCTGATCTAGCCAAAACTCCTACACCTCTTGATCCTCTGGTGTGCTTGTTGGGCGCAATTGATATTTAAATGTATCCAAAAGGCATTTATATTATAATGTCCAGGTTATTGTACCTAGCTAGAAAACTGATTGCCCGATTTTGGTTGGCACCCACTGTACCCTCTAGGGCGCAGTGGATCGCCTATGTTAATTCTATCCTACTTAGAGAGCAATTGGCTTATCGCCATAGAAAAGCTGTAAACAAGTTTCACCTTATTTGGCAAATTTGGCTTGATAACCCAAGTATTTCCCCACCACAATTAGTGATGAATAGGTTATTACAATTATAAGACCACTTAGCTGTATTATGGTTATAGCTCGAGTTTGGGAATTTCTCCACTGCGCATCCAAGAGTACACAAACGAGACTTCAGAGTAAACGTCCTAAAATAAACTCGAGCTGTTTTGTTTTAGTTTGTTTTGCCCTATGTTTTTCTTTTTTATTGTTTTTGTGTTTTAAAAAAAAAGGTTTTGGATATGCCTTACATATGATGTGATGCTTTGTACCTGGCCCTATATTTTTTTTAATTCAATGAAAATGTTGATGGTTGACATCTATGGTTTCCAAATCTATATTGTACAAGCACTTTATTGTCTTCCATGTCAATAAAAAAAGTTTTGATTAAAAAACAAGTCTTATTAAAGGAATTGCAACAAGTGAACCTGTCTCTACAGGAGCAGATACAGGCCCGGTTAAACACGCAGATAGGAGGCACAGTGGCCAACTTCTACACCTTGACAGCTGGTACAAAATTATTTTCAGAAATTGTTTCTGCAGGATGATGTTGAAACCTTGGCTTCTCAGCATGTCTGAGAAAGTCACATGTGAAATTCTACCTGAAGAGCAATGGGTGGATGTGCTAGCACCTTTTTAACAGGGAGCCCCAAAGTCCTTGATTTCACTTGTGACCACAAGATGTCAAAGAGATTCCTAAGCTCAAAGAAGAAATCCTAACCAAGCTTGTGGTTACCATGGCCTTCTGAGCTCAGTCAACACGACCCTGGAAAGCCTGCGAGGTCCCAGATATATGATTTGTTGTACCTTACAAACATGTGATTGCACAGAGGTGACAAACTCTGCTCAAACTGTAGAGAAAGCTGTCTACAGCCTTGCTGGTTAAGATAAACCAGCACATGATGCACACAGAAGATTGTGGATGAGTTTGTGTCCCTTGTTGTGGAGGACTATCTCCGAGATCTGCGCTCTAAGTCAATCAACCCAGGAAAACGTCAACCTTAGGTAAGAATGTTCTTTATATCACTATGGGTGCCAGATATGACCCTCCCCCTAGCACTAATAAGCAATATCTTTGAGAGAGACATCGCATAATAGGTGCTGATGATGTCAAAGATATGTGTCTTGCCCCATTTTACAGCAGCCTATGGAATGTGACCTTGGGAGGGGGGCATATGTCCCTATTTGCCATGCCTGTCCTGGCAGCACGCTTAGGAACTGAGACTAAAAAGGCAAATATGTAAAATCATCAAAGCAGAACACCCAGCTGAAGTATTTTTTAGCATAATTCAGACCATATACAGTATCTCACAAAAGTGAATACACCCCTCGCATTTTTGTAAATATTTTATTATTTTTCCTCATGTGACAACACTGAAGAAATGACACTTTGCTACAATGTAAAGTAGTGAGTGTACAGCTTGTATAACAGTGTAAATTTGCTGTCCCCTCAAAATAACTCAACACACAGCCATTAATATCTAAACTGCTGGCAACAAAAGTGAGTACACCCCTAAGTGAAAATGTTCAAATTGGGCCCAAAGTGTTAATATTTTTTGTGGTCACCCTTATTTACCAGCACTGCCTTAACCCTCTTGGGCATGGAGTTCACCAGAGCTTCACAGGTTGCCACTGGAGTACTTTTTCACTCCTCAATGACGACATCACAGAGCTGGTGGATGTTAGAGACCTTGCGCTCCTCCACCTTCAGTTTGAGGATGCCCCACAAATGCTCAATAGGGTTTAGCAGGGACGTGCAGTCAGGGGAAGCAGGTGAAGCAGAGCCTCACCTGCCAATGACATAAAAAAAAAAACGATTGAGCTTCGAGGGTCATGGCTCAATGACCTGGGGTCCCAGAGACCCCAAATTTGGGGGGTAGGTAGCTGACGTCCTACCCCACCACTGGTCAAATTTGCCACCTATAGTTTTGGAGATACAGGGCTTCTTGTGCAGCCTGTCAGAAGCTACAAACAGAGCGGCCAGTTTAAATACAAGCTGGCACACTCTGCAGCAGACTGAGAAGATGAGCTCACAGTGCCTCTGACTTCTTGTCAGCACTGAGCTTAATGGATAGCTTGGAGCCTTGGACCAATGGTAAAGCACCATTGGAACAAGCTGTCCAATAAAAATGCTGCAGTGGAGGCTGTCCTCTCACTGCAGTGTCATAGAAGGGGGGATGTGTCTAAAAGACAAATGCTCCCTTCCAGCCCAGCCCCTTTAACTACAAGGAAAAAGCATTGGTTTAAGGGTATAAGGTTTACCCATAATCCCATGTTTATCTCACACAGTTAAGAGGGAGAATGAGAATCTGCAGCTGTTGAAAGGGTACTTGTGACAGGAGTCACTTTGGGCGGGGTGTCCATAGACCCCAGAATCCCTTGGAGAGGTTGGGAAACCCTTGTTTCAGTTCCCCAATGTACCTCATATGTCTAAGTCACCCTGTGTTCATTAGAGGCACAGGGTGACTGAGAAAAATGATGGACAGCTGTTTATTGGACAACGAGAAAGTCGTTACTTAAATGTAACAGTAATATTTATCCACAATATCTCCCAGGATATATATAACGACTATTCCTGTTTTTTTTTATTCTGAACTCAACATGTTAATAGAAAGAGCTGATCACAGGCCTCTATAACTGTGTAGGAGCCAGACAGTCTATATATTTGTGTGAGATCTCAAATAAAACAGTTCATGTTGAGCAACCAAACGAGTACTGTCTAGTTTGTGGTTGTCAGCAGTTGGAATCTCTGATATCTATATTCAGACTGGAAGAAGCGGTATATGACGAAAGCACTCAAATGGAGTGTGGGACATTTTGTTACATTGGTGGCAAGCAGTGGAACACTTCCTGCAGTCTGGGACATCCAAACCTCCACCTGGATCCAAGGTCCAAATAGCAGGAGAGGTACAGTTACCAGCCGCCATGGAGGAGGAATTCAGAAGGAGGTTGCGAGAGATGCAGATAGAGCACAGAGGACCAGTTTTAGAGCAGGTCCTGCAGGGATGGTATGATTCTATCCGCTGTGACCTCTGGAAGGAAACGCTAGCCCGTGAGCAGCGACACCAGGGAAATATTCTCCCCTCCATCCAGGAAAGGTACTGGTCGCAGAATAGATTGCGGGTGCTGTTTTTGGGAGAAAAAACGCACAAGGAGCAGACAGCGGAGTAAAGCAGGCTGGTCTGGGCAGAAATGCGGCTGAATGAGAGCTACAGAGCCCTCTGGTGGTATGTATCCCTAGCATGTCCTTGGATAGTGGAAGGCAGCCCAATGGAAGGTATTGGCTATGGCAGCCTGGGGCTGTTGTACGTGAAGCTGACAGGGGACCCTAACCTTGGGAGCGATTTGGAGTGGCAGTTGGACGAAATCATGGATTTCAGAGAAGAGATACTAAATGTCTCAGAAGTGCACTGGACACTGGAAGATATAGAGTTCCTGGCTGTTGAGGAATGGGAGCTGGAGATGTCCTACAGATGGCTGCTAGAATCTGCTCAGCGCCAGGGCTGGGCTCCCTTTGCCTGGGACTATCCAGAAGTACCAGCTGACTGCTCTGAAATCCTGGCTGAAGAGTCGGCAATGTGGCAGAGTAAGAGTGTGCTTTGCCCACCTGCACCCACAGCTACTGACGCGGAGGTCTTATTGCCGATGCAGCAAGTGCTGACTGAATTTGACGATCCTGTTTGTGCATGGGACGATCTTGGATGGAGGAATGCGTCTGTTCAGCAGCCGGATGAGGATACGGGAGATGGAGCAGTCGGCTCATCTCTCCAACCACAGATTACAGAATGTATGGACTTAATGGACTGTTCATCAGAGGATGTTATAGATTATGTGTCACCTGCTCAAGTGCTGGCACTGGGCCAAAGTGTCACCAGCCCGTGCCCTGGATTTTCTGCAATTCCAGAGACTAATGATTTAATCAACTTTTCTGTAGAGGAGGAACCACCTAGCGAACCCGCAGCAGAAGTATTGGCAGCAGGACAGAGTATTGCAGACCCCTGCTCTACACACGTGGTAGTTTCAGAGGCCAGAGGTGAGAAGGTGATGGTTCATCTTCCCCAGTGGATTTCAGGGATGCAAGCAGGGAAAGCAGTCATTCCCCCTCCCCAACAAGGGTTCGTGCACCTGGGAGACAATACCAGTGAAAGGGAGTTCCAGCAGCAGGCGGCGTCCAAGAATGATCACATCAACCCAGATGAAGCGCTGGCAATGGGACAGAGGGTCCAAGACTTCTGCCCCACACCTGCGGCAGTTCTGAAGGCCCCGGGTGAGGAGGTGGCAGTCACTCCCGAGCAGCAGATCAGGATCCAAGGAGAGAATGCAAATGGCACCTCACCACTGCAGCTTGATCTGGTGTCGGTGGATGGGCCTGCGGTCTCCACTAACAGAAACCCAGCAGAAGTGCTGGCAACAGGGCAGATTGCTACCAACCTCTGCCCAGTAACAGCAACAACTGCAGAGTTCCAGGGAGCCAGGACAGTCGGCCTCCCTCCCCAACAGTTAGTCGGAGCAGATGGTGTGGGTTTCCCAGCAGAAGTGCTGGAAACAGGGCAGAGTGCTACTAATGCCGCGTACACACGTGCAGACTTTTGCCGGCGGACCTAAGTCCAGCGGACAATCCGCTGGACTTTGCAGCTGGGTCCGCTGGACTAAAAAGCGAACGGACTTGACCACACACATCACGCAAAAAGTCCGGCGGTTCACGCGATGACGTACAGCACGTACGACGGGACTAGAAAAAGGAAGCTCGAGATCCCAAACGACACCCTTTGGGCACCGTCAGCTAATCTCGTGTGTATCGAGATGAGACGATTCGCGCTTCTCAGACTTCTGCTTAATTCGCTCGTTTCTGCCGTTCAGTTTGTGCTTGTGAGGTTTGTATCTGTCTTTCAGTGCGTGTGAATCAGTTCCTATCTGTTCTCAGGCCGTTCTGGTCCGCTTGTTCCTGTTTTTCAGGTCGTTCTTCATAGGCCTTGCTGTTCTTCAGTGCGTTCGGTTAAGTTGTTTGTTTGATCAGCCGACCGTTTTGAAGCCATGGAGTGTGGACGTACTCGGGAACGAGTTCGTGCTGTGCAGGGGCTCAGTGTTGCGGTTAACACCTTGGCCCGAGCCCAGTCCATGAACAGGGTGAGGAGGAGTTCATGGACCAAGAATTGGTTGCGCCAGCGTGACCAATTCTCGCACATGCCTTTGCTCCGTGAGATCCGTGAGAATAATCCTGATGATTTCAGGAATTATCTCAGGATGACGGACCCCATTTTTCACCGTCTGTTGGCTTCGCTGTCCCCTTATATTAGCAGGCAGAATACCTGCATGCGGCAAGCCATCACTGCGGAGCAGAGGCTAGTCGCCACGTTGCGTTACTTGGCGACGGGGAGAAGCTTGCAGGACCTCAAGTTCACGACAGGCATCTCCCCCCAGGCTCTGGGGCTCATTATTCCAGAGACCTGTTCTGCCATTATCCACGTCCTGCAGGAGGAATACATTAAGGTAAGTCTTCTCTTTTCAAATTACCTATGTCTTGTATGTTTGCTAATGTAGTGCATCAATGTCATCATTAGCTAATTACCATGATAGGACTATTCTATGAATGTCCCCTATTCCTGTTTTTTTTTTTTTTTGTTTTTTGTATAGTATTTTATGGTTGACTTATCAAAATTGCTTTAAGAATGTATTATTTTAGTGGGTCACATGCATATTTCCTTGCACCAACCTCCCCAGCATGGAATCTTGGCCCCCTAAACACCCCTAGCCTAGTCACTTTATTTGGTTAAAAATGTATCTTACCAGCTCCATTGTACTGCTTTACTCACCCCCCCCCTTTCACCCCCCTTGCCCCTCATTTTTAAATTGATTGCATGTGGTTTTTGGTCAGCTTTTAAAAAACCCCCCCCCCCACACACACACCCTGTTTAATTGATTGCATGTGGTTTTTGGTCAGCTTGTAATTACCCCCCCCCCCCACACACACACACCCTGTTTAATTGATTGCATGTGGTTTTTGGTCAGCTTGTAATTAACCCCCCCCCACACACACACCCTGTTTAATTGATTGCATGTGGTTTTTGGTCAGCTTGTAATTACCCCCCCCCCCACACACCCTGTTTAATTGATTGCATGTGGTTTTTGGTCAGCTTGTAATTAACCCCCCCACACACACACACACCCTGTTTAATTGATTGCATGTGGTTTTTGGTCAGCTTGTAATTAACGCCCCCCCCCACACACACACACACCCTGTTTAATTGATTGCATGTGGTTTTGGTCAGCTTGTAATTAACCCCCCCCCCCCCCACACACCCTGTTTAATTGATTGCATGTGGTTTTTGGTCAGCTTGTAATTAACCCCCCCCCCCCACACACACCCTGTTTAATTGATTGCATGTGGTTTTGGTCAGCTTGTAATTACCCCCCCCCCCCCCCCCACACACCCTGTTTAATTGATTGCATGTGGTTTTTGGTCAGCTTGTAATTAACCCCCCCCCCACACACACACACACCCTGTTTAATTGATTGCATGTGTATTGTGTGACCTTACAATTAATTACTCCCCACCCACATCCCCATTATTATCTTCTCTGGGCCATCAGAGGGGTCATCAATCAGAGATTTGTCCCTTATCCTTAATCTTTTTGCTTTATTTCAAGGACTAACAAAATAAATACATATGTTGTTCCAAATTGTTTGTTAATTTCTTGGATTTAGTTTGGTGTTTTGCCTTGTTTTTAATTAGAATTGTATCTTTCTGTTTGACTTCACAGTGTCCTTCCACGCCACAGGAATGGCAGACTGTGGCTTCCCAGTTTGCTGCCCGTTGGGACTTTCCCAACTGCGGAGGGGCGATTGACGGGAAACATGTCCGAATTGTGCCCCCACCCCATTCGGGGTCTTACTATTGGAATTATAAGGGGTTCCATAGTATAGTGTTGATGGCGGTGGTGTCGGCACAATATGACTTTCTTTATGTGGATGTGGGGAAAAAACGGCCGGATGTCGGATGGAGGAGTCTTCAACCAGACGGAGTTCGGCCATCGTCTCCAGACTGGTGGCCTGGAGCTGCCACCAGATGAAGAGAATGTGGAGGGACTCCCCTTTGTTTTCATAGCCGACGAGGCGTTCGGTCTGGGTGACCACCTGATGAGGCCATTTCCCCAAAGATCCCTCACCCCTGAGAGGAGGATTTTTAATTTTAGGTTGGCCAGAGCAAGAAGGGTTGTGGAAAATGCCTTTGGAATTATGGCCAACCGTTTCAGATTGCTGTTAACATCAATACATCTGGCAGAGTACAAACTCAATACAATTATTCTTGCATGCTGTATAATGCACAATTATCTACGGAAACATTCTGGCAGCTACACACTACCTATAGGGCCTGAGGCCGGAGTGGAAGGCGAGATGACAGGGCTGGATAATCGCCGTCTTGGTTTGGCCCCACAATCAGCACAGCAAGTGCGGGACCGATATTTAAATTATTTTAATGGTAGGGGGGCCATTGCAATGGCAGCAGACCCTTAAAACATCATTTATTTGGAAAGAATAAATACAGTTATTTATGTTTGAAAGATTGTTTTTTTCGTATTGTTTTGCTTTTATTTTTGCCTGTTTTATATGTTGTCCTAGTGCACTTATTAATAGTGGCAAACTTGTTTTGCGTTTAGTAAATAAGCCCCTTTGTCAATGAACCACAACATTTTTTGGTCAAACTGGTAGTATTTAAAAAGAAGAAGCCACACATTGTTTAATTTGTGCAAACATTTTTTTTTTTATTATAGTGCACATCCAAACCTTTATTTATTTTTTTTTTTTTTTTTGTTGATTTCTTCTCTTTTTTTTTTTTTTTGGTAATATTTTTTTTTTTTTTTTACAACAGATTTATATATTTTTTTTTTTTGGTAATTTTAATCTTTTTTTGGTATTTTTCTCACAACATATTTTTTTTTTTTTTTACTTTTTTTTTTTTACCAAACATAAAAACATGGTTTAAAATCGTAAAAATTTTTTGGTTAGCATTCTAAAATATTTACACAATGTAAAAGTAGGGAACTTACAAAGTTCAACAGGTAACCCATGTACAGTAGAAGCCAAATTTAGAATATGCACACAAATTTAACATTAAAATGGGTAATGTCAACATGTGCTATGTTCCATCATGGGGAATCAATGGACGTGTTTTGTGTGTGAAACCCCTTCCCTCTCACCTACTAGCATTAGGGGTTGCAAACACAAAATGCATCCATTGAGATCCCCTGATGGCACATAGCACATGTTGACACACCATGTGCATATAAAAAAATTGGCCTCTAAAATTGTTTAAAAATAGCGGATCAAAAGGGGAATGAAGGACATGATTGATGTTAGGAAATGGAAAAGGGGTCTTTAGATTCTCCCCAAAACATCAATCATGTCCTTCATTCCCTGCTGCATGGTGGCCATCTCCTTCTGCATGTTTTCCAGCTGCAGATTCCAGGCCATGATCTGGCCAATAAGCCTGTGGGCACTGTCTGTGGAAAATGGCTCCGCAGCTTGTCCTTCCACAACCAGATCATCATCACCTAAAAGTTGGGTAGATAAAACACAAGAAAAAAAGTGTCAAAAACATGCAGACCTTAATTTAGTAGCTCAATCTGTGTTCTCAGACACTCACTTGGTGGGGTGCAGATTTGCTCCACTTCAAGCACCTCTTCCTCCACATCCACGCGTGGGCTTGGGCTAACTGCCCAATTAGTCTGGTGAGGCCGGGAGGTCCTGGGATGTTCTGATCTGAGTGACGTCTGAGTCTTTTGCCCCCTATGGTAATGGAACACAAAGGTACACTTTTAATCACACTGATATTTGAGTGCCGAAATATGAATATTAAACATTGTTTAAAAGTGTTGTCCAATTATTAGCAGTTTGTTAGAAGATCCTACTTGAATACAGAATTGAAATCTCTATCTAATGAAACTCCAATACTTAAACCGCCCTTCAACCCTAAAGTTGAACTTCCGCTCATTGGATCCCTGCACCCCTCTGGTGTCTTATTTGGAACCTTTTAGGGGGGAGGGGTTGCAGATACCTGTGTAAGGCAGGTATTTGCACACACATCCGGCCATAGACTCCCACAGAAGTATACGCCACATCCCGTCCCACCGTGCTGTCTGCTGGGACACACAGGGGTCCCAGAGCTAGCGCGGACCAGTCCTATTGCATTGCGCAACTGGCGCATGCCCAATAGTGACCCGGGAAGTGAAGCCGCAAAGATTAATTTCATGATTACAATATCAAAGATTGTAGCTGCAGCATCCAAGGGACAGGTGAGTGTACTTCTTTGAAAAGTCATCACCTACAGTATTTGTAGATGCTGAGCATTTTTTTGGAATTTGGAGCTTGACACCCTGCTTAACAGATTTATCCCCCCCCCCCCAAAACATCTTCTGGAGTCCCTGTGTAAGTTACCCATAAAACCCTTACTACAGCAGTAATAGTATAGATGGTGACAATAATAAACAACCTTACAACTCCAACAACCCAAAGCCAGGTAAACTGAATCAACTTTATCATGACAAACGAACTTTCATCAAGTCTTCGCAAGTTTCACGTACGAGTGCTAATAACGTCTTCGCAAGTTTCACGTACGAGTGCTAATAACGTCTTCGCAAGTTTCACGTACGAATGCTAATAACATCTGCGCAAGTTTCACGTACGAGTGCTAATAACATCTGCGCAAGTTTCACGTACGAGTGCTAATAACGTCTTCGCAAGTTTCACGTACGAATGCTAATAACATCTGCGCAAGTTTCACGTACGAATGCTAATAACATCTGCGCAAGTTTCACGTACGAGTGCTAATAACATCTGCGCAAGTTTCACGTACGAGTGCTAATAACATCTGCGCAAGTTTCATGTACGAGTGCTAATAACATCTGCGCAAGTTTCACGTACGAGTGCTAATAACGTCTTCGCAAGTTTCACGTACGAATGCTAATAACATCTGCGCAAGTTTCACGTACGAGTGCTAATAACATCTGCGCAAGTTTCACGTACGAGTGCTAATAACATCTGCGCAAGTTTCACGTACGAGTGCTAATAACGTCTTCGCAAGTTTCACGTACGAGTGCTAATAACGTCTTCGCAAGTTTCACGTACGAATGCTAATAACATCTGCGCAAGTTTCACGTACGAATGCTAATAACATCTGCGCAAGTTTCACGTACGAGTGCTAATAAGATCTGCGCAAGATTAGACATATCAAGTATAACCATAGTAGCGCACGTGCTTGACTTACTTTTTTTAATGGCTTTTCGAATTCTCCTGTACTGATCGTGCTCCCTGGATTTGATGTCGGACCATCGCTTGCGCAGTTGATCCTTGCCCCTTCGTACGCCGAACTTATGCTCCAGGGTGCTGACGACTGTAGTGAGAATCTTGTCCTTGCGCAAGTTGGGTCGAGGGTACGGGCCATTTTCCCCGTCGTAATCTTCCCTTTGGAGGATGTCCACCATCTCCACCATCTCTTCAAAGGCCATATTGGTGGCCTTATATCTGCTGCTGGATGCAGATGTGTGGGCTTCTGGGCTTTCCTCCGCGCTACTGGCTGAGAATGTGTCCGCCATCTTCATGTATTTATTCACCCACAATGCAACGAGGGGAAGCGGGGCGGGGAATACTCGTCAGGAGGAACGTCATGGGCGGGCGACGCGGAGGACGCAGGCGGACTTCGACGCGTGCGCAGTGTATATAAGGCTGTTTGAGGGCCCCCACGTGTTCCCGAACGGAAGTAGCGAGCGCTCTGTACGAAGGTAAGTGTTTTCTAGGATGCATTACTGTGGTTTATTGGGTTTTGGGCCTGCATTTTTTAAGGATATGTGTGTGTTGCTGCCTGTGTGTGGGTGTGTTGCTGCCTGTGTGTAGGGGTTGCTGCCTGTGTGTGTGTGTTGCTGCCTGTGTGTGGGTGTGTTGCTGCCTGTGTGTGTGTGTTGCTGCCTATGTGTGGGTGTGTTGCTGCCTGTGTGTGTGTGTGCTGCCTGTGTGTGGGTGTGTTGCTGCCTGTGTGTAGGTGTTGCTGCATGTGTGGGTGTGTTGCTGCCTGTGTGTGGGTGTGTTGCTGCCTGTGTGTAGGGGTTGCTGCCTGTGTGTGGTGTGTTGCTGCCTGTGTGTGGGTGTGTTGTGTAATGTTTTGTTTGAAAAACTGGATGTGCGTTTTTAGTAACATTTGTGTTTTTGGTCTTTTGTATTGCCATTACTAACAAAACAGAAACAAACATGTCAGCAGCACAGTTAAACCCATTTAAGGATCAGGAGTTCATGTCCGAATTTATTGCGCTGTACCGGAAAAATGCCAACCTGTGGCAGGTCAAGAACCCCTTATATGGAAATAGGGATGTCCGGAAGGTAACACTGGGGCCACTTTTGGATTTTGTGAAGACTCAAGTCCCCAACGCAGACATCAAGTTTGTTGAAGCCAGAATTTCTAGTTTGAGGCACATGTACAAGCGGGAGCGCAAGAAGATTGAGGAATCAGTCAGATCAGGAGCAGCAGCAGAGAATGTTTATGTACCCAAGCTGTGGTACTACAACCAACTGGCTTTTCTAGGTGACCAGATGGAACCCAGGCAATCACTGTCCACTCTTCCCTCCACCCTTCCCTCCACTCTTCCCTCCACCCTTCCCTCCACTCTTCCCTCCACCCCAGCTGAGGCTTCCACGGAAGGAGAAGACCCCTCCACCTTGGAGCAGGCTGATGCGCCCAGCTGGAGCCAGGTATATATTTTGTAGCCTAAATAGTGATTGGGTGAATATTAATGATGTCAATGTAAAGATTAGAATTGCTTAGAAATGTATTTTTTTAAGCAGCAATTCCATTATGCCGAACCACCTCCACTCCCACTCTATAAACAGGCCTCTATGTCTTTTCATGGCTTACCGATTACACGCTTCTTGTAGCTTGTCATTCATTGTCTAGGGGTTCCCCAGGTTAGTAACCATCAATTGCGGAGACCCATACTCCAAGCACCTTTCATTTGGACATATTTAGGATAATTGGTTAACAACGTTTAAACATTACACAGTGTCTCGGTTTGAAATTGAGGGCATGGGTGAAAAAGCTCAGACACTTCAGAACTGCTGGCAGACCAAGAAAGGTAAGTAAGAAAGGCCAGAGAGTAGCCCCTCACAACTGGACACTTCACTGTTGGATATACCCTTCTCCGCAGATGTAGCAAACAACAAGTGACTTGGAACCAGCAAAGTGTCCGCCACACACTATGTTGTAAGTAAAGGTTGTTTTTTGCAACAGTTCCGAGGTTAGGTTTACCTTTCAGCCGTTGCAGCAAAACAGTAGGGCATGGCAATTCACTAGTGTCCATACATCTTAGCTCATAACAAGCAGCCACACCCACTGCCCTCCTCCGAAGAGCCCCCTCCCCCTTGAGAATCCTCCTTTAATTGCTGGGCCTCAAACTAGCCAGTTCTGAGGCTCGGGAACGGATGGATCCCCACCACAGACAACAAGGGCCTCTGGGGCTGGTCAGGGTGACCAGGCTTCCAGGGCCAGCAGACACTCCTGGGCCCAGGAACACTTGTGGGGTTGTTGCGGAACAGAACCAGGAATCTAAAGTGAAGCTCAAGCCTGAACACATGACCTCAGCATCTCAAATCACGCTTCCCAAAATACACAGTGGGGCCAGACGCTCCCACTAATTGTGTCCGAGCAAATGTAACCTCATCATGTGTACAAGCAGACTGTGTTATGAGCCTGTCACAGGTGCCTCACCTCACCTAGAACCAGACAGAACTCCACCACAGGCCAGACAAACTGATGTCAACGTAAAAATGTGAAACAATTAACACCCTGAACTCAGAATTGGGAAAAAACAGCAAAAAATTGCGCACACTTCTAAAAAGTGTTGGTGCTACATATCGATACATATATAGTGTATACATACATCCAGTAGTGGCCAAAAATGCCTTATAAAACATTGGTGATCTGCTTGGAAAATGCAGGGGTCCAAATGATATCCTTTTGGATCTTTTTTTAAATTTATCTGCACGTTCATAATTTTACAATTGTATGATTGAGGAGGCCATCAACCAAAAAACATGTGTTTGATTTTTGATTTTATTTGCACACAGGATGAGCTGACCCAGGATGATGCCGGGACAAGTGGTATGGAGGAGGAGGCCATGACCAGCGAGAGCCAGGAAGTGGCTGGGCCCAGCACGAGCCAGACTGTCAGCCAGACTGTAAGAAGTCTACCTCCACCCCTGCGCTTACCCACAAGAAGGCCCAGGAGGATGAGCATGGTTGAGGAGGAATCACTCAACCTTATTCGGCAGGCGAGTGAGATTCTCCAAAGACCCCCCATTCCAGAAGAGGCCTATGCCACCTACTTGGCCAGCAGGTTGCTCGAAATGGAGAAGGGCCAACGGCACCTGTGCGAGGGCCTATTTTTTGAAGCTCTTAAGGGGGGTTTGAGGGGTCAATTAACTGAATCCACCCGCCTGACACATGAAGGCCCAACAGCAACTACTCCTCCTCCTCCTCCTTCTTCTCCTCCTCCTCCTCCTCCTTCTTCTCCTCCTCCTCCTCCTCCTCCTACCACAAGTCAGCCTCCAAGGAAGCGTGCAGGGAAGACTGCAGGGAAGACTGCAGGGCAGCGTGGTGGGAAGAGTCGGAAGTGATTGCCTGGCTTCAGTCTGGTCTCACAGAAGACACAGGCTGTTGTAGTGCCACAGCTTGGGGACATAGATGTCATCTGCTGCTGTTCCTGGTCTGTGTAATTCCTGGACAATCTTCTTGTGCTCCCTATATTGTATCAAATATGCCCAAGCTTAATTTTTGGCTTCACAAACTTGATGTCTGCCGTGGGGGCAAAAAGTCTTCACCAAATCTCAAAGTGGCTCCAGTGTTGCCTTCCTATTTTGTTTTGCCTTGTTTGTTCAAACCAGAATAAATGGTAATTTAATTTCAAGAAAATAATGATTTACGTGCTTGTTATTCAAAAACATAGTTTATTTAGGAGTAGGCAGGTACATGTCTAAATTATATGGAGGGCATTTCCAAAACGCACATTCATTTGACAATACAAGTGTAAAGTGCAACTTCAATGGAACTGCAAGTGCAGTCGCTGGAAAGGTGAGGGTTAAGATCTGAATTAAGGGCAAGCTCTGCTGACTCCACAATTTAATCATGTGTAATACCAAATCCTTTTGCTAACCAACAAATAATAAAATATATCTAAATAGATATATATATATATATATATATATATATATATATATATACGTATATATCTATATATCTATATATATATATATATATATATATATATATATATATATATATATATATATATATATATATATATATATATATATATATATATATATATATATATATATATATATATATATATATGTATATATAGATATATATAGTTTTTTTTAATTGAGATATATATATATATATTTTTAATTTGGTGATTTGGATATATATATATATATATATATATATATATATATATATATATATATATATATAGATATATATAGATATATATAGATATATATACAAATATATAACTTCACTAAAGAATGCTGAAGAAAAAACGTTCGGGAGGACTCTGCGTGAATATACAAGCAGCAAGGCAAAATCATTCTTCAAGTACGATAACATACAAATTCCGCTGTCAGAAAATATCAAAAAAGAATCAGCAGCGTGACGATTGTGCTAGCTTCAAAACGAAGGCTAGTTTTACCAGACCGAGCGATTCCGTGACATACTTGCTACTGAGCATGCGTCCTTTTTGGTACGCCGGACCATACTACACACGGCGGGATTGTCCGCCGGACTGGCAAGTCCAGCGGATAATTTTAAAACAAAACTTAAAACTTCGGCGCCAAAAAGTCCGCTGGACTTTGGCGCCAAAAAGTCCGCCGGCGCCCACACACGAGGGGATTATCCGTTGGACTTCGGTCCAGCGGATAATCCCGCGGGATAGTCCCTTCGTGTGTACGCGGCATAAGAGAGGATGGATTTCCTGTAGAGGTGGATGGGACTTCAGTCTCCACTTGTATACCCCAGGGATGCTGGGCAGTCGGCCCAGATGCCCAACAGCATGACGGAGTGAGCCCAGCCACCCTGTCTTCTCTCCAGTGGATGAAGGGACTCCAGGTGGAAGGACCAGTCCGCACTTCCCCCCAGCAGCGTGTATGTTCTACAAGAGAGGCAGAGGTTGGCTGGGTGAATAATGCTCTGTTTGAAACAATTTGTTTGGGGTACTGTGTGGGTACAGGCATTGGGGGCCTGGAACCACGGACTAACTTCGGAGTCAACCCATCTGGGGTCTCCTCCTGTGTTAGTCTGCTGCCAAAAGGGGAGAGACGGCAGGGGGGCCCATAGAACCCAGAATCCCTTGGAGAGGTTGGGAAACCCTTGTTTTAGCTCCCCATGTACCTCCTATGTCTAAGTCACCCTGGCACAAGGTGACTGAGAAAAATGATGGACAGCTGTTTAATGGACAATGAGAATGTGGTTACTTAAATGTACCAGTAATATTTATCCACAATACTGTATCTCCCAGGATATATATAAAGACTATTCCTGGTTTGTTTGATTCTGAACTCAACATGTTAATTTAACTAATCACAGGCCTTTAGAACTGTGTAGGAGCCGGGCAGTCTACTCCTACTATAGTCTGTTGCCTACTAGGCTGAGGATGGAGGATATCACTGTTTGTATTAATTGTAATTAGCTTCTGCTTTGTGTAAAGGTGTCCTGCGTTTATATTTATGATAATGTGTCTTCTGAGCTAAAAGATGGCAAGTCTGTCCTGAAAGGTCATGCCTCAGAGTCACCTAGGCTATCTAAATGATTAGTATATTAGCTCTCGTTGATTAGGTTTCTGGTCACAGTTTGTATTGTCATTCTGGTGTATATATTTGTGTGGGATCTCAAATAAAACAGTTCATGTTGAGCAACCAAACAAGTACTGTCTAGTTTGTGGTTGTCAGCGGTTGGAATATCTGATATCTATATTCAGACTGGAGGGAGCGGTATATATCGAAAGCACTCAAGCAGAGTGTGGGATGTTTCATTACAGTACTGTTTTAACATATAGCATAATAATACATTATGCTATATGTTATAACATAATAATTTATTATTTATCCATTTACTGTGTAATTACTTACCCATTCACACCTGAAAAAAACGGCCCCATTCACTCCAGTGTGAAAGCCGGCGGGCTTTCACACTGGAGCGGTGCGCTAGGCAATACCGGGGGGATTTTAACACTAATGAGTCACATGACACAGGGGAGGGAAAATAGCTAATTGGGCCCAATTTGGACATTTTTACTTAGGGGTGTACTCACTTTTGTTGCCAGCGGTTTAGACATTAATGGCTGTGTGTTGAGTTAATTTGAGGGGACAGCAAATTTACACTGTTATACAAGCTGTACTACTCACTACATTGTAGCAAAGTGTAATTTCTTCAGTGTTGTCACATGAAAACATATAATAAAATATTTACAAAAATGTGAGGGGTTTACTCACTTTTGTGAGATACTGTACATGAAGATGACAAAGACTGTCCACAAACAGTGCTCACAGTGGAGCCTCCTAAAAGAACTGCTTGTGGACAGTCTTTGTCATCGTCATGTACAGTATCTCACAAAAGTGATGGGTGCACAGGTAAGAACTTACTACACAGTGTAAAACTGCATTATGACTTTTTACTGTTTTGGGAAAAGTGGGGGGAAAACAGGTAACCAGTTCTGAAACTGTCTGAAGTAAATTATCTTACTATTTTGCTTGAACTTGAGGGGGATCTTGGTAACATTACTTTTGGAGAAACAGATTGCGTGTCAGACTTAAAGAATATACCTGTGGCCAGGGGAAAATGTGGGACTGTGCAGTTGCTGCATCCCAATCTGGCAAATGCATGCAAAAATGTAAAGGTGGTAAATGGGGCACACCAAGCCTGGCATGCCCTCATTTTACAGTAACTTGTGACCTATTGTATTATGTAAAGAAAGAAGGGGAGCAAGTTGTGGGGCAGATGGTAGGTAGTACCTTAGTCTCACATAAGGATGTCTTTGAATCTGGTCCATTCTCATGTGCTGGATGGTCATTTAGAGGTACAAAAAACAAAAGAATGAACTGCGACGTTTTTTTAAACTTTTTTTTCTGTCCTATTAAATCTTGCCCTGAATGTCAAATTAATTCAAAGTCCCTTGGTATCTTTGCCTTTGAGGTTAGCTATGAATCTGGTCAGGCCAATACTGAAATTGAGGTTAGCTATGAATCTGGTCAGGGCAATACTGAAGCCTGCTAGGGGACACCAGCACATATTGGTAGTCCTTGACTTTGCCACCCTTCACCCAGAAGCAATCCTTCTCAGAAATATGTGTTTTAAGGATATAGACAAAGAGCTTTTCCATGTGGTTTACCGAACAGGCATTCTGAAGGAAATTTTGAAAGATTAAGGAACGACTTTCATGTCTTTTTTACTTATGAACCTCAGTGTACCACCCCAAAACTGGTGGGCGGGTAGAATGGTTCAGGAGAACCTTAAAAGGTATGCTAAAAAAGTGGTTGGTAAGGATGGGAAAAATTGGGACTTACTGTTGCTATACCTAATGTTCCTAATCAGACAAGTGTCACAGTCCTCTATAGCATTTTTCCTGTATTGACTTTGATTTGTAGATGTCCCTCCAGACTCCTGCATATAGCCCGCGAAGCATGAAAGCAAGAGGCCACACTTAGATGCAGGATAGGAAAGTGACAATCATGCCCACGGTGTGGTAACATATGCAGGCTATGCAGCAAGCCCAAAAGGATTAGGCCAGAGTTTATAACCAGTCTACTAAAATCAGAACTTTTAACCTGGGAGAGCGAGTCTTGGTTTTGTTTCCCACTGTAGAGTGTCAATTTTTGTCAAAGTGGAAGAGCCCCTATGAGATGTCAAATGCCAAGCATATCACTCGGAAAAGAGAAAGCCCCTCTAAATATACCATGTTAACCTAATAAATCCATGGAATGATCAGGAAACTGTAGAAAGAATCCCTAAAGTTTTACAAGAAAAAGTTATACTTAAGGTAACAATCTTAGAAACATTGTCTGCTACTCAGATTGGGGAGTAGAGTATGTTCTTGCAGAATATTCAAAAGATGTTTTAGAATTACCTGGGGGAATCTAGGATGAAGAGGACCTGGGGGCCCTAGTAGATGATAGGCTCAGCAATGGCATGCAATGCCAAGCTGCTGCTAACACAGCCAACAGAATATTGGCATGCATTAAAAAGGGGATTAATTCCAGAGATAAAACGATAATTTTCCTGCTTTACAAGACTCTGGTCCGGCCACACCTAGAGTATGCTGTCCAGTTCTGGGCACCAGTCCTCAGGAAGGATGTACTGGAAATGGAGCAAGTACAAAGAAGGGCTACAAAGCTAATAAAGGGTCTGGAGGATATTAGTTATGAGGAAAGGTTGTAAGCACTGAACTTATTCTCTCTGGAGAAGAGACGCTTGAGAGGGGATATGATTTCAATATACAAATACCATACTGGTGACCCCACAATAGGGATAAAACTTTTTCGCAGAAGGGAGTTTAACAAGACTCGTGGCTACTCATTAAAATTAGAAGAAAAGAGGTTTAACCTACGTAGAGGGTTCTTTACTGTAAGAGCGGCAAGGATATGGAATTCCCTTCCACAGGCGGTGGTCTCAACAGGGGGCATCGATAGTTTCAAGAATCTATTAGATAAGCACCTGAATGACCACAACATACAGGGATATACAATGTAATAGTGACATATAATCACACACAGAGGTTGGACTTGATGGACTTGTGTCTTTTTTCGACCTCACCTACTATGTAACATGGTAATTTACCATGGCATTGTGACAGAGACTCACACCAAAGTAAAGCTAAAAACTTATCAGGTACTTGAAACATAAAAAAAGCCATTGCAAAGGAGGTACAAAAAAGTTGAGCTATAGAGGAGTCGAACAGCGAGTGGTCAAATCCAATAGTGTTCTTCATTAAGCTGGATGGCAGTCTTATGTTCTGCAATGAATTCAGTAAACTAATTAAAATTTCAAAATGTCATGCTTATCCCATGCCCCAGGTGAATAGCTTGATAGATAATTACGCCCCTTAATCTTACAAAGGGGTATTGATAGTTTCCCTTAACAAACAAAACAAAAAAAAATAAACTTTTGTGACACCAGATGGGCTGTATCAGCATGTGGTCCTCCCCTTTGACTTACATGGAGCCCTGGCCTTGTTCCATAGAATATTGGACTGTATTCCGAAGCCCCACAAAGCATACACTTTGGCATATCTAGATGATGTTGTCATGAAGGACCAGGCAATTTTAGATTCCATCTGTAAGGCCCTTTTCACACTGGGGCAGGAGCGGCGTTGGCGGTAAAGCAGCGCTATATTTAGCGCTGCTTTACCATCGTTTTAGCGGCAGTTTTTGGCCACTAGCGGTGTGGTTTTAACCCCCGCTAATGCCCGAAAAAGGGTTAAAACCGCCCGCCAAGCCCCGCTGCGGCGCGGCTTTGCCCCCGGTTATTGTCGCGCTGTCCCATTGATTTCAATGGGTAGGAGTGGTATAGGAGCAGTGAATAAACCGCTCCAAAGATGCTGCTAGCAGGACTTTTTTGACCGTCCTCCGGCTTTCACACTGGAGTGAAAGGGGCCGGATTTTTTCAGGCGCTATACAGGCGCTATTTTAGCGCTGTAGCGCATTAAAAAAATGCCCCAGTGTGAAAGGGGCCTAAGACAGAGTTAAAAGTCAATCTCACAAAATTGTGCTGGAATTGGGGACTGGAAGAAGCCCAGCATGTGGGCTACAACATTGGGCAGCCTCTGATTGACAAGAATGAAGAAATCAAAAGTTGGCCACAGACAGTTAAAAAAAACACCTGTCACCTAGGTTTCTTACCTACACATGGTGCAGGACTCCAGGGTTTTTGTCTGCTATAGAGGAAACAAACTGTTGTATTCTCAGATCTTTCTCAGATCTCAGTTCTACTCTGGATACTAAAGCTCAGAGGCTTTGTAGAGCTTTGGTGGTATAAAGTGTCCAATCCTAAAGCCTAGTATACAACTGCTGTACTAACAATCTGATGTTAGTCCACAAATCTCCCCTGCTATTGTGTTCTGACAGGGGGATGGCCTGTCGGCTGCTTGTTTTTCCAGCATGCACATCTGACCAACTGCCATACACATGAGCTGAATGTTGCCTGGTTTTTATTGAACCAGCTGATGTCGCCCGACATATGGCCATGTGTACTAGGCTTTAGTCTTCATTCTACCTGCTAGTCAAACTTCATTATCAACTTCAGGTGTCCACAGGCCTTTGCCTAGCTAACTTATGCTAGGGGTCTCTCTTTCACTCTCTCTGCTGTTAGAGCCTGCTGCTTGGTGAAAAGGCTAACTGCTGACAGAATGCTAAAAAGGTAGACGTACCCACTGTTCATTTTGAGGAATCCATTAGGGGGCACCCTGTTAGGAACTGAAGTTTTGTTTGTTTTATGCTATGGACTTGCTGCACAAAGCCCTCCTTCAATACACTTTGTTTGGTTACTGTCTTGCTAAGTGCAAGATTAACCTGCTTGGACTGTTTCTGGGTATCCCTGTCTCATAAATGGTTTACACTGCTGCCTGTGCTCTTACACCACGTATCTTGCCAGCTTTGCAGTGTATCTAAAAACATACACATTTCCTTTTCATTGGCATCATTCATTTGGTAATTCATAAATATTTCATTACATTTGGAATAACAAAGAAATAAAATATTGTATTCAAATTGTACAGGATATGACTTTTATGTTATGGTATGTTGGACTACTTAGATTTTTTTGGTAAATGTTTTGTTGGATTGGATAAAAAAACAACCGGTCCCTGGTCAGCTTAAAGTGGTTGTAAAGCCTTAAGGGGGAAAACCTTCTGTGCTAAAGTTCCTAGCCCAGACCCCCCTTTTTCTTACCTAAACCTGATCCGATCCAGCGATGTGCACGAGCGCAGTGGCTCTAGCCGCTGTCGGTCTCCTTATTGGACAGATTTATAGCAGCACGAGCCATTGGCTACTGCTGCTGTCAATCAAAAGCTATGACGTGGGAGCGGGGGGGTGGGGCCAAGTCCCCCTGTCTGTGTCAATAGCACAGCAGCAGGACTCGGAAGCGAGCCTGCACAGGTGCCCCCATGGAAATAGGCTTTTCGTGGGGGCACCCAATGAAGAGGAGGAGGACTACAGAAGAGGAGGATTGGGGCTTCTCTGTGCAAACCCATGTGCACATACCGGATAAGTATAGACATCTTTGTTATTTTTATTAAAAAAATATCAAAGGTTTACAATCACTTTAAGTCTAATTTTAAATTCTAATTCAAAGAAAAGTAGGAAAACAAATCAGTTAGTGAACATTTCATTCTGTTAAGGAGTCATTGCAACTGTTTAGGCAGCAAAAAGTTTACAAATTTCCCCTAAAGTACATAGCTTGCTTTACATAAAACATTCAAATAATGCTGCTTTTTTGCTCTTTGTTCTGATATTTTGCCCTAGGGCATATGTACAGTATATCCACATTTTACCGGCAAATTAAAATCTGTGACCAGCCCATTAAACCATGAAAGTGGTGATCAAAGCTACTATATTACCAGATAAAAAAGTCAGTGCGTGTATGAGTATTAATTATTAGAATCTCTATTCCAAGAGCCAGAGTATAGAATCTTGTACACCAACTGATGTATGAACTTCTGCGCTTACACACAAAGATTAATGTATGGTCAGCACAATAACGCACACTTATGCCCTGTACACAGGATAGGATTTTCTAACAACAAATGTTGGATGTGAGCTTGTTGTCGGAAAGTCCGACCGTGTGTGTGCTAGATAGAACATTTGTTGTCGGAATTTCCGCCAACAAATGTTTGAGAGCAGGTTCTCAAATTTTCCGACAACAAAACTTGTTGTCGGAAATTCCGATCGTGTGTACACAAGTCCGATGCACAAAAGTTCACACATGCTCCGAATCAAGCAGAAGAGCCGCACTGGCTATTGAACTTCATTTTTCTCGGCTCGTCCTACGCGTTGTACGTCACCACGTTCTTGACGTTCGGAATTTCCGACAACATTTGTGTGACCGTGTGTATGCAAGACAAGTTTGAGCCAACATCCTTCGGAAAAAAATCCACGGTTTTGTTGTTGGAAAATCTTACCGTGTGTACAGGGCATAACTGTTCACCAAGGTTTTTTTCCAAATTAAGTTGTATTTTTAAACCTTTAATGACATTCATGTACAATTGATGACGTTTTATTCCTACATGGTATATGCATTTAAAAAATATTATAATGTCTAGATAGACCCAAGAACCTTAAAGGAAATCATTTTTGTCATGCTACGGTTTAGCCAGCATACATTTCGATGCTACATTGTACACACCTTAGCGAACCACACTTGCTAGTAAATGCAACATGTAGGTGCCGTAACCTGTACATCCACCTACATGTGCATTGCTGGCACATAGTGAACATGATACGATCCTTTTAAAATTCAGCGCCAATTCGTTAAATTAATAGAGCCAACATTTTTTTGCATTTCTCATCAATTTTTTTTTTTTAAACTGGAAACAATGGTCTCCAGAACCAAAAGTGAGGTTAAATCTCCCCATCAGAAACACAGACAGCAATCAAACCTGGATAAAGGTTCTAACTCTCCCGCATTCTATCCAGTTAGGGTGAATCTCTCCAGCTGGGACATAGCCAGCAATAAAAACCTAAGGGAAGTTCTAACCATTCCACATTCTATCCAAATTTAAAAAAAAATTGTCTTTAAACACACTTTAAATGTTCTTCCTAAATGCCATGGGTCAACTTAACCCAATCCTCAAACTCTAAATAAGGGGCAAGCTCACTGTTCTTTAGACTTTAGTATACAGACTATAATCAATGGGGGTAAATATCCCAATCAGCCATACCATTATGACCAGTGATAGGTAAAGTGAATAACATTATCTTGTACCAATGGCATCCAAAAATCAGTGGGATATATTAGGCAGCAAGTGAACATGTTGTCCATGAAGTCGATGTGTTGCAAGGAGAAAAAATTGCCAAAAGTAAGGATATCAGCAACTTTGAAATGGGCCAAATTGTAGTGGCTGGATGACTGGGTTAGAGCAATTCCAAACTTGTGGGATGTTCCCAGTCTGCAGTGGTCAGGACCAACCAAAAGGAAGGAAAACTGGAGTACCAGCGACAGGGTCACGGGCAGCCAAGGCTCATTGATGCACATGGGGAGCAAAGGCTGGCCTGTGAATTCCAATCCAATTAAAGAACTTTTTTTTTTGTCTGAGGGGGGCGGCAATCAACCGAACCCCCCACTGCCGGTCAGTTTACCGGCACTTACCCCATCTAGGCAGTGGGCATAGAGCATCATTGTGCATCTGAGGAGCGGCAGCGGGGACCGGGCATCCAAAGAGTGGCGGCGGGAACTGGGCATTCAGGCATCAGCCCGCAGCTCTTGTCCTCCTCGCTTCCGCTGTGCATCTCCTCCCCTCCTCCAAGGTGTCCAATAGGATCGCCTGTACTTTCAGATCAGGTGAGAGGTATCAGACCCGCTTTCCAATTGGCCGGAAGGAGGATTAGTGTTGCAATAGCGAATATTCATTCTCTGTTGCAACACACCTGGGTGGGCTCTGGACGCATCCTCTGTGACCCGAGCCCACCCTATTTTGAAGCCTATTAGAGCCTCCAGCTCTAATCAGGTGCTTCGAAAAAAAAAACCTGGCTGCTGTAATTCATGTGCCCGGTGCCCTGAAACGGGCCGGACACATGAATAGGGGGTGGCCGCGGCAGCCATGGATAGATTCATGCTAAGCATGAATCTATCCATTGCATTTAGGGGGTGGCCTGGAGAAAGGGGGCAGCGCCCGGGCGCCCCTAATGGATGCGCCAATCAAAAAAGTTATTTTTATATCCTCTAAACCCTAGGTTTAAAGGGCTTGTTTTCTACCGCTGTTGTCAACTACAGATCCCTTTGGAGGGTTCGGCCAATCCTATGGTGTATGAAATAAGTATATGACATAAAATAAAATAAAATAAAAGTTTATAGTGACAAACACTATTATGCCTCTAAATTGCCGTGCAACGCTAAACACTCCTATATGTAAAATTAAAATATAGGATACAATCCTGTAGGTGGTTTTCTACAGGTAACTTGTGAACAAACGGGTGAAAAACCCTGCGCTTCTACAAACCCAATCCTGCAAAGGAAAAGTACAAAAAAATATATATAAAAGTGCATGAAACAAAATATACTTTTGTATCTATAATCCTGTGGAAAAAAACCTTTATGTGTACCCCCACCACAATTCCTGTAGTAGGAGAACACCGTACCACTGTGTTACAGTTCTGTGAAAAAAGACACAAAGCAAACCCCCCTTTAGTCCAAGTCCTGTAAAGGAAATTGCAAAAATGGGTATATTCTCAAAAACATATAAACTATATATAAAAAGTCCATGTGTTGCCACCACCGATGTTCCAGTCACTGCAAGACGGGTAAGTGCCCCTCAATGTAATAGCCAGTGATTGGTACTTTCAAATTTTGTATTCATCACCCTGTGAATCCACCACCATAGAAAATGGCCACTCACCAGATTTAGGTGAATAATGAGCGTTTGGTTTAGTTAGCCGGATAACCACTCCCTCTCTTTGGTTACTCTTCACTCAAAGGATGGAGAGGAATAGTGTCCCATAATTAATTTTAGTGGGAGGAACAGTGCTCCATCAATGGTGTCAGTGGGAGAAACATTCCTTCTTTAAGGCCAGTTAAAGACAAACAAGATAAGTGATATGTGCTGTATTGTATCTTTAAACCACACTATCACTGATTGCCATATCTACACCCTATGAAATTACAAAAATCTTTACACGGCTCCTTCCTCTTTCATGTGAATATAATGTATTATACTATCCTGTACAGTTAGTGCAGGAGGTCTGAAGCGGAAGACCCGCTTGGCAATCAAAGTGTACAGCAAGAATGGAAATCCATAAATTGCAGTGTGAGAAAGTAAGTGTACCCTTATTTGGGGAGTGGGGTTATGAGAAACGACTCTCCCTAAATGGCATAATGTGCTAAACCTGTAGGTAAATAAGAGAACCAGAACCTTTGCTAAGTGGAAGAGTGGGTTTGATAATAAAATGTATAGTGCCTCCACCCAGGACAGGGCCTCTGTGAACAGAGGGGATTCCCTTCCTGGGACATTAACCAGTAATCTAATCAAAGTAATTGGGAGCAGAGGCACTACTGCAACCAGCATATAACATTAATCATAAGTATATAGATGCAGACCAGTAATGAAAAGTTTTTTAAAAGAAAATAAATATAGTATATACATCCAATGTACAAACAGGTATTATCATCAAAGGACCCAAAGAGAGTCATGGTGGAATTATGCATGTATACCCGGGTATATATAGTTGATAATAAAGAGACCTACAGATGAATGTTGCTTCAGTTGCAGGGGCCTCTAAAGATGATCATGATGTGGCATTTGTCTTGGCATCAGAAACTTGAAACAAGATCTGTGGTGAAGAGGAGACCCTCCAGCCATTGTCCAACCAGCCTGGATTGCAGGTTTTCATCAGCAGAAACGATGGTATAGCACTGAATCTTAGAGTCAGCCTATCTACTCTGCGCTTAGTCTCTAGTAGTTTCTAATCAGTTATCCAACTGGACCTTTAACTAGTATAAGAGAGCCATCAGATGCCTAACCTGACCCTAGCAATAGGTCAAAGGCCAAAGATTTATCAAACACCTGCTCAACCCGACCAGAGCCTGTATCTCCCTAATGTGGAAACAACAGACCCTGCCGACTGTAGTCCAATGGCTTTCCAGAATAAATGATATCCAAAACATTGAACACTTGACCTCTGCCCTCTGAGATAAGTCTGAGGAACACTGGACTTGGTTTTGGGATCTCTTTCACTACTCTGATGAATACCTTCAGTAGCATGTAACTTATCTTTCATCTTGTCCATCCTGGACTGATTGTACAAGGTATTTCCCCAACCACTCTTGGTATACCTCCCCTTCCTTTTAACCCCTACCTTCCACCCCCAGCCCCCTTTTTTCCTTTTTCTTCCTTCTCTCCCCTTTTCACTCCCCCCCCCCCCCTACCCCCTTCCTGATTTGTCCCCTCCCCCCCATATACATGAAAATTCTGTTGATAAAAATGAGGTGCGCATCAGCACTGTCAGAGTGATCATCCCAGGCCCGCGTTATGTTGTAGTCCTAACATGGGCCTAACTTGACCTACTCAGTTCTCATCTTATTCGTTAACAGCCGAAGAACATCTTTTGCAAGTAAAGGCGCAACTGTCGCAAAGCTGGATACTAACATGACAAGCCATGCTACCTTACGTTAATGTATGTAGTTTACCTCCATTTATGGCAGATATGCAGAATGTTGGTTTATTGTTCTGTTTTTCATTAATGCTCAAAAAGATATGTACTATGCTGACAATGCTGGCTGAACAACAGTGTGTTTGCCTAAGGCTCGATTCACATCTATGCATTTTGCTTTTGAGCGTTTTTGCAGTGCTTTTTGCGGTGCTTGCCGCGTTTTTGGACAGGCGATTTTGCCGCGATTTTGCATTTTTGTATTTTTATTTATTTTTTTAAAAAAAATTTTACACTGTCGTTGCTTAGCAAACAGCTATATACAGTGTAAAAAAAAAAAAAAAACGCAAAACGCAAATCGCGGCAAAATTGCAGCAAAAACGCGGTAAAAATGCGGTACTTGCGTTTTGGATGCGGGTCCATTGACTTCTATTACATGCAAAACGCTGCATTTTGCATGAAAAGTCCCCGACCCTTTCCAAAAATGCAGAGGCACAAAAATGCATTGATGTGAACAGATTCCATAGGAACCCATGTTAAAAAATTTCCCTGCATTTCTGCAAAATGCATAAAAAAAAAAAAAAAAAAAAAAAAAACGCGCTAGTGTGAATGGAGCCTTATTCTTATTTTATTGTTGATGTTTTTCGATGGATTCTGTTGGACTGATGCAAACCTTTAAATAAGGAATTAAAAAAAAAGGTGTTTTACACTGTTTAGCTTCACAACTGCTTTAAGTTTATAATCCAATAGCAATGCTATTTTATAGGGGTCCCAATAAATCCTGGGAGCTCTCTCCTCTTGTGTCTCTTTTTCTTGCTTTTACTCAAAGACACTTACTTTCTATTTGGGTTTCTGTATTAGCGCAACGGATACAGCCCAGCAATTCTGCATGTCCTGGCCCAGAGGAAGTCAATTTATTATTATGTCAAAACTGCTCTGAGTCTCTGTACGCAGACTGTGACATGCCATAGCTTCACAATGTCATACTGAGATATATTTTGTTGTTTAACCATAATATCTCCTGCTATGAAAAATCAGCAGTGGTGGAAAAGCTCATTAAGTTAGGAATGGAAATAAAAAAGGGAGAAAATGTGGCAACGTCAAAATAAGACCAGGTTCTTTAAAGAAAAAACATACAAATAAATAGTTTTTTAATAGTATGAAAATAAACAAATACAATGAAACATACAGGTAATGTAAATGATATGGTCCTCCTATAACCTTTTCTCTCTGCTTTAACTATTTGTGGAGAAGCTCCTTGAATGTTGTTCAAACAAAATGTAATTTGCTTTTCAGTAGATAACCATGAAAGCCTCTTCTGAATGACTTTGCACCAAAAGTAGCACTTGCTAGATCGGTAAATAAAGAAAAAACACCCAGCTGAGATTTAGAAAAAAAAACACATGCATATCTCAAAGACTTATGTGTTGATTTACTAAAGGCAAATAGGCTATTTACTTTGCAAGGAAAGTTGCACTTTGCAAGGTAATTTTCCCCAGAGCTTAGTGAATCATGTGAAAGTCTTCTATGATCCAATCATGTGCAAATATTTTTTATTTTATTTTTTTTAATTTTCTTTGCACATAATTTGGGTATTCTTGATACTTTGCTGCATTCACTAATCCGTGAGGCAAATTCCCTTGCAAAATAAACAGCCTATTTGCCTTTTTTTTTTTTAATTAAGATTTTCAGATATACAAAAATAACACAAAGGAATCTTTGGTATAAAAAAGGGGGGGGAGGGTACAGAGTACTGTTCAACCTATAGAACATTTCTTCTCATAAAAATGTAAATGTTTACAACAGTTCTTTACAATATGAAATATAAGACCCGACCACGCGGTGCCATCTGTCTTAGGGCACCACCTGGAATATATAGTTTATATTCAAACTGTCGTGTGAGGGAGGATATGAGGAAGGGAGGAATAAGAAGGGGAGGATGATCTGAGAAGGGGATAGGGGGGGTCTCAGCAGTTAAAGCTTAATAATATTTGAATTACTCCTACATTAATCTATATGGGGGTGTCAAATAATTTTCATAAGTATGTAATCACTCTCTGTGTCTCCGTATTAAATAGATATGGGGTCCAATCCTCAAGTGGACACTCTATTGAGGAGGAGGTTCGGGAGGAATGGTGAATCCATGGGTACCATAGTATATTGTGTTTGTCCCAAGTATCTCCCAACTTTGCTTGTAACTCTTCCATAAGCATGGTCATTAAGGGTGTCAATCCATCTTGTAATAGGGGGAATGGTTTTGGTTTTCCAAAATTGGGAGATGATGTGACGGGCTACGAACCTGAGAAGATTTTTCTTGTGGGAGCTGATAGACCCTGGTAGTATGGATAAGAGGGCCATTTTGGGGGAGGGCACTAGAGATACATCATATAAGTCATTATAAATACCAAATACCTTGTCCCAGAAAGGGTGAACTCGGTCGCAATCCCACCAGATGTGAATATAGGAGCCTTTTCCTCCGTCACAGCTCCAGCATATATCGGACGTATCTGGGTACATCTTGTTCACCATGCCTGGATCCCTATACCATCTTGATAATCGTTTGTAGTTTTTCTCTCGTGAGAACCCAGATATGGATGACTTGTGTGTGAGTGTGAATGAGGTGAACCATTGTTTCAGGGTTATCTCCAGTCCCAAGTCCCTGGACCATTTTTGAGTAAAATTGGGTAGTGAATTATATGCTTGGGATTGTATGTCCTTGTAGATCAGAGATAGAGGGTGTTTGGGTGTCGGAGAGAGACCACACATATCTTCAAATGTCGTGAGTGGTCTGTGGACCTGTCCGGAGAGGTGAAGTGTCTTACTATATTGTTTCAGGGATAGCATAGAGAGACAGTCAATCGAGGTGGGGGACTGGGTGACCTGTTGCGGGTAAAATTGGTCTGTGGAAGAGTGAACAAACTGCCCCTATTTGCCTTTAATAGATCAACCTAAGTACTGTAAGTCACTTCTGTATTAAAAAGCCGTCTGTTCACAAAGTTCCACTTTAAGTAAAAATGACATCAATAAATATCTGTAGAAGGACCATGGTTTCCTTACAGCTAATATATTTTGTATATTTAATACAATATCTATCAAGATGTAGAGAAAAATTACTTCAGAAAAGACTCAAAATAAACTTTAAAATGTATACGGGAACATGGGCATTTCTAGACCTATTGCTGCTTCAAACTCTATAGTGACGCCTCCACACATGAAAAAATAGAAAGAAATGCAAAATATTTTTGAATCTACTATTCTGCATCTATGGGTATAGTATACTTTACTTACAGCATGCAAAAAGAAAAGGAAAAATCCTATATTCATGATGACCGGAGTTCGTCACAGGAAAGCTTCAGATAACAGATAAAAACTAAAGTTTTTCCTACATTTTCAAAATACGAATTAGTGCAAATATTGCACAACATAGTACGTAAACAACTACAACAGTATAACAATGAACATTTACATTTTACAGATCACAGCAAAATATATTTGGTATAACATGTATAGCCCTTAAAAGACCAAAACGACATACTAATTTACTTAGCAAGCAAATCAATATTATGATATACAATTTACATGTACAATCAGCAATCACCACATTTATGTCTGTTCCCATTATTATAGCTTACCAGCCAAATGAAATGCAAAACAGGTATACAAATAACAAAACATAATTCACTACAGCATTATCAACCGAAAAACAGGACGAATAATATATGCAATCAAATATGCTCAGAAAGATAACTTGGCTTTGCTTATGGCCCCAGGATCTAGGTGTATGGCTACTGGTCTGAAGATCCAGAGGAAGGTTAGTAAATCTCTCAGATGCAGCTTTCTGTCTCAAAAAAAAAAAAAAGAAGAAAAAAAGTTTTTTCATTTCTCAAAAATGACAATCAGTTGTCAACCCGAATTTAAAAATGGAACTTCCGCTTTAACCACTCGTCACCCCCTTACATGCCACATTTGGCATGTCATTTTTTTGGGGGGGGGGGGGGGAGTGGGGGCTTCATTAGTGCGTGCCCAGCCGTGAAGAGGAAAGCTGTCACGGCCGGGTGCCCTTAGTGGAAATGGCGGCGCCGGTGAAGAGGAGGGGGAGAGGAGCGACACCCCGTTCGGCCGCATCGCTGGACCCTGAAACAGGTAAGTGTCATTTTTTTTAAAAGTCAGCAACTACACTTTTTGTAGCTGCTGACTTTTAAAATGCCTGGAACTCCCCTTTAATGATGAACTGGCTTTGTATTAGCGAAGCACCTGCCCAATGTCATATGATGTCATGGACTTTGAGCGGAGATAGCTGAACAATGCCTGCAACTACAGTCATCATTCAGATATCTTCTTTTAGAGCCGGCGATTCCCTGCACAATAAGAATGATCATAGTGACTGTTCAGCCTCTTGATCGTTATTACAGGCGGTCACCCCCCCTCCAGCCACCCTCTGGTGCTTCTACCAACTCACCTGTGCGATCGGTGAGCTGGAAAAGGGATTCTCTGGTGCCGGATGCTAACAATAGAGATTTCTGGATGGTCCCCGAAATCTCTCTGGTCGTTCAGAGGCCGGGCGCGATGTTATGACGTTACACCCGGCCTCTGCATTTGAAAAATTGTTGCCGCCTCGGCTGGGAAGCTGGGATCTTTTTGTTTTTTTTTGTGATTTCAGGCTTCCCAGCCTAGAGGTGAGATCTGGGAACTTATTGACCCCAGGTGTCACTGTAAAGAGGACCTTTCATGCCATATTCCTATTACAAGGGATGTTTACATTACTTGTAATAGGAAAAAAAGTGATCAAAAAAAGTTTTTTTTAAAAGAAAGCATCAAACTAAAAACATGAAAACGGTGTTCAAACCACACATGTGAGGTATCACCGCGAACATTAGAGTGAGAGCAATAATTTTAGCACTAGACCTCCTCTGTAACACAAAACATGTAACCTGTAAAAAAAATGTAATCAATGCATATGGAGATTTTCAAGTACCGAAGTTTGGCACTATTCCACAAGCGTCTTAAATCTTGAAGCATGGCATGTTAGGTGTTAATTTACTCAAAAAAAATTGTGCTAACTTTACTGTTTTTTTTTTTTAATCCCAAAATAACGCATTTGCAAGATTATATTAGGATTATTATTATCTTCATTTATTAGCAGGTGAATGCGGCCCTCCATGCATTCACATGGATCCCGGGTCAGTAGATCCCGGGTTCAATGTGAGCTTCTACAGACATGTCTTGTAGCTTTCAGCCTGTACCCAGGGGAGGGCTGGCAGCCTTAGGCCTGGGGGGCAAGTCCAGTCAAGTGGCCCACTGAACCACCAAATCAGCCCACCATCACCAGTGCCCATCAGCGCAGCCTCACCAGTTCCCATCAGCTCAGGGACCCGCTGAGCTGGCACAGGCAGCTGCCATCGCTGAGGTGAGAGACCCTGACACCTGCAGCTGAACCCCACATCCCATCTATCCCCCCCATACACCCTATTCACCCTGCCCCAGGCCAGTGCCCATCTAGGGGGGCTCTTTCTAACAGTGTACAATGAACAGTGAACACCTTCATTCGCTCTGGTCCTCATGGGACCCCCTCCTTGTGCCATGACTCTCACCCCTGCCCCAAAATCTCACAAAGTAAAAATAAAATTGGCACTGTGTAGTGTTCCTCTTACCTTACCTTTGGGTACTGTAGCTGTGGCTGGCTCTCGCATCCTCTGTGGCTGGCTGGCTCCTGCGTCCTCTGTGGCTGGCTCCTGTTGGTGGCTGGCTGGCTGGCTGCTGCATCCTCTGTGGCTGGCTCCTGTTGGTGGCTGGCTGGCTCCTGCGTCCTCTGTGGCTTGCTCTTGCATCCTCTGTGGCTGGCTGGCTCCCGCGTCCTCTGTGGCTGGCTACTGTTGGTGGCTGGCTCCCGCGTCCTCTGTGGCTGGCTCCTGTTGGTGGCTGGCTGGCTCCCGCGTCCTCTGTGGCTGGCTACTGTTGGTGGCTGGCTCCCGCGTCCTCTGTGGCTGGCTCCCGCGTCCTCTGTGGCTGGCTCCTGTTGGTGGCTGGCTGGCTCCCGCGTCCTCTGTGGCTGGCTCCCGCGTCCTCTGTGGCTGGCTCCCGCGTCCTCTGTGGCTGGCTCCGGTTAGTGGCTGGCTGGCTCCTGTGGCTGGCTGGCTCCTGTGGGTGGCTAGCTGGCTCCTGTGGGTGGCTAGCTGGCTCCCGTTGGTGGCTGACTCCTGCGTCCTCTGTGGCTGGTTCCTGTGGGTGGCTGGGTGGCTGGCTGGCTCCTGTGGGTGGCTGGTCAGCACCCTGCTGTGGCTGGCTGGCTTCTTGGTGTGGGTGGGTCACCATTGGTGGCTGGCTGGCATCCTGCTGTGGATGATCACAGTGGCTGGTTGGCTCCTGGGGGGGGGTGGCCCTGGTGTGGTTGGCTGGTTTCCTGGTGTGGGTGGGTTCACCGTGGGTGACTGGCTGGCACCTTGGCCCTGCTGTGGGTGGGTCACCGTGAGTGGCTGCCTGGCACCTTGCTGTGGGTGGGTGGCTGGCACAGTGCACACTGCTGCGGGAGGCTGGCCTGGCTCCCTGCTGTGGGTCAGTGGATGGCTGGCTGGCATGGTGCACTCTGCTGTGGCTGACAGAGGCGGACAGAGAGGGGTGGCACTGAGAGAAAGGGGGAGCACTGACAGAGGGGCGAGCTGACAGAAGAGGGGCGGGCACTGACAGAGAGGGGCGGACACTGATAGAGAGGGGGACACTGATAGAGAGGGGACACTGATAGAGAGGGGTGACACTGATAGAGAGGGGGGCACTGATAGAGGGGTGACACTGATAGAGAGGGGTGACACTGATAGAGAGGGGGGCACTGATAGAGAGGGGGCACTGATAGAGAGGGGTGACACTGATAGAGAGGGGGGCACTGATAGAGAGGGGGCACTGATAGAGAAGGGGTACTGATAGAGAGGGGTGACACTGATAGAGAGGGGTGACACTCTAAGGGGGGCACTGATAGAGAGGGGTGACACTGATAGAGGGGTGACACTGATAGAGAGGGGGGCACACTGATAGAGAGGGGTGACACTGATAGAGAGGGGGGCACTGATAGAGAGAGATAGAGAGGGGGACACTGATAGAGAGGGGGGCACTGATAGAGAGGGGGGGGAGAGGGGGGGGAGGGGGGCACTGATAGAGAGGGGGACACTGATAGAGAGGGGGGCACTGATAGAGAGGGGGGCACTGATAGAGAGGGGGGCACTGAAAGAGAGGGGTGACACTGATAGAGAGGGGTGACACTGATAGAGAGGGGGACACTGTGAGGGGGGTGAGGGGGGCACTGATAGAGAGGGGGGACTGATAGAGAGGGGTGACACTGATAGAGAGGGGGACACTGATAGAGAGGGGGGCACTGATAGAGAGGGGGGCACTGATAGAGAGGGGGGCACTGATAGAGAGGGGTGACACTGATAGAGAGGGGGGGAGGGGGGCACTGATAGAGAGGGGTGACACTGATAGAGAGGGGTGACAGATAGAGAGGGGTGACACTGATAGACAGGGGTGACACTGATAGAGATAGAGAGGGGGGCACTGATAGAGAGGGGTGACACTGATAGAGAGGGGTGACACTGATAGCTAGAGAGGGGGGGGGCACTGATAGAGGGGGGGGCACTGATAGAGGGGGGGGGCACTGATAGAGAGGGGGGCACTGATAGAGGGGGGGGCACTGTTTTAGAGGAGGTGACTGGGAGGGGGTAGATGAGAGAGAGATAGAGAGAGAGTCCTCAGAAAAAACACAGAGCGCCAGGCAGAGAGGCGGGACTCCTGCAGCAAGTGGTTGCCACCCACAGACCGCTCCACAAGTGACCAGCCTCGCCGGGCCAATCGCAGGTGCCCATGTCGGCCGCCCGCACATGATCCTGTTCGGCCAATCACAGGGCGGACGGTCGCATGGACTACATCTCCCAGAATGCCACAGCGTAGATAGAACTACGCTGTGGCTACATTTCTGATACAACACGCCGCTGCGGCCGTGCAGACTTTCTGTGAGAAATAAAAAAAAAAAGTTAGTGGGCGGCCGCCGGCCGTTTTGCATATAAGTTGTGACGGCCTGGGGGGAAAATGCCACCTTGCCCCCCGGCCCAGCCCGCCCCTGCCTGTACCTCTGTTTTAAAGTTGTGGACATGTCAGTGGACTACAAAAGCACTCCCTGTAGCCCATTGAAACTACAAGTCTGTCTGTCGCGGTGGAAGATGGTACTTGTAGTTTATCCATTCACACATACTGAAGCTGCTGACTTTTAATATTAGGACACTTACCTGTCTAGCGATGCCGGCACCCCAGCCGATGTTTCTGCCACCGCTATTGCTGGTAAGGGAACCCGACAGTGAAGTCTTGTGGCTTTACAGCTGGGTCCCTACTGCGCATTTGCAAATGTGTGCTGCACTCTCCTACTGGCCCAATAGCAGGGGAAGGAGGAGAGGTGGCCAGACTTCTGACGTACCTCGCCGCATCGAGGTCTGACGGAAGTGGGGACAGGGTACCTGTCAAAAACAGGTACCACCCCCCCTCCCCCCCCGAAAGGTTCACTGGAGAGGGGAGGAATCAGATAAGTGGAAGTTCCACTGTGGGATGGAACGCCGTGGAAGCCTAATTGATCACCAGTAGAGGATAGGTAATAGCTAACTGTATGAAATTACCCAGGGGTCCCACTTTTTTTTCCATTCACATGTGGGTTATAGTGAAAAGTCGAAAAAGTCTATTTTAGCACAGAGGATAGTTAGTCCAAAGAGAAACACTATACATAGTCCCTAGAGGTTTAGGTATTTAGCATCAAAAATATTTATGCTAAACCACCAGTAAGTGTCACCAGATAGAGTTGTGCACCAACTATAATCTGTCTTGCTTATTACATTTGCAAAAGCTTGTCCCTGGGGCCTAATGCAACACTCTCTGTTGAATACTAAATGTATAAATATTTGATGCTGTGTTTACCACAGTTTTATGCGCCAAATATCTGTTAAAACTGTTGTGGCTTAATTAGTTTCTATATTTACATGCACATCTATGGTTTTGTGCTTTCTGCATGAAGACAGCTTGATTGCAGACACGCGGCTTGCGTGTGATTCCTAAACATTTCCTAAAGATACCAACTGACAAGGAGGATGGAAGTTAGGAGAATCTGGTGACTCCTGGAAAGGTTGAAATCTGCCAAATAACCATGGCAGAAAACAAAACATTCTTTAATAAAGTGGTTGTAAACCTCTGAAGTGAAAAATTAACAAAGCATATCCTTCGATCTATAGTGTGTACTTGCCCCTATCCAAAGCATCTAGTGTATTCTCTGTCCCCTTTCTCATTCCACTGTTATCATGTCATTGGTCACTTATGACAGTCTAAGCTATCCCTTTTCAACCAGGGTGCCCAGGCACTCTGGGGTGCCTTGGCAAAATGCCAACCCGGCGTGTGGATGAAGCCTGCCTTTTAGGTACACTAAGCCACAGGTTTTCATTGTGCACCATTACAACCTTCTAGCTGCCGGCAGTGCCGATCCTGACCTCCCTGGGGCCCTAAGCAAAATTTTGCTAAGGGGCCCTCTACTTGACCCATGATGCCGTGAGCTATGTAAACCATTTGCCATTGCCACACAGTCACACCTGACACTTCAGTGCTCCCAAAACAATCCTCCCTCCTTTAAACAAAACAGTCAAAGAATAAGTACAACAATATAGAACAGAATGAGGTCCCCATCAGGGTCCTCAGAGAGCCCCCCTTACATCAGGGTCCTCAGAGAGCCCCCCTTACATCAGGGTCCTCAGAGAGCCCCTCCTTACACCAAGGTCCCCAGAGAGCCCCCTTACACAAGGGTCCCCAGACAGCCCCCCTTAAATCAGTGTCCTCAGAGAGTCTCCCCCTACATTAGGGTCCCCAGAGATCCCCCCTTACATCAGGGTCCCCAGAGAGCCTCCCCCTACATTAGGGTCCCCAGAGAGCCCCCCTTACATTAGGGTCCCCAGAGAGCCTCCCCCTACATTAGGGTCCCCAGAGAGCCTCCCCTTACATCAGGGTCCCCAGAGAGCCCCCCCTTACATCAGGGTCCCCAAAGAGCCCCCCCCCTTACATCAGGGTCCCCAGAGAGCCTCCCCTACATTAGGGTCCCCAGAGAGCCTCCCCTTACATCAGGGTCCCCAGAGAGCCTCCCCCTACATTAGGTTTCCCAGAGAGCCTCCCCTTACATCAGGGTCCCCAGAAAGCCCCTCCTTACATCAGGGTCCCCAGAGAGCCCCCCTTACATCAGTGTCCTCAGAGAGCCCCTCCTTACATCAGGGTCCCCAGTGAGCCTCCCTACTTACATCAGGGCCCCCAGAGGGTATCCCCCTACATCAGGGTCCCCAGAGAGCCTCCCCTTACATCAGGGTCCTCAGAGAGCCTCCACTTACACCAGGGTCCCCAGAGAGCCTCCACTTACACCAGGCTCCCCAGAGAGCCCCTCCTTACATCAGGGTCCTCAGAGAGCCCCTTCTTACAACAGGGTCCCCAGAGACACCCCCCCTTACACCAGGGTCCCAAGAGAGCCTCCCCTTACGAGCCTTTCCTCTTAAATTAGTATCCCCAGAGAGCCTCTCCTTACACAGGGTCCACAGAGAGCCCCTCCTTACACAGGGTCCCCAGAGAGCCCCCCTCTGACATTAGTGTCCCCAGAGGGCCCCTCCTTACATTAGTGTCCCCAGAGGCCCCGTCTTACATCAGTGTCCCCAGAGGGCCCCGTCCTTACATTAGTGTCCCCAGAGGGCCCCGTCCTTACATCAGTGTCCCCAGAGGGCCCCGTCCTTACATCAGTATCCCCAGAGGGCCCCGTCCTTACATCAGTGTCCCCAGAGGGCCCCATCCTTACATTAGTGTCCCCAGAGAGCCCCCCTCTTACATTAGTGTTCCCAGGGGCCCCCTTCCTTACATTAGTGTCCCCAGAAAGCCCCCCCTTTTACATTTGGGCCCCCAAACAGCTGACTCCCCCCCTTGCAGAGGTTCCCCTGTACCTGGCTGGTGGAGGTGGGAGGCGGCGATCGGCAGCTATATGGTGTCCACAGGCAGGGGGATCTCCCTGGGGCTAGTAGTTCTATCTCCGAATGTATACAGCGGAGAGGGGAGGGGCCTCTGACCCGGGCATCAGCAACAGTGTTCAAGCAGAGTGAAAGTGAAACTGATACCTGCCTGGGTCAGAGGCCCCTCCCTTCTCCTCTCCACTGTATACACTGAGAGTACTACAAACCCCAGGGAGATCCCGCCGCCCACTCAGGCACCATAGAGCTGCCGATCGCCGCCTTCCACCTCCTCCCACCTCTCCTCACTGCACTCTAAACGGCCAGCCAGAGGTTCAGGGGGGATGCTGGGTCTTGGGCCCCCCCACAGCGGCGGGGCCCTTAGCAGCTTGCATAGTGTGCCTATAGGGCCGATCGGCTCTGGCTGCCGGCATCCTAACGACCAACGACATCATCAGTTGATAAGGAGGATGTCAGTTGCCTGCATGGCATCCTTGTTTGACACTCCCCTGCCCCTCCATCAGCGTTGGGGACACATTAGCTGAGTGAGGGAGAAGAGAAACATTGCAATACCAGTTGGCATAAGTGTATTTGCTTTGGAAGAATAAATCACCTCTAATGTTGGGTGGCCTACTTGGACTTGTGGATGTTGCTGCATTATGTAAAAGTATTAGAATTGTTTTTACATTTTATAATGGGGTGCCTCAAGATTGTCCATAACTTTTAAAGGGTACCTTGAGATTGTCCATTATTTTTAAAGGGTGTCTTGACTGAAAAAAGGTTAAGAAACACTGGTCTAAGCCAACACTAGACAATCCTCAGATTACACTCAGCTCTCTGCTTTATGCTGTCCCTGCCCCCTGCCTTCTGAAGCTCAGAAATGCTGTCTAAATTCTGGACTTTAAATAGATGTAGAAGAGAGAAGGCTGAAGATAAACAGGTACAATTTATGTAGGAGGATTTATTTAATCTCTATGTATCACCTGAGGCTAGTCACTTCACTGGGTATACAGCAGTGGTGGCCCGTGCATTAAGGGCACACGGGTGCTGCCCCCTTTATCCTGCCACCCCTCTAGCACCAATAGATAGATTCACGCACTGCATAAATCTATCTATGGCCACCGCTGCCAGCCCCTATTCAGGTGTCTGGCCACTATTCTGGCGCAGGGCGCCTGAATTACAGCGGCGGGGGTGATTTTGAAGCACCTGATTAGAGCCATAGTTTCTAATAGGTGTCAAAAAGGTTACCTCTGAGCGCCTTGATGGGCGCTCGCAGGTCACTCAGCTGTGTTAGGAAAGCATTCATTCACTTTTCTAACACTAAACCGCCTCTCCGCCAATCAGGTGCTTGGATCTGTTAACTGTCACCAGATTGGCTGAAACGACAGGCGCTGTTATTTGACGCCAGGCATCCAATCATAGCAGAGGACGGGAAGAGAGGACGGGAGAAGACATTGAGGAGCTGTCCCACCGAGACAGGTAAGTGCAGATGGCGGGGGCACACTGGCAGCATTTGATATGGCACAGTGGCTGCTTTGATGGGGCACAGTGGGAGCAATTGATGGGCACAGTGGCGGCAATTGATGGGCACAGTGGCTGCGTTTTATGGCACAGTGGCTGCGTTTGATGGGCACAGTGGGTGCAATTGATCGACACAGTGGCTGCGTTTTATGGGGCACAGTGACTGCATTTGATGGCACAGTGGCGGCAACTGATGGGCACAGTGGCTGCGTTTGATGGCACAGTGGCTGCGTTTGATGGCACAGTGACGGCAATTGATGGGCACAGTGACGGCAATTGATGGGCACAGTGGCTGCGATTGATGGTACAGTGAGGCTGCCCCCCTCCTGAGCCATACCAGGCCGCGTGCCCTCAACATGGGGGGTGCTTTGGGGAAAGGGTGACCCCGCCTTCCTATGATGTCACAGTCCCAGCATCCTCCGGGACTGTGACATCATATGGGGGCGGGGTCACCATATGACATCTGCCGGTGACCCCGCCCCTTGTCCCTATATAAGTCGCCACACCACGCTTCTCTGCCATTGCGGCCAGAGAGAGCGTCGTGGCAACATCGGAAGGAAGAAGAAGAGAAGAAGAGTAGAAGGAGAAGAAGGAGAAGAAGGCAGCGGCAGCGACAGCGACAGAAGAACCGAAGAGCGGGACAAGACCCCCGGAAGGCGGCTACGACAAAGAAGAAAGCCAGGCTCTTCCGCTAGTGAAAGAGCTAGCAGAAGATAGCGGAGGAGTCCGGCGAGAAGACCCCCCCCAAGACGGAAGAAGACCCCCGGAGCTGTGCAATAAAGTATTTTTAAAACTTGTGTTGTTTTTTATTTACAGTTTTTCCCCCAGGTGAATGGGTAGGGGTACATCGTACCCCATACTCATCCACATAGGGTGGGGGGCCGGGATCTGGGGGCCCCCTTATTAAAAGGGGCTCCTGGATTCCGATAAGCCCCCCCGCCCGCAGACCCCGACAACCAACGGCCAGGGTTGTTGGGAAGAGGCCCTTGTCCTCATCAACATGGGGACAAGGTGCTTTCCCAAAGCACCCCCCCCCCCATGTTGAGGGCACGCGGCCTGGTACGGCTCAAGAGGGGGGGGCTCGTCGTCCCCACCCCCTTTCCTGACCGGCCGGGCTGCATGCTCAGATAAGGGTCTGGTATCGATTTTGGGGGGGGGGGGGCGCTGTTTTTTTTGTTTTTTTTTTTTTTCGGTGTAGGGGCTTCCCCTTAAAATCCATACCAGACCAAAGGGCTTTCCCTCTCGCGCTCGCTGCGATAGGAAAATTTGTTTTTCTATTGCAGCCAGCGCGAGATGTACAGTGCCCTGTCGCCGAGAAATATTTGAGTGGTCTATGCAGTAATCACATACAAAAAGTAGAGGCTGACAACAAGCAATTGAAACTGCAACGGCAATGGTATACTGCTGCTACAGACACCTTAGAATTACAGAACAGTAGTAAAATTGAAGTGCACTCAGGCAGAAATGAGGTACAAAATAATCTGAAATCTACAGGTGTGAAATAGTTTTCCACAATGCTTCAACATGCCAAAATAAAGAACAGATATACAGTTGTGCTCATAAGTTTACATACCCTGGCAGAATTTATGCTTTCTTGGCCATTTTTCAGAGAATATGAATGATAGCACAGAAACTTTTCTTTCACTCATGGTTAGTGTTTGGCTGAAGCCATTTATTATTATCAACTGTGTTTACTCTTTTTAAATCATAATCACAACAGAAACTACCCAAATGACCCTGATCAAAAGTTTACATACCCCAGTTTTTAATATAATTGCCCCCTTTAACATCAATGACAGCTTGAAGTCTTTTGTGGTAATTGTTAGGAATGCACCGAAATTTCGGCGGCCGAAACATATCGTCCGAAAATGGCCTTTTCAGCAATTTGTCGAAAGAGAAAAACGGCCGATAATGGAGCTGAAAATGGGGCGGGGCGGGGGCGGGGCTCCGCCCTTGGTGCCGCCTATCACGGGGGCTTCCTATAGCGTAGAAGAGAGGAGAGCCGCTACCGCCTGGTTGATGAGAGCGCCGGGAACATCACAGCTTTAATTTCAATAGCTGTGTGTTCCACGCTGCGCGCCGTCACATACAGCCCCTCCCCCTTGTCCGTGAACTTTGATACACAGATCACCCGTCCCAGAAAAGGGGCAGCGGCTCTCCTCTCTCTTCCCTTCACTGGCTGCTGCAATACTGGGGACACTGGCTGGGGACACAGGCAGCTGCAATACTGGGGGACATAGGCTGGCTGCAATACTAGGGACACAGGCTGGGGACACAGGCTGCTGCAATACTGGGGACACTGGCTGGGGACACAGGCCGTTGCAATACTGGGGACACAGGCTGCTGCAATACTGGGGACACTGGCTGCTGCAATACTGGGGACACTGGCTGGGGACACAGGCGGCTGCAATACTGGGGACACTGGCTGGGGACACAGGCGGCTGCAAAACTGGGGACACTGGCTGGGGACATAGGCAGCTGCAATACTAGGGACACTGGCTGGGGACACAGGCGGCTGCAATAATGGGGAAACTGGCTGGGGACACAGGCTGCTGCAATACTGGGGACACAGGCTGCTGCAATACTGGGGACACTGGCAGGGGACACAGGCAGCTACAATACTGGGGACACTGGCTGGGAACACAGGCGGCTGCAATACTGGGGACACTGGCTGGGGACACTGCCTGGGGACACAGGTGGCTGCAATACTGGGGACACTGGCTGGGGACACAGGCGACTGCAATACTGGGGACACAGGCTGCTGCAATACTGGGGACACTGGCTGGGAACACGGGCTGGGGACACAGGCGGCTGCAATACTGGGGACACTGGCTGGGGACACTGGCTGGGGACACAGGCGGCTGCAATACTGGGCACACTGGCTTTGGACACAGGCTGCTGCAATATTGGGGATACTGGCTGGGGACACTGGCTGGGGACACAGGCGGCTGCGATACTGGGGACACTGGCTGGGGACACAGGCGGCTGCAATACTGGGGACACTGGCTGCTGCAATACTGGGGAAACAGGCTGCTGCAATACTGCCTCAGAGACTGCAGAGATGGTACAGGAGATGGTCAGAGACTGAGGAAATTGTACAGGAGATGGTCAGAGACTGGGGACATGGTACAGGAGATGGTCAGAGACTGGGAACATGGTACAGGAGATGGTCAGAGACTGGGGACAGGGTCAGAGACTGGGGACAGGGTACAGGAGATGGTCAGAGACTGGGGACATGGTACAGGAGATGGTCAGAGACTGGGGACATGGTACAGGAGAGGGTCAGAGACTGGGGACATGGTACAGGAGATGGTCAGAGAGTCAGAGACTGGGGACATGGTACAGGAGATGGTCAGAGACTGGGGACATGGTACAGGAGATGGTCAGAGACTGCAGACATGATACAAGAGATCAATGCAGCCTCACCAGTGCCCGTAAGATGCAGCCAGCCAGTGTCCCCAGTATTGCAGCCAGCCAGTGTCCCCAGTATTGCAGCCAGCCAGTCTCCCCAGTATTGCAGCAGCCTGTGTCCCCAGTATTGCAGCTTGCTGTGTCCATGCACCCACTGCGTCTCTATAGATTTACAAGAGCTACCCGCATACAACACCTGGCAGCTAAAGCCACATATATACATGACTCATTCATAGACTACAGGTCTCAGTGTCTGTGTGAATGAGACCTAAGTGTCATAGGTGACAGCATGTATACAGTATATGCCTCATCCAGCTCCAGTTCATCTTTGAGAAGGGCCATCTCTTTAATGTGTACGTATTGATTTTGCTTGATCATTTCTGGTATCTATTTTCTAAGCTAGGGTTTCTCAACCAGGGTTCAATGGAACCCTAGGGTTCTTCCAGAAGT
This sequence comes from Lithobates sylvaticus, assembly GCA_028564925.1. NCBI lineage: Eukaryota > Metazoa > Chordata > Amphibia > Anura > Ranidae > Lithobates > Lithobates sylvaticus. The sequence goes on along the minus strand of CM053029.1, from coordinate 505,543,541 downwards.
TGCTAGGGGTTCCTCGAGGAATAAACAATTTCTTACTCTGAGGTAAGTTCCCAATGACACCATTGATCTTTTTAGCAATCAGTAAGGGGGGAATTCTTTCCAATGACCACAAGTGTAAGGAGCATTCTTCCCACTGACCAGCAGTGTTGGTCATCTTAATTTAAAAAAGTAATTAGTTAAGTTACAAATTACTTCTCCCAAAAAAGTAATTGAGTTAGTAACTCAGTTACTACATTGGAAAAGTAATTAGTTACTCAGCAAAGTAACTGTGACTTTTTTTTTTAATATTCTTAGGGGCGGGTCTAGTATTACTGTAAGCAAGGGGCGCGTTCCCCCCTGCACGTCTATTTCCCCTCTGTACCCCCCTGCACGTCTGTTCCCTCCCCCCAACACATATATATCTGTTTTCCCTCTGTACCCCACTATACATCTGTCCCCCCCACACATATATCTGGTCCCCCTCTGTACATCACTACACGTCTGTCCCCCCCCTACACACACATATATCTGTTCCCCCTCTGTACATCTGTCCCCCCCCCAAACTCACAGATCGGATCGTTGCTCGGATCAGAGTCACGGATCGGATAATTTTTTGGATCAGCAAATAATAATTGAATTTGCAAAAACCTGTGAAAATTCCATCACCATAAAGCCCCCACTGTAATATCCACAATCTCCCCCACTGTAATATCCACGTCATCTCCCCAACTGTAATATTGGCTGAATATGGCTGGGTACGGCTGAGCATGGCTGGGTATCGCCAAGTATGGCTGGGTATTACCGAGTATTGCAGAGTATGGCTGGGTATTACCGAGTATTGCAGAGTATTGCAGAGTATGGCTGGGTATTACCGAGTATGGCAGAGTATGGCTGGGTATTACTGGGTATTGCAGAGTATGGCTGGGTATGGCTGGGTATTGCAGAGTATTGGCAGGGTGTTGCAGAGTATTGGCAGGGTGTTCCAGAGTATTGGCAGGGTATTGCAGAGTATTGTCAGGGTATTGCAGAGTATTGTCAGGGTGTTGCAGAGTATTGGCATGGTGTTGCAGAGTATTGGCATGGTGTTGCAGAGTATTGGCAGGGTATTGCAGCGTAGTGCAGAGTATTGGCAGGGTATTGCAGAGTATTGGCAGGGAATTGCAAAGTATCGGCAGGGTATTGCAGAGTATCGGCAGGGTATTGCAGAGTATTGGCAGGGTATGGCAGAGTATTGGCAGGGTATGGCAGAGTATTGGCAGAGTATTGCAGAGTATTGCAGAGTATTGCAGTGCATTGCAGAGTATTGGCAGAGTATTGGCAGGGTATTGCAGCGTGTTGTCAGAGTATTGCAGAGTATTGGCAGGGTATTGGCTGGATATTGCAGCGTATTGCAGGGTGTTGCAGAGTATTGGCAGGGTGTTGCAGAGTATTGGCAGGGTGTTGCAGAGTATTGGCAGGATATTGCAGAGTATTGGCAAGATATTGCAGAGTATTGTCAGGGTATTGCAGGGTATTGCAGAGTATGGTAGAGTATTGGCAGGGTATTTGCTGGGTATTACAGTGCTGCCATCCGATCTCTCCCCTTCACTGTATAGATCTGTACACAGACGCCGATTTTTTTACAAGTGATCGCTCCGTCATTTGAGGGAGCAATCACATTGTAAACGGCCGACGGGTGCACCAAGATGGCCGCCGCTCCGGAGCTAGGCCGGAGCCACGGACGACGGGTGCACCAAGATGGCCGCCGCTCCGGAGCTAGGCCGGAGCCGCGGCCGACGGGTGCACCAAGATGGCCGCCGCTCCGGAGCTAGGCCGAAGCCGCGGCCTTTCCTAAGGCCAAGGCCACGGACGGCTCCGCGGATCGCGGCGGGTAATTGTGGTAACGCCACCCAAGTAATGGGAACGGCGTTACCGCGAGGGGAAGAGTAATCAGTTAGATTACTCGTTACCCTCTAAAGTAACGGCGTTACGTAACGCTGTTTAGTTTAATTACGTTAGTTACATCACTGCTGACCAGCACACTATTGTATCATGAGTTGTAGATATAGTCATTTTTAGCTGGGGTTCCCTAAACAGAAAAGTTATTTTAAGGGTTCCACAGTGTTGAAAAGGTTGAGAAAGTCTAATCTAAGCTATTGTAGATGCTTGTACTTCTACCACCAAAAAAAACAAAAAACCTGAAAAGGCTTTCAGTGATCATGGGCTCCAGTTTACGTCTAACAGATGTCAGTTGTGCATGAAGAGCAATGAATTAAAGTGCATTAAAGTCAACCTCAGTCTGTTTCAGCTTCCAATATATTCGGGGAGGGTTAGATCATCTGTCAGGTTTTTATAGCTGTTTTGGGAACTATGTTATCTGTTGAGTATGTGTACCGCAGTACTGTGTATTTTTAATGCAGACATATTCACCTGTTATGGACAGATTTGGTTATCATTTCACACAGACTGTTTTCTGCCACTAGAGACCAATCTTTTCCTAAAGCCTTGCCAGCAATGGATTTCAGACACTATTCTAAAATGTACCTCTATGGGATGACACATATGCCAGCCTGGAGAATGTGCAACATCAGAGGGAAGAATGAAAAGGAGGAAAGAACTTACAGTGCCTTGCGAAAGTATTCGGCCCCCTTGAACTTTTCAACCTTTTGCCACATTTCAGGCTTCAAACATAAAGATATAGACTTTAAATTTTTTTGTGAAGAATCACCAACAAGTGGGACACAATTGTGAAGTGGAATGAAATCTTTTGGATATTTTAAACTTTTTTAGCAAATAAAAAACTGAAAAGTGGTGCGTGCAAAATTATTCGGCCCCTTTACTTTCAGTGCAGCAAACTCACTCCAGAAGTTCAGCGAGGATCTCTGAATGATCCAATGTTGTCCTAAATGACTGATGGTGATAAATAGAATCCACCTGTGTGTAACCAAGTCTCTGTATAAATGCACCTGTTCTGTGATAGTCTCAGGGTTCTGTTGAAAGCGCAGAGAGCATCATGAAGACCAAGGAACACACCAGGCAGGTCCGTAATACTGTTGTGGAGAAGTTTAAAGCCGGATTTGGATACAAAAACATTTCTCAAGCTTTAAACATCCCAAGGAGTACTGTGCAAGGGATCATTTTGAAATGGAAGGAGTATCAGACCACTGCAAATCTACCAAGACCTGGCTGTCCCTCTAAACTTTCAGCTCAGACAAGGAGAAGACTGATCAGAGATGCAGCCAAGAGGCCCATGATCACTCTGGATGAACTGCAGAGAACTACAGCTGAGGTGGGAGAGTCTGTCCATAGGACAACAATCAGTCGTACACTGCACAAATCTGGCCTTTATGGAAGAGTGGCAAGAAGAAAGCCATTTCTCAAAGATATCCATAAAAAGTCTTGTCTAAAGTTTGCCACAAGCCACCTGGGAGACACACCAAACATGTGGAAGAAGGTGCTCTGGTCCGATGAAACCAAATCGAACTTTTTGGCCACAATGCAAAACGATATGTTTGGCGTAAAAGCAACACAGCTCATCACCCTCAACACACCATCCCCACTGTCAAACATGGTGGTGGCAGCATCATGGTTTGGGCCTGCTTTTCTTCAGCAGGGACAGGGAAGATGGTTAAAATTGAGGGGAGATGGATGCAGCCAAATACAGGACCATTCTGGATGAAAACCTGTTGGAGTCTGCAAAAGACCTGAGACTGGGACGGAGATTTATCTTCCAACAAAACAATGATCCCAAACATACAGCAAATAAACGTATCCAGGTGTTAGAATGGCCAAGTCAAAGTCCAGACCTGAATCCAATCGAGAATCTGTGGAAACAGCTGAAAACTGCTGTTCACAAACGCTCTCCATCCAACCTCACTGAGCTCGAGCTGTTTTGCAAGGAAGAATGGGCAAGAATTTCAGTCTCTCGATTTGCAAAACTGATAGAGACATACCCCAAGCGACTTGCAGCTGTAATCGCAGCAAAAGGTGGCTCTACAAAGTATTAATGCAAGGGGGCCGAATAATTTTGCCCCACTTTTCATTTTTTTATTAGTTAAAAAAGTTTCAAAAATCCAATAGATTTCGTTCCACTTCACTATTGTGTCCCACTTGTTGGTGATTCTTCACAAAAAATTAAAAGTTTATATCTTTATGTTTGAAGCCTGAAATGTGGCAAAAGGTTGAAAAGTTCAAGGGGGCCGAATACTTTCGCAAGGCACTGTACATCGCTGGAGAGGAAGTACAGCGGATTCAAGTTTTGCTTTAAAACCCAAAAGGTTTGTGCCTCTTAAATTCGGTATAAAACAAAACTCTCTTTTACTTGTAGCGGTACCCTCTTGAGGGCTGCTGAGTATTGTGGTCCGTCTCTCACCCTGCCCAGCCAGGCGCACAGTTCACATTCACCCTCAGGCTGAAAACTAAGCCTTGAACTTTGGTTTTTATTTTAATGAGGGGTATTAAACTTGGATTCAGTGTTAAAGAGGAAGTAAACCCTGATGGGTTTACTTCCTCTTTGTTTCCCTGCAAAGGTAAAGCATAATGGACTACTATGCATTTCTGTGTATCGTGGCCCCGGCGCTGTTACTGGCCGGAGCCGCGATGGCGCCACTCCCGCGTATGTGCATGGGAGCCACCAATAGCGGCATATTGCTATTAGCAGCGGGGTGCTCAGTGCGCCTGCACGCCGCTGTCTATGGCACATGCGCCGTAGACATCGGTGCCTGTCTTTTTGCCTGTCTTTTTGCAAATATCTCCTAAACCGTGTAACCGACGGAAAAAGTCTGATGGAGCCCACACACGGGCGGATTTTCTGACAACATGGTCCGATCGGACATTTTCCGTCTGAATTTCCGACCGTGTGTACGGGGGCTAAGTCTTTTGACTAAAATGCCATTTTAGCTTTAGTCCCATTTTAGTTTTAGTCATATTTTAGTCATCTCAATTTTTTTAGTTTTAGTCATATTTTAGTCGACTAAAATAGTATTCATTTAGTCGACTAAAATAGTATTCATTTAGTCGACTAAAATAGTATTCATTTAGTCGACTAAAATGTTTTAGTAGTTTTAGTTGACGAAATTAACACTGCTTGGATGGGGTAAGGGAGTATGGGATGCCCACTTGATTGAAGCACAATGTACAAGGGACTCAACCTATATTCACTCTCTGTATATACACCTCCACACATCAGCTCCAGCACACCTCTTGCTTACAGACTATCTCTATTTAACACCTCCAGCACATCACTTGCTTGCACTTCCAGAACTAGCTAGCACTGATTTGCAGGCCTGATACTGGCTCAGCTAGACCTAAATCGATGCCCTTTGCAGGCAGGGACCATGGGCCCCTTTTGTGTAGCACAATATGTATAAAGTCTCAGTGCTAGCTGTCCTCGTGGCTACTGCTCCCAGTACCACCTCTTCAGGCACTGCCAACCCTCCTGGCTGCAGCTGCCCCTCTCCACTGTCTGTGCCACCACAATCCACTCCACTGGCTCTGCACCCATTCCAGACTGCAATCTCCCAGTCCTCTCAGGTGTGCCTCCCCAGTCCTCTCCTGACTGTGTATCACTCCACAACCCTCTTGGCTGCGACCTGTTGTTCTTCTCCTGGAGACTTTGCCTGGCAATGCCCTCCTGCTGTCCTCTCTTGCTCCCATACAACCTGTCCAAGTCACATCCGTGTGTCAGGATTAAGTTCACCTGCTGGTGGCACTGTGGTGCTTTGGGCTGGTGGCTGCAGTTCCAGTGTGCACCAGCAGGTGTCTACCAGAAGCCAGTAGGTTCCGATCAGTATAAGCGACAAAGGTAACAGGGATGAAAGGAAGGGAAATATGACTGGGTACAAATGCAGGGAGCAGGAGCAAGGCCAAGGGGTGCAGGATGGATCAGGATACAAGAGGCCCAAGGCTCTGGTCGCAAGGGTCCAATCAACAGGATAGTGACGCACTGGGGGAAGGGAGGGGAGGAGCAGCCTTAAATATTCACCTGGCAGCTGGAGCCAGGTGAGGCTAATCGGAACCTGCTGGCTTCTGGGAGACACCTGCTGGTGGACACTGGAACTGCAGCCATCAGCCCAGAGCTCCACAGTGCCACCAACAGGTGAACTTTATCCTGACACCGTTTGTCATGAGAAGTGTCCTGTCCACACCCGAGCCCCAGGCCCAAGGTCACCCCCACCCCAGACTAGGGAGCTCTTTCGAAGGCCACAACAGCATAGCACTCCATCTCCAGCTTCCACCAGAACAACTCCTCCCCAGCTGGGCTGACCCAGGCTATTTAAGGAGGCCTGCCAATCCAAGTTGGGCTACATAGAATACCCCAGACAGCTCCACCTTTCCTCTCCTCTTTCCTTTCCAGAAGATACTAGAATATTCTGGAAAGAAGTAAGAGGTCTTGGTGATCCTGCCTGTTAGTCACCATCTCTGCTCTGAGTTACTCCAAAAACAGATCCAAACCCACCCAGGCTTGGCTGACAGCCAATCCCGGATATGTACCTACCAAAAAAACAACACTATAACTGCTCGCACACTAGAGGGTGCTACATACTTTTAAGGTTGTGAGATATACAGCTACATACACACACACATACCCCTTTGTAAGCATTACTGTAGAAGAGAATCTGCAACTCACAGAAACTCATGTACACTGCAGGTGACACAAAGGACTCAAGAATCCAAGACTAGAAAATAGAAAATGTCTTTTAGTACATAATTATATACAATACTTCCCTGATCCAATGGGTCACATTTTATAAAAAGAAAAAAGCGTTTGTGCTGCTTTAAGCCTTTCAGTACTGGAGGTTTGGATTTTAATACCCTTTATTTGCTAACCTAATTATTAAAGATACAGGCCTTTGGGATAACAATGACAGTTAAATAGGACGTGCACTCTGAATGCTTTGCCCAAAAAAGTCAAGCAGGGGACAATGTACCCGCCACAAGCATTGCCTGTGGTCTTCCTGCAGGTAAACTTTTCCCCATTACTTACTATGCCTTGTTCTACACTGTGCCTCTCTGTGGAGGAAGCCATCTTGATAGAGGCAATACTTCAAGAGAGCTGCCTCTCTGATGACTGATGGAGGAATTATCAAGAAGTAGCCTGAGAGGTGCATAAATCACAGCTACACAGAATGAAACAGGAGCAGGTAAATGCTTGCAATGCAGGTCTTCAGGTATACCTTCCATTCCAGCAAGGAGAACAGAGAGCAGCAGAGCAGTGACATCACCAAATCTCATTACCAATTCCATGAAACTAACAGACACAGGCAGCAGTGCTTTCAATAATCTTACACTGCATGAACCTATGAGGTTGGAGTCGCAGGGATGCTTAAGCACAGGAAGCGCACTGCAGATTTTCAGGAACACAAGTTCGATTCTTCAGGGTACAAGGTATAAGATAGCAAATCTTCACTTTTTGAGTTCAGGTTCACTGAAAATGCAGGTACTCTCCCCATGTCTATACCCCTCACCTTCCCTTCTGGTTTATATTTCATCTTTCCACTGTCTCTTCTTCTCCTTATCTCTTTCTCCCCTTCTTTCTGTTTTTCATCCCCTTTTCCTCTCAGAGACTAATAAAACTGTTGCAAAGGCTGAATAGTTGTCAATGCCATCCAATCATTATACCTTGGTTGGCCAAGATGAGGGCTCCAGTTTTGCTGGAAATTTCCTCACTTCTGTTTTAATAAACTGTGGATTTTTAAAGCGGAGATTCAGCCTCCTGTGGAAACAATAAAAGTAAGCAGCTACAAAAACTGTAGCTGCTGACTTTAAAAAAACGGGCACTCACCTGTCCCATGATCCAGCGGCGAGCTCACCCCAATCTTCACTATGGGCACCCAGCTCTGACAGCTTGCGGCTTCACAGCCGGGTGCCCACAGCGCATGCGTGAGCAGTGCTGCGCATCTTGAATGGTGGATGCAGTCTTCTGGGACCTCACATGCCCCAGAAGACCGGGGGAGGGAGAAGAACTTTGGCTGCGATCGCGTAGGTGGTCGGAGCGGAAGTGGGAGCGGGTACCTGTCAAAATCGTGTACCCCCTCCCCCGCTCCTCAAAATTGCCAATTGTTCAAGAGGAGCAGAACTTTCCTTTTTGAGTGGAGCTCCGCTTTAAGTAGGACAGCACAAAGATATGACTTATGCAAGGCAAAAGATTTCCTCCTTAGAATACAAAAGTCTGATCATTCCCCTTAGCATTTAGTAAACAGACATCAATGGTAACGTTAACACAAAAACTACTGTATGCACTGCATTAAACTTTTATATTTTCTTAAAAGAAGATATAATGAATATGAGAGTATACATAGGCCTAAATATATTCCAAGGCAAAGTGCTCTGATCTAATAAAGATCAGCATTGCTAGATTGCCCCTCTGGGCCTGATATATAATTAGATAAACAGACAAACAGATGCACATTAGAATAAGTGATGAAAGGTATACTGGGGCAGGAACATAAAAAAAGTGGAAATGAAAAGTAGGGCTATTACCATGGCAACCAATTAGATATATTCTTTCATAACATTGTCATTATCATTATTGCTATTATTGTCATTTATAAGGTGTGAGCATATTCCACCTTATTCATTAGTATTACCCACCACTATAACAATGACAACCAAAATTACACTGGATGCTGGGGACAAAGGCTCCACTTTATAAATACATAAATTCAACCCATCAGGTTCCAAATATGTTCTACCATGCTATGTACTTTTAAGTCGTTTTCTGCACATAAAAATGCTGCACTGAAATATCCCAGACACCAATATTCTACATTAGACTATTCTGCTCCATAGGGAGATGTTATTTTAGTGATGCCAGTATAGGAATATCTACAAACCTTATACTATTGTGAGTCCCCGGTGATTATGTTTGTCTTTTTGTGCCCCTGGGTACAACAGATGTACATTGCAACAGCTGCAGTGAATTCACTCGGAACAAAAAAGACCACAAACAACAGAATAAAATCCCGCAGGCAATGAGAAATGGCAAGAGCATAAATGAATTTATGCATGTAGTATCCTTAAATACTAAGCACCTCTATTCAACTCTCACAGACTGTTTTTCTTCTTGTCAGCAGCAGCAGGAAGGTAATCTTTATCTAGATTCGACACTGCAAATATGTGCATCAAATTTAGATATGTATGAAAACGTGATTATTGTCTTTTTTCCTTTTCAGCAGCTCCACAGCAAACCAAAAAAAAAAGGAAACAGGACAGAAGAGCATATGCCTGATTCAGCAGATGCTTTTGATTTGAAAAATATTCTAAAGTTCATACTGTCTGCTAAAAACATTAAATGAAGAGGCTCTTACCAACTAGCCGATGTCTACATAATCAAAAGATTGTAGGCTGCCTGCCATTGCAAAGTCAAAAGAAGCCTATTGTAAGAGAAACATGGAGGCTGCTATTACCAACTATCAAGCCTGTGTATATCACTTGGCTTAACACAAGATAAAACCATTTGGTAATGGTCATGGTCATGGCTGGTGGACAGAACAGAGATCTTACTCCCAGAGCTGAATTTAAAGTGGACCTCTACTGCATTGTTAAAATGTCTTGCCTGGATGGAGTAATATATGAGCTAAAATCAGGGGTGGACTGACCATTCGGGCACTCGGGCACTTCCCGAGGGCCCCATGCCACTAAGGGGCCCCATCAGGGTTGCCAGCCTCAATAAAACCAGGGACAGTATGTAAAAATCTGTGTTTTTTTTAAAAATCCCAAGATTTTAGCTGCCCCGCCTCTCCTGTACCTTTTCAGTGTGTGTATGTGTATTCTATGTGTGTATACTGAGTGTGTATATTGTGTTTCTGTGTGCGTAACTGCGTATACTGTATATGAGTGTGTGTATACTGTGTGGCCCCATAATCTATTGCCTGAGGGCCCCATAATCTCCTATTGTCTGGGGGCCCCATGAGTTGTCAGTCCACCCCTGGCTAAAATGCTTATAATTCCTGGAGAAAATCCTGCCCTGGGTTCCCCATGCCATATGTATAAAACCCTAGGGACATTGTGAGGTTGATTTACAAAAACTGGAGAGTGCAAAATCTGGTGCAGCTCTGCGTAGAAACCAACGCTTAATTGAACAAGCTGAAGTTAAAAAATGATTGTCTACCATGCACAGCTGCACCAGATTTTGCACTCTCCAGTTTTAGTAAATCAACCCCAGTTTCTGTAAAAGTAGATGTAGGGGATGTGCAAATCTGAACTTCAATTTTCCCCTTCAAAAGAGATCACATGACTATATGCCTAGGCTTTCAAACATGTGATCAGGATATAAGGAAACCTAAATGAGCCTTCCAAGGTTTCCCTGGGAAGGGTAAACATTTTACCCTAATATTATTCTATAACTATCTATCGTTTGTTATGTTAATATGTGATTAATGGTCCACTTGAATCAGTTTTGAAGGGACTTGACAAAGAAAATGAGAGCACTAACACCAAGTTGTTGTCACATGTCTTTTACAAAAAAGAACACTCCTCTTCCTTATTTTTTGGTTGATCCACATTTCTTTATTCGTGTTAATTTTTATCTAACATATTCTTCAACTATATACAGTGCCTTGAAAAAGTATTCATACCCCTTGAATGTTGCAACCAAAAACGTAAATGTATTTTATTGGGATTTTATGTGATAGACCAACACAAAGTGGCACATCATTTTGAAGTGGAAGGAAAATGATAAATGGTTTTCAACATTTTCTACAAATAAATATCTGAAAAGTGTGGTGTGCATTTGTATTTGTAAGTCAACACTTTGTAGAACCATCTTTTGCTGCAATTACAGCTGCAAGTCTTTATGTGTATGTCTCTACCAGTTTTGCACATCTAGAGAGTGACATTTTTGCCCATTTTTCTTTGCAAAATAGCTCAAGCTCTGTCAGATTGGATGGAGAGCGTCTGTGAACAGCAATTTTCAAGTGTTGCCACAGATTCTCACTTGGATTTAGGTCTGGACTTTGACTGGGCCATTCTAATATTTGAAAATGCTTTGATCTAAACCATTCCATTGTAGCTCTGGCTATATGTTTAGGGTCGTTGTCCTGCTGGAAGGTGAACCTCCACCCCGTCTCAAATCTTTTGCAGACTCTAACAGGTTTTCTTCTAAGATTGCCCTGTATTTGGCTCCATCCATCTTCCTATCAATTCTGACCATCTTCCCTGTCCCTTCTAAAGAAAATCATCCCACAACATGATGCTGCCACCACCATGTTTCAAGGTGGGGATGGTGTGGTCAGGGTGATGTGCAGTGTTAGTTTTCCACCACACGTAGCATTTTGCTTTTAGGACAAAAAGTTAAATTTTAGTCTCATCTGACCAGAGCACCTTCTTCCACGTGTTTACAGTGTCCCCCACAAGGCTTCTGGCAAACTGAAAACGGGACTTCTTATGGATTTCTTTCAACAATGGCTTTCTTCTTGCCACTCTTCCATAAAGGCCAGATTTGTGGAGTGAATGACTAACAGTTGTCTTGTGGACAGATTCTCCCACCTGAGCTGTAGATCTCTGCAGCCCCCCTACAGAGTTACCATGGGCCTCTTGGCTGCTTCTATTATTAATGCTCTCCTTGCCTGGCCTGTCAGATTAGGTGGATGGCCATGTCTTGGTAGGTTTGCAGTTTTCCATTTTCGGATGATGGATTGAACAGTGTTCTGTGAGATGTTCAAAGCTTGGGATATTATTTTATAACCTAACCCTGCTTTAAACTTCTCTACAACTTTATCCCTGACCTGTCTGGTGTGTTCCGGTTATGATGCTGTTTGTTCACTAAGGTTCTCTAACAAGCCTCTGAGGGCTTCACAGAACAGCTGTATTTATACTGAGATTAAATTACACACAGGTGGATTCTATTTACTAATTAGGTGACTTCTGAAGGCAATTGGTTCCACTAGATTTTAGTTAGGGGCATCAGAGTAAAGGGGGCTGAATACAAATGCACGCCACACTTTTCAGATATTTATTTGTAAAAAAATGTGAAAAACATTTATAATTTTCATTCCACTTCACAATTGTGTTAGTCTATTACATAAAATCCCAATAAAATAAGTTTACGTTTTTGGATGTAACATGACAAAATGTGAAAAATTTCAAGGGGTATGCATACTTTTTCAAGGCACTGTATATTATATCTATATTCCTTGCTATAGTGATTTCCCTCATATACTCTCTACGAGTTCTCTCATATACTCTACATAGAATTCTGGCAATCCTCTTCTCTTCCTTTTTGCAGGGTTGTGTTCAGACCCTCATCATTCCCCCACCTTCTTTCCCCTGGCATGCTCCCTCTCTCTGCAGTTGCGCTTGTAATAGATTTCATTATTAGCATCTCTATTGCTAATTACCATCCAGAGCTATTCATTAAGCTGTCAGATCTGTAGCTCGAGGACAACATACAACGCTGTCAGATAGTGCTTAACCACTTCACTGCATCATGATTGCTTTTTTCTCTAGCACGTATTGGGAGCAGCATAGTATAACTCCTTATGTGCCAGAAACATTGATGGAATGATTGCACAGTGAGCGATCACATTTATATGATTAATGGCTTTTATAATATCCAGTGACATGTCTGAGAATGTATTTCTTCAGTAGGCAAGAATTAAAGCTTGTAACTCTATATGAAACAAGTGCAATGTCTCGGGGGCACAACATTGCTGTTGCCACTTTGCAATTGTTATGGTTTATAATACTAACCTCAGCACATTAAGGGTAATTAATCTTATTATTACTGATGTCAGCACAATAAAGAAAATGGTCTTTTTTAAAATTATCTTTTAATAAACATAATTATGAGGTTCTCATTTTAGCAAATAATTAAACGTATTTAATTTAGAAAAGTTGTGCAAATAACTAGTTGATTGTGTTTGAAAAGCCGTTCACATAAATGCCACAACATGCACATATACAGGACTACTGAGTATTATATGGACTCCAATGTATCCAGTAACAAATGCAGCCTTACCCAAATAATGACATGTCAATAGGAAAAGGTCAAGGCCACAGCTTTATTAACATAAGCCAAATCTCCATTTAAGTTATAAGATTTAGTGGCAGTCGCAGGTAAGCTGTGAGCGCCTAAACCAGCCTTTTCCAACCTTTTCAAAACAGAGGAACCCTTCAAATAACTTTCTTGTCTCAGGGACCCCCCCCCCCCCCGCTAAAAATAACTATATCTACAACTCATGATACATTAGTGTGATGATGAGTGGGAAGCATGCTCCTTACATTTGAGGTCATTGTGAAGAATTTGCCCTTACAGATAGCTAAAAAGCTCAATGGTGTCAGTGGGAACTTATCTGAGAGGCAGAAACTGCTCATTGCTCCAGGAACCCCTAGCAACCTTTGGAACCCAGGTTGAGAAGCCTGGCCTAAACAATCGCAGCAAAGCCTGAATACCTGTTCTTACTATGTGTGCCAGAAAGGCATTCAACTACCCCAACAAACCAACTTAGGGCATACATTTTAACAAGTGTACAAACGCTGGCAAGATTCCGAACACCAATAAAACAGTGACAACTTAAAGCGGTTCTGCACACACTAATTATTTTTTCTTTTTTTCTTCTCATGTTAAAAATATTATGAGTCTAACAATAAACTCACTTGTTAGGTGTCCGTCCCGTATCCATGTCCGTTTTTTCAGAAAATAATGCACTTTTAAAATAAAAAGAACAGCATTGTCATTTTGCTTGTGGGCATTTGAAGCCCACAAGCGGTCACTTCCTTGTTCCCTTCCGTTGGTTCCCGCACATGCGCACGGGTAACAGCGCCGAGCTGTGTAAACCCTTATGGCCCTAAAATCTCGCAGGATTTTGGGTCGGATGTCCGCAAATCTTGTGAGATTTTGGGTCGATGTTGGCAAATCTCACGAGATTTCGGGTCGATGTCCGCAAATCTCTGGAGATTTCGGGTCGATGTCCGCAAATCTCTGGAGATTTCGGGTCGATGTCCGCAAATCTCGTGAGATTTCGGGTCGATGTCCGCACTGACTCCTGGGATGAATGTCACCAGATCCCAGGAGACAGTGCGGCACTTAAACGAAATGACGAGGATCCCCGCACAGACCCAGCCCACCCCCGCAGGGAGAACAACAAAGATGAAGCCAGCATTCAAGGTAGGCTTAAAAGATGCAGAATTGAACCATCAATTCTGTCATCTAACATGCTAGAGAAGAGATAGAAAGTAAGATTATGGGATGGGTGCAGAACTGCTTTAATTCACAGCAACAGCAGCCAATGGCTTCTGCTGCTGCCACTGTTTCTGTCTAATGAGGGAGAGAGCAGCACTGCTGCAGACAGTTACAGCATAGGACCGATATATAAGACTCAGGTAGCTATATAGGGAGGTGCGGGGGAGAACACATTTGAGAAATGTTTTACCTTAAAACGGAGTTCTACCCAAAAATGGAACTTCCGCTTTGAGTAATGGTGACCATCTGACATGCCACATTTGGCATGTAATTTTTTTTGGGGGGGGAGCGGGTACCCAGTTTTGACAGGCACCCAGCTCCCACTTCCTCCCCTAGCGCCGCGGAGCCAGAAGGAATTTCACCTCTCCCCCCTCCCTCATTGCAATCTTCTGGGACACATCACAGATCCCAGAATATTGCTTGGCCATTCAGGATGCGCAGTGCGCGCCCGGCTGTGAAGCCACAGCCGGGCACCCACAGTTACAATGCCGGCCTCCGTGGAGAGGAGGGGGAGAGGCGCGAGGCTTTGTGCGCCCTCATCACTGGACCATGGGACAGAAGAGTGTCTGTTTATTAAAAGTCAGCAGCTACACTTTTTGTAGCTGCTGACTTTTAAATGGGTGGAACTCTGCTTTAATGCAGAGAATGCATTTAGGTAAAAATGTCTTGCCTTGAGAACCACTTCAAGGCACCCTTCACTAGTGCCCAAGGGTGTTATCCGCTTCATCTGTTAGTGTTTTTCACTAAAAGCATTTGTTCATTTTTATGTAGCAAAGCCATAGAGCTCTCTCACCCATAAAACACAGATCAAAACTTTTAGATTTTTAATTGTCAGATAAGATGTTGACAATGCCAACCGAAAAAGCAAAAATGACCAGCACACCAAGAGTTAAAGATCTTAACAAAATGTTTTTATTTTTTGCACACATGTTAAAGTCTGCTAGAAAATACTTTAAAATACCCAAAAACAACTATATGTTTTCTAAAAGCAGAGACCCTGGAGACTAAAATACTAGCAGTTGTAATTTTTCAAGTCACACAATAAGCGGGCAGCTGTTTTTTAAACACAAATTTTCAGGAAAAAAATGTATTAAATGTTATTCCAATTTTATTGGTAAAATAAAAAAGATGGGATTGGGTTGAGTAAGTAGATACCAAACATGTCAAGCCTTAAAATATGGTACCTAAAATTCTACATAGGCAATGGTTTAAAAGCCTTTACAGGTTATTAGTTAAACCACCAGCAGCTGTGAGTTTGCCTTAACCCCTTGAATACCTGAATAGGAACAAACCTACCGAAAGTCATGTAAAAAAGCCCCCCTTGTGATTTGGAATCTTAAGCCTCGTACCCACGATCCGATTGTTGGCAGGGGATTGTCTGTTGACAGACTGCTGTCCTAAAATCAGACCGTTAGTACACTCCTTCAGACAATTGTTGTCCAACTTTCGGCCAACAAATGTTGGATGGCAGGCTATTAAATTTTTTGGCGGACAACGGTCTGTTGTCTGATTTTCGTATCGTCTGTACACAAGTCTGTCACACAAAAGTCGCAAGTACAAACACGCATGATCGGAAGCAAGGAACGAGCCGGAAACGGTCAGTCTTGTAAACTAGTGTTCGTAATGGAGAATTAACTTTCGTGACGCGGCAAATTTTGAAATGTCAAAATGCAGCGCGCATTCTCTTCTTCTTTAATGGGATAGTAATGAAGCTGCTTTGCTGGTGATACTGATGGAGTTATGGCAAACATATTTTAACCCACTTGCCTACTGGGCACTTAAACCCCCCCTCCTGCCCAGACCAATTTTCAGCTTTCGGAGCTCTTACACTTACACTGAATGACAATTACTCAGTCGTGTAAAACTGTACCAAAATTAAATTTTTGTCCTTTTTTTTCATACAAATAGAGCTTTCATTTGGTGGTATTTGATCACCTCTGGGTTTTTTATTTCTTGCGCTATAAATGAAAAAAGACCGAAAATTTTGAAAAAAACATTTTTTTTCTTAGTTTCTGTGATAAAATTTTGCAAGAAAATTTTTCTTCATAAATTTTGGCCACAATTTATACTGCTACATATCTTTGATAAAAATAACCCAAATTAGTGGATATTATTAGGTCTGTGTGAAAGTTAGAGAGTCTGATTTGCACCACAAGCTGTGGTGCAAATCATAAAAAATTGATCACACCTGAAGTATTTCTTGCGACCCGAACAAGCCAGGACAGTACAAATACCCCTCAAATGACCCCTTTTTTTGAAAGTAGACAATCCAAGGTATTTGGTAAGATGCATGGTGAGGTTTTTGATGTTGTCATTTTTTTCCCACAATTCTTTACAAAATTAAGATTATTTTTTTTTTTCCCACAAAATTGTCATTGTAATAGGTTATTTCTCTCACATGGCATGTGTATACCACAAATGACACCCCAACATACATTCTGCTACTCCTCCTCAGTGATGTAAGTAACTGAGTTAAAGTAAACGGAGTTACATAACGCAGTTACTTTAGAGGGTAACAAGTAATCTAACTGATTACTTTTCCCCTCATGGTAATGCAGTTCCCATTACTTGGGCGGAGTTACCTCAATTACATCTACTGTCACTAGATGGCAGTAGTGTAATTCCTGTGTCCTGCCAAAAAAAGTTCCCCCGCCGGATAAGGACCCCCTGTTCTGCGCAGGTGCAGAGCTTGCGCAGTACGAAGGACTATGGAGCTCACGAAAATTGGCGAACCTAAACAGCTCTGAGTGCACTCTACACCGCACAGGCGCAGTTAACATGTAATTGTACGAGGCAATGCCGTATGCTCCCAATGCTCGTGCTACTTTGCAAGGGGCGTCTATCGTGTAACTAAGGGGCGGGTCTAGTATTACTGTAACCAAGGGGCACATTTATTATTATTGTTATATATCGAGCTCTGCCCATTAATTTAACATTCGCCCTCTTCTGTAGCCATCCGCCCCTTACACGATATAATAATAATAGACCCGCCCCTTGCTTACACGTTATAACAGATCTGCCCCTTGGTAAGACTAATAATAGAGCAGCCCCTTGGTTACACGATATATAATAATAAATGCGCCCCTTGCTTACAGTAATACTAGACCCGCCCTATAGTTACACGTATAGAATATTAAAAAAAAAGTCACAGTTACTTTGCTGCTTAACTAATTACTTTTCCAATGTTGTAACTGAGTTACTAACGCAATTACTTTTTGGGAGAAGTAATTTGTAAATTAACTAATTACTTTTTGAAGTAAGATGACCAACACTGCTCCTCCTGAGTATTACGATACCACATGTTTGGGACTTTTTTTACAGCCTAGCCACTTAGAGAGGCCCAACATGCAGGGAGCACCATCACGTGTTGTTCTAGGAGCATAAATTACACATCTAACTTGTTGACTACCTATTACACTTTTGAAGGCCCTGGAGCACCAGGACAATGACACGTGACACTGATGACAGATGGCACTGATACGTGGCACTGATGGCACGTGACACTGATGTGGCACTGATGACAGATGGCACTAATGACACGTGACACTGATAACAGATGGCACTAATATGTGGCATTGATGACAGGTGGCACTAATAGGTGGCACTGATGACAGATGGCACTAATACGTGGCACTGATGACAGATGGCACTAATACGTGGAACTGATGACATGTGACACTGATGTCAGATGGCACTGATACGTGGCACTGATGACACATGACACTGATACGTGGCACTGATGACACTTGACACTGATAACAGATGGAACGTGGCACTGACAGGTGGCACTGATGACAAATGGCACTGATATGTGGCACTGATGACACGTGACACCGATGACAGATGTCACTAATATGTGGCACTGATGACACGTGACACTAATGTGGCACTGATGACAGATGGCACTAATACATGGCACTGATGACAGATGGCACTAATACGTGGCACTGACAGATGGCACTAATATGTGGCACTGATGACATGTGACACTGATGTGGCACTGATGACAGATGGCACTTATACGTGGCACTGGGGATAGTTGGCACTGATAGGTGGCACTGGGGACAGATGGCACTGACAGGTACTGTGGGCACTGTATTCTATTTAATTTTTTTTAACACTCACAAGCTGCAGCAGGTCGCTCTCCCTCCTCTCCCGCTGTCTCTGTGTGAGGAGGGAGAGCCGGCGATGAGAGATGATCTCATATGTTTACATATGAGATCATCTCTTATTGGACACTGCGATCAAGTGCTAAATGGCTGCTGTGATTGGCCATTTAGCACGATCTGTGATTGGCTGTGTCCAAGGGACACGGCCAACACAGAATTTCCCACTGCACGCATCGGGGAAGTAAACAGGAGGAAGTGTCCAGGGACGCCCTCCTGGCAATTAAGTGCCGCGCTGTAGCCGTATTTCGGCTATAGCGCAGGCGCGAAGTGGTTAAAAGGCATTTGTTTTCTAATGATATCAAGAATAATATTATTATTGTTTTATTTTTTGGGCAAGTTATCACAACACCATTATCCCATAGTTTTTAAGATCAAAAATACAACTATGTTGGTATGTAACTGCCTACTTTCAAACAGTCATTTGAAGTAAAACACATAGCAAAGTATTATTCTACACAATTGTTTCATTGTGCATAAAAAAATAAAGCAAATTAAATTAGAGATGCTATCTGTCATCCAAATACAAAGAACTTAACCAAAAAGTGCATTCAATGCATGCAAAAATATAGAAAATATAATACATAAAATCATTATTCCAAAAAAAAAATATGAAAAAAATAAAAAAAGGAAATTAGTAAGTGGTGAAGGAATGAAAATACCCAGTCCAGCGGGCTTGTTGGGGGTCTTGTGGCTGGTATTGCCACTGACCGCCATGCGGCTGTGGTGGGTGGGGTGGCTGTGGAGGTGGGGCCACAAAATCACACACAGGTGTGTGTTTTCTGAAATTTGGCACCTCACCCCCTTGTTGAGGAGCTGCAGGATGAGTTCCTCACACCTGCTCCTTTGCTCACAGTCCATCTCCCTTAATTTATTGGCCGTCACCACGGCAAATCCCTCAGCCTCGTCTGGGTCTATCCAGAGGGCAGTAGTGGCCTGGCTGAGGAAGGCAGCTGTGGCCTCCTCCAGATTCCTGCTCTTCCTGGCCCTTTTAGCAGGAGGGCGTAGGGGAGGGATCTGCGACCCTGGCAGCTGACCGTTGGCTCCTCCATACTGACACTTTTCTGTGTATGAAAATGGGACATAATTAGAATCTTTTTTAGGGTTTGGTCATCAATCACACACAATTTTGATCTCCTCACTGTTGCAAATTGAATGTGGACAAAGAGAAAAGACTATCATTCTGACCCCAGCATTTTTAATTCTTGTTCAAATCATTTTTGGTTACTACTGTCTATTGATATGGAAACCACTTTAAGGCAGAAATATTTTAACAATAACGTCTAGTTATCATCATTGTATTTTTTGATACAAATATGTTCAACCATGCTATACCTGGGTCAAGCTGGGCCCCTCCACATCTTCTTCCTGTGCAGCAGGACCTGGGTGGGCCTCAGGAGCTGTGGCCTCAGCAGATGTCGAAGGGAGTATAGACAGCGATGGCCTGGGTTCTGTCTGGTCAGTCAAAAACCGCAGGCTGTTGTAATACCACAGCCTGGGGACATATATGTCATCTGCTGCTGCTCCAGATCTCTCTGAGTCCAAGACCTTGTTGAGCTCCCTTTTAAAAGTATTCCTCAGATATGATATTTTTGTCTTGACATAGTTGATGTCTGCCCTGGGGTACGCTGGTTTCACCAACTTGAGCAGTTTCTCCAAAGCTGCCTTCCTCAATATTTTATTGGAGTAGTCTTTACTTTTGATATTCCGGAGACAGGGCATCTCCCGGTACAGGTCAATGAATTGGGGTAGAAAATCAGGCGCAGTAAATGTATCCGTCATCATAAATGATATGATGCCTGCAAGACAGAACACAAGACAAACCAGGCTTAACTCATAAGCTGGTCCCAATATAGGCCTGAATCTAAGCAGTATAAGCCACTAACCACCTATGCCCCAATTTCCAATTGTACCTTTGTTTTATGGCTCCTTTCTTGCATTGGCGATCGTTCGTCGTTTACTCCAAGATCATTCCTACAGCCGTTCCATCGACCGCACGTTCTGGCTTTATATACACTGTGCATGTGTGAAACTCGGCTCTCAGTGCGCCATAATGCTGGGGCGTGACTATCTCTCTTCTGCAAACACGACAAACACGGCGGAACATTTGGGAGGGACAACATGATGGATTCTGTGGATTCATGGCAGCCCCACGGTGGTGGAGCTCATAGGCAAAGGTGAGATGGTGGAGATGGTGCGCATCCTAGAGAAGCACGATTACGACTGCAAGCTGCGCAATTACGAAAGGCCCAACAGCCGAAATGACATCATTTTGGAGAAGGTCATTGCCGTTTTGCAGAGCAAATTTTCGGTGGAACGATCAAAGGACCAAATTTTAAAAACCATGGTGTGATCTTAAACACTGTGAACAAGACCAGATGGAGTACATACATCAGATCATAAAAAAGTAAGCAATATTTGGATCTAAACCAATATGTATATGTGTAAATTAGCTGTCTGTATATGTTCTTTCTCCTTATATAGAATATATAGAGAATTATATATAAGGTTTTCTAAAATCTTTGTATGACTTGGTATTCTAAAGATGAAGGTAAATATAAAGCAGATGTGAACATTCTTATTTGGTCATGTTTTTGGACATTTCTTTATTTTTGGAACTAATTATTTTCTCTTTTTTCAACAGGGAGGCACCAAAAAAGGAGGCTCCAGCCAAGCCACCACAAGGGATGAAGGGAAGCTACCCTTGCTTGGCCCCAACCGGGAAGGCAACAAGGCCATCTTCCCTCCAAAAACATAAGTGACAATTTCAAACACACTCGTTTAGCCACTAACAGGGGTGTTTTTAGGTGGGCCAAAGGCCATGGGTTTAGGGCAGAACTTAATGGGTAAAGAACACTTTCTGGTTGCTGCCTGGCTTATCAGTGGCCATTAATGCAGCCTTTCCAGTATAGACATGGGTAGAGGAGAAGCCCCGGGGATCACAGTCACACAGAGTCACGCCTGCTAGGATGATCATCATATATCCCCTATCCCATAGGAGACAAGAGGGTTGGGGGGCAAATGCTGGACATTTTAAATGTTGGCACTTGTCCAGTGTTTGCCCTCTGCAAAATGACATCACCTTCCCTTTTCTATGCATTTTTCACAGAAAAACAACCAGAGTGCAGCATGGTGGAGTCCACTAGTCAGGAGCAAACATTGACATCAGACCAAGTGCAAGGTTGGTCAACTAATGTAGCAAAATGAATGCTAGAAACAGATGGGACTTGGGGTGGCTTAATGAATGGTGTATTGTTTCTTTTTTTAAGGAAAGTGAATGTGGTGAACTCACCCAGGATGTTTGTTTGGAGCCATGGCATCTGACTCCTGGACCCAACACAGACCTTGCCATTGTGGATGTCAAATCCCCTGACGCGAGTCACACTGAGGGTCAAAGCGACCCAGAAGAGGAAGAAAGTATTCGGGAGCCTCTTGTTTGTGCAAGTAAGTATTCTTGGAATCTGGCTTTAAATGTGTATACATGTCGAGTGTTTAGATGGTCAAACAAAACTCCCACCCCACACATTAGCAAAGTATGTAGTGCATTAACATTAGCATGGAGAAGGAAGAGGTGGAAGGAGCTGGCAGTGTTGCTAGTTACCCGAGTTTTGTAGACCCAGGCACCATAGCCAAGATTACAGAGTAGTTGCAGTGTGTACATTCCTAGTAATGTAGGTGTCTGAAGGGCAAGCAGGTTGCAAGCAACAATAGACTGGGTAGGTAAGTATTTCCAGAATTTGACTAATAACTTGACCATAACTCACTATTTAGGGCCTCAGCCACTTGACCATCGTTCCCTTAATACTTTTTACTCTTCTTACTAGGTCATGATCTTCCACGATACACTATTGTCAGAATGAGTGCAGATATGTTGCACTGTTTGAAGGATCTGGAGCAAATCAAGGAGGCTGCTACTGCTTTACAGCAAAGAATCTGAGATTTTGTGGACATGCTTGCCAAATTTTAATTTCCTCTTGCCTGTTCTGAAGTTTTTTGTTCCACTTGTTGGCTCCTGTTTGCCCTTTTAATATTTACCATGTTTTTAGGACTTTGAAATGTGAAAGTTTAGGGACAGAACTCACGACTTACGAACATTGAACATGACAACATCACCTGTGTCAACTTCTACAAGTATAGAAAACATGACCTGGGTTTGCATCTTGAGGAGGAGAGTTGGGAAACACTGCCCTAACTAGTAGGAAGGCGGGTCGTAGGCTCGCCTGAATTTGTAGGAGGAGCCTCGCTGTTATAAGCCGGCCCCTTGTCCTCCCTGACCTGTCGGCTTTTCCTGTTGTGTTGGGGGCGTTTCCTTGGTGTAAGGGGGCGTTGCAAGAGTATTGGACACTCATACGTGTCACTTCTGGCGTGACGGCCGACGTAATTTCCGGTGTCACATCGAGGAGTCCTATGGCTGCTGAGGGCTCCATTTCTCCCTGCTTTCGTTCAGGCTCAGGTATCAATGGGGGGGGGGGGTTTCACTACCGGCGGGAGGCGCTCATTTCTGTGTAGGTTATTGTAAATGCTGTTCGGGGGGGGGGGGGGGTGCATGTCACTGTTCTCAGGGTCTGTTTGAGTGTTTGGACTCTCCAGATTATGTTGTCACCCTGGCCTGTTAAATCATATCATATGCCCTGGATCTGATCACTTGCTGGCAGCTTGCTCAATGTTATTAACGGTTTCTTATTTCTTTGTAATGTTTCAGTTTCTTAAATTTTTGATTTTTCACCAATACATGTGTAAAAAGAGAAAAAAATAATAATTTGCATGCAGGGTTTGTGTAGCTGGTGTGTCATTACCGGCATTTGTTTTTTAATTACAAAGATGGCTGCGGGTATGTTCCAATGCGGCAGACTTGCTTTCATGTGGCTGTGCAGCTGTATCATGGATTGGAGTTTCACAGGATTGCTACTGGTATCAGTACCAGACCAGTTGGTCAAAGGGGTCATGCATTTCGATCAGTATTATGTTCATCACATATTCCCGGGCTCTAGCGCCTTTTTAAATTTCATAGTTTTGGGCTTTCGCTTCTCAAAACATCTTGCGATGTCACATTTCATGCATATTCTCTTTTTTTCCAGGAGCTGGTTGGAGTGTGTGGGTGATCAACCAATCCGATTTTTCTCTATTTTGTCAGTAAGCTTACCAAGTGTCTGTACTTTCTTTTCAGGTTTTGGTTTGAATTATTTCACTTTTAGCCACGGTTCGGTTACAGGTCCCAGGCAGGACGCACACGCTTTTCCCACAGGGATGCGGGGCAGGGTTCAGCAGGGGTTTGATTGGAGAGGGGGGGGGGGGGTGGTGTTTCTTCATGGATCTAATATGGTCTTTTGTATCTAGGGGGTTTCCATACACTTTAAACTTGGTATTGTTACTTGTTGTCATTCTGGCTCATAGGTCATGTTTTGGTGTCACCTATTCTGTCTGGTTCATATACTATCAGGTGGGAGGGGCTCACAGGGCACCTACAAGTTCCACTTGGGGCACCCCACTTTCAGTTTTAAGGAAGGGGGGCACTTTGTACACGGTTTCCAAATGACCTCCGTCACCAGGAAGTCTTACGGTGTCTGCTTTTACACAATTTTGCTTGGTTCAATTATATTGATGCTCATTTCAGAACTCGTTTTCCTGTTGCTCTGACTGTGTTTCACAAGGTTATTTGTTAGCATGTTTCATTTCCATTGTTCTTTAGTCTGTACTATGTACTGTCAAGCTTTCTGCGTGTCTATCAGGAACCCAGGGTTTCTTCTTTTGTTTTACGGTTCCGGCTTACTTCAGATAGGTATGTGATTGTTTACCTTGAGTTTCAGTTTTAATCACATCAGGGCTGGGTTAGGTTTCACCTGTTTGGGTTTCATTACACCATCACTTAGTTGCCTATCATGCTATAAGCACATACAGGTTGAGTCGATCGTTTCTTTATTGTCTGGTGTGGTGGCAAGTCCCCTCATCCGTTTCACACAGGTCATATATTATCATTTCACTACTTCAATAGCTTACCTGACACGATTTTCAGGTTAACAGGGCCTGAGTGTACATTTTTAATTACCTGCTACACCGCAGGTGGCTCGGCTTCTGCCCATTTCACTTACCGACACTTTTCCAGTACCCTTTCTTCACAATGTCAAAACCCAGCACATGGTAAAATTAATTAATAAAAACAAAGGGGAATGGTTTTATTCAGGGGCAGGGTGGTCATTTCACGGATTTATCACTCACTCACCATTTTGATGTCACAAACGGTCGTGGTTGCAGGCCTGTTATGGTGTTTTCCTAACTCGCTGTCACTTGTGTCAATTAGGTCATGTCTCAGGCCGCAGACATTGAGGATTTTGCATCTGTCCCTCCTTCCCAGGCTGGGGATTCCGAACACGGCAGCACGCCCTCCCTGGGGTTTTGGACGGTTCCCAGATTAATGGGCGAACTTCGGCATAGGGGTATCACTTACTCGGCTTCAGCACGCAAGGCAGAACTCTTTAGACTGTTATTCCCCAGTGCTTCAGGCTCCACCCCCGAGCAAGTTACCCTTCATTCTGTCGGTGCATCCCTCACGTTAATTCACTCCTCTCTTAATGTGTTGGCAACATCTTTTCAGGAGTTACGAGCCAGGGTGGAGGCCTTGGAAAGCCCTCCGTGCCCGGCCCCAGTAGCATCTGCGATACCCGACACGCCAGCTGTCCCCGTGTTACATCTGGTCGTTCCGGTAGTGTCATGTAAAAGCGCTAGTTCACTATCAGTCACTCCAGCCCATTTCATCCCTGCTAGTATCAAAAAAGATATTTTGGATGGTAAGGACGTCAACTTAGCCTCCCTTTTGATTGCAGCCCATGACATTGTGGACAATAAATTGTACGCTTGTGGCGATGTCTCGTGGTGGTCAAAACCAGGGACCACAGGCTCAGTCGTAAACTTTCCATCCCTGATTTAATTCTGGCATTCAGCATCTTCAGGGATGTTGTTTGCTCAGTTAGTCCTCAAAGGAGGGAGGAGCTTGACCTTTATTTATATGTGGTAGTTGAGTTGGGTCAAAAGTATGGCGGCTCTGCCTTTTATGACTACCATCGGTCCTTTTCTGCTTAAAGCTGTGGCAGTGTTTGCTCAGCACCAGATAATAACCGGCTGGAGTTACGTGGACACCAAACTTTTTTGTCTTCATTTTGTCGGGTTGAGGTCTCCTGTTTGCACCACATGCCAGTCTTCTGCAAATACATCTTACTGGTGCCCCCTTATGGGACCCCCTGCTGTGCCAAGTACCTCCAGGGCACCCTCTAGTTTGTTGCCAACACCGGGCCTTTCAACTTCTTTTGATAAACTTGACCGCCCCATTCAATTTCTGGGTAAGTCGCAGTTATGTAACAACTTCAACCAGGGTTCATGCAACTACAGCCAGTGTCGCCTCCTGCATGTCTGTGCCAGCTGTTTTAGGGCGCATCGGCTTGTTCTCTTAAACAAGGAAATTCTTCATTACTAAGCTGTGTCAATGTGTTTTTTCTACGGGCCTGTTTGGAGTCCCATCCTTCTCCCACTTTATGTAAATTTTTGGTGAAGGCTTTCACGCAAGGGTTTCATACAGGCTTCATCACATTATCTCAGGGCACTTTTGAATGCAAGAATTTGTTATCCTCAGGCACAGACATGGAGGCGGTGGATCGGCTGCTTCAATCCAAGCTGGACAAGGGCTTTATCATTGGGCCTTTCTCCACAGGCTCCTTCTCACCAGTGGAGGATTAACCTCCTTGGCTTGGTCAAAGGCAAATTCTCAAATAAATTACGATTAATCTACGACTTGTCAGCTCCTCATTGCTCACATGTGCCTAGCTTGAATTCCTTAGTTCCATCGGAGGAATTTTCGCTTAAATATGCGTCTGTGGATCTAGCTATCCAACACATCATCTGCAAAGGAAGGAGTGCTTGGTTGTCCAAAGCTGACATTTCCGATGCTTTCAAGCTTCTTCCTATTCAGCCTGCTCTCTGGCAGTGGCATGGGATTAAGTGGAGGGGAATATACTATTTCGCCACTAAACTTACTTTCGGGTCCAAAAGTAGTCCTTGGCTTTTCAATGTGTTTGCTGATGCGCTGAATTGGATTCTCACTCAGAGGGTACTTTGTCAGGAGGTCATACATTATCTAGACGATTACCTCCTGATCGAAAGTTCAGGCCGGGCACCTTCAGATCTTCAGAAACTTGTGGCTGTGTTTTCTGCTCTTTACGTCCCTTTGTCAAGCGAGAAGATGGAAGGCCCCGCTATCACCCTGACCTTTTTAGGAATTGTGCTAAATTCTCGGACCATGTAGGCTAGCCTGCCAGCAGATAAATCAGAATCAAGGAACGGATCCATGGGTTTTTAGTTTCTCAGGCCACTTCCAGGAAAGATCTACAGTCACTACTGGGCATGTTGAACTTCGCCATGAGGATCATTCCTCAGGGCAGGTCTTTCATTTCCCGGTTGCTGGCTTTGCTACCCACAGCCCCTGACTCTGATTCCAGGGTCAAATTGGATTCAGCGGCTTTGTCTGATTTACGCATGTGGGATGAGTTCCTCCACCACTGGAATGGCGTTTCCATGTTTATTCCAGCTGTTTCGATGTCTTCTCTACAAGTTGTCACTAAGGCTAGCCTCTAGAGGCTATGCGGCCATCTTTAACACACATTGGTTGGCAGGTCCATGGCCAGACGAATGTCGTACGATTCCCAGGTTTTTTCAGACGTCTGCGTTATTTGATGTTTACCCCATAGTGGCTGCAGCCCAGGTGTGGGGGCATTTATGGACAGGTAACACCGTTACATGTTTCACAGACAATCAGGCAATTTCAGAGGGTAAGGGTAGATCTGGTTCATTGCTCGTAATGTCTTTCATACGCAGGCTCACCTGGTTATCACTACAATTTAGGTTCCACATACACTGCAGTTTTATTAGTGGTGTGCAAAATTCAGCAGCAGACGCTCTATCCCGTTTAGATTTTTCATCCTCTTTCCATCAGGTTCCAGACGCAGACATCTCTGCCACCCCGTCCCCACATTTCTCGCTCCTGAGGATGGATTAAATA
Source organism: Lithobates sylvaticus (assembly GCA_028564925.1). NCBI lineage: Eukaryota > Metazoa > Chordata > Amphibia > Anura > Ranidae > Lithobates > Lithobates sylvaticus. The sequence continues at coordinate 505,516,189 of CM053029.1, read as the reverse complement.
CACATTGGGCAGGCGCTTTAGGGTTGATCAACAGGTCGCTGTCCGTCAACACTAGGAGGGCTTACAGCATAGCACAGCCTGGAGAACTTTTCAGACTTTTCGCACTTTGTACCCTAGGTCAAATTGTTTTGATAATCAATACATTTTGGCTTTCGTGGCATACTGTCATTCTCAACTTAAATTATCTCACGGTACAATCAAGGGTTACTTGGCAGGTGTCCAACATTTAATTTCTCTACAATATCCCGGTAGACCTTCGGTGTTTACAGCTCATTCTGTCAAAGCTATCCTTAGGGGTATTCAGAAGAGCAACCCTCTGGGCCCCAATAATCGGCTTCCAATCTCCGGGGACATTTTTCGAGCCATGTCGGTAATGTTGTCTAGGTCTCCTTTTGGGCAGCTACCTAGTCTGGTGCTGAAAGCAGCAATTTATTTAGGTTTTTATGGTTTTCTTAGACCAGGGGAGTTTGCTCGTACTGGGGCAAGGTCTCGTACTTTGTCCATCAGTCAGTTAGTCAGATATCCTGACCATTTCCTGTTATACCTGAATGCATGTAAAACGCAGCAAATGGGGGCCGGTACTGATATCAGGTATTTCAAGGTCGAGACTGGTTGGTGCCCAGTTTTGGTTTTGGATCTACTCTTGGCCAAGTTGTCAGACCCAGGAATAGTCCTCTTTTGCCATTTAACGGGGCCCCTCTCACCTCGGCACTTTTCGTTAAGCACTGCCGCACTCTTTTGGGGAATCTGGGGCTGAACCCCAAATCCTACTCAGGTCATTCTTTTAGGATTGGGACAGCTTCAGCAGCCTCCCGCCAGGGGGTCCCCGTTCATGTCATTAAAAGGTTAGGCAGGTGGAGGTCATCATGTTACTCCAGGTACATCCCGGAGCCGCTCTTGAAGATGTCTCAAGCTTTTCTTCATTTGGCTGATTGATTGTTATTTTTGTCTCAATAAATCTCCTTTGCATTTTTATCCTACTGTCTTTTGTTTTTTGCCCCCTTTTAGGCATACTGACCTCATTACCACGGCACACCCCAGGTCACCTTTTCAGCTTTCTTCCATTTTTCCCTAGTCATTACAAAGAGTCTCTGAGTACAAGTAGGAAGGAGGGGCGTAGGCCCGCCTGAATTTGTAGGAGGAGCCTCGCTGTTATAAGCTGGCCCCTGGTCCTCCCTGACCTGTCGGCTTTTCCTGTCGTGTTGTCCCACCCACCCATTCCCTTTTTTTCATCTCTTCTCATTTCTAATCACTACTTGGGTATGCCCCCTTTTAGGCATACTGACCTTGTGACCACGGCACACCCCAGGTCACCTTTTCAGCTTTCTTCCATTTCCCTCTTTCCCTAGTCATTACAAAGAGTCTCTGAGTACAAATGTGAATTGTAATGTTTCTGTGTTTTTAAGAATATAAAAGCCAAAATTTGAAGGTGCTCCCAAATTGTGCCTTAAAATTCTTATTTCCCTCATGATCCCATTCCTAAAGTGTGTGTATTTCCATACATCTAGTTTGCAAAAAGCCCCAAAACACACAGTGTCTCAACATGTGCTATCTACCATCACTGGGTATCAATTAGGGGTGCAACGGATCAAAAAACTCACGGATCGGATCGATCCTCGGATCAGAGTCACGGATCGGATCATTTTTCGGATCAGCAAATAATAATTGAATTTGCAAAAACCTGTGAAAATTCCGCCTCCATATAGTCCCCACTGTAATATCCACGTCATCTCCCCCACTGTAATATCCACGTCATCTCCCCCACTGTAATATCCACATCTTCTCCCCCACTGTAATATTGTCTGAGTATCGCCAAGTATTGGCAGGGTATCGCAGAGTATTGGCAGGGTATCTCAGAGTATTGGCAGGGTATCGCAGAGCATTGGCAGGGTATCGTATTGGCAGGGTATCGCCGAGTATTGGCAGGGTATCGCCGAGTATTGGCAGGGTATCGCCAAGTATTGGCAGGGTAATGCAGAGTATCGGCTGGGTAATGCAGAGTATCGCAGAGTAATGCAGAGTATTGGCTGGGTAATGCAGAGTATCGCAGAGTATTGGCTGGGTAATGCAGAGTATCGCAGAGTATTGGCTGGGTAATGCAGAGTATCGCAGAGTATTGGCTGGGTAATGCAGAGTATCGCAGAGTATATGCTGGGTAATGCAGAGTATATTCTGGGTAATGCAGAGTATATGCTGGGTAATGCAGGGTATTGTCTGGGTAATGCAGGGTATTGGCTGGGTAATGCAGAGTTTGTTTACAAGTGATCGCTCCGTCATTTGACGGAGCGATCACATTGTAAACAGTGGCCGGGTGTACCAAGATGGCCGCCGCTCCGGAGCTAGGCCGAAGCCGCGGCCTTTCCTAAGGCCACCGGGTGTACCAAGATGGCCGCCGATGCTCCGGAGCTAGGCCGAAGCCACGGCCTTTCTTAAGGCCGAGGCCGCGGAGCGCTCCGCGTATCGCGGGGTGTGCTGATCCGAACGGGGTGACCCGTTCGGATCACGGATCGGCGACGATCCATTGCACCCCTAGTATCAATGGACGTGTTTTGGGGGTGCAACCCCTTCCTCATAACTAAAGCAGCTCAGAGTAAGGGGTTGCACCCCCGAAACATGTCCATTGATTCCCCGTATTGGCAGATAGAACATGTTAAAACACTGTGTGTTTTGTGGGTTTAGAAAAAAAGATGTTTGTAACTACACACATATTTGCGGCATAATAAGGGAAATTTAATTGTTATGCCTCTACGTCAGGCATGTCCAAAGTCCGACCCGTGTGCCAATCGGTTTTGAACAGCCCGCCTGGTTATCTAAACATATATATCTTTTGTGGCCACCGACGATCTCCCAGCGCCAGGGCCACAAAAGATATATAGTCTGGCTGCCTCGGAGGGAGGAGGCGGGAAGAGCGCAGTGCACACAGGAGGAGTATTTCCTGTTCACACAGCAGCCTCTGAGGAAGTCCCATCTCCGGCGCTGCCATTGGATGACTGTTCTGTCCATCAAAGGAGGCAGCACTTTCACTTAAAGAGGACGCTGTGTAAACAGGAGATTCTCCTGTAGGATAACTTTGGCACTCGCGCTGCCCCCTCCATGTCCCCACCAAGGCTACACTAATGGCAAATGGTGAGTGCTTTCCTGGCAATGGGGGGGCTGCATTTCTTGCAATGGTGAGTGCATTCCTGGCAATGGTGGGGCTGCATTTCTTGCAATGGTGAGTGCATTCCTGGCAATGGTGGGGCTGCATTTCTCGCAATGGTGAGTGCATTCCTGGCAATAGTGAGTGCATTCCTGGCAATGGTGGGGCTACATTCCTGGCAATGGTAAGTGCATTCCTGGCATTGATGGGTGCTGCATTCCAGGCAATGATGGGTGCTGCCTTCCTGGCAATGGTGGGTGCATTCCTAGCAATGGTGGGTTCTGCATTCCTGGGGATTGGTGGTGCTGCATTCATGGCAATTTTGGGTCTGCAGATGGGCACTTAACCTTATTTTGCTTCACAGTTCTTTATTTAAAACTTTAAGCTTTTTTTCCTGAAACTTCCCTCTTAAAGTGAAGGTGCGTGTTATACGCCAATAAATACAGTATATCCAAATAATACGCCTGAGCTCCTCTCTTTACTTACACACAGCCACAAAGGCAAGATAATTCTGGTTGGGCAGTGTATTAGTGCTCAAACAAACACACTTAGACCGAATTTTAATGGTTCAAAGAATGTCAGGCAAAATGGTTGGCCGTCGCGCATGTTCACTTCATCAAATCTGGCCCTCTTTGAAAAAAATTTGGACACCCCTGCTCTACGTGTACATGGCTGCACATTTTGGCTTTTTTTTTTAACAAATGGAGCACATTTTGGCTTTTAGAGGGGTGAGATCACCCCATATGAGGAAGGCAACATCCACACAGTCTTGGGATACTAATATCTAATTTGGCCCTCACTTTACCAAAATCGAAATTTGTAAGTTCCTGAGTTTGGGATGTGCATCTAATGTTTTAGAACATGCCTGTTTAGCTGTTATACACCAAGAAGACCTGACCCGAAAGTATATTAAGGCCTACACCACTCTGGCCCTGTACTGATATTGATGTGCTCCACAAATTTTAATTGAATATTGTTATTTACATGTAAAATGTGTTGTTTGATATGATGTAATAAAATGTATACTTTCTCAATACTGCTATCTATTTTTGAGTCGTTGGCACCGCAATAATAAATAAATAATAAATAAAATCCCCACTTTTGTAATTAATTTATGGGATGAGGTGCCGTATCTAAAATGGACCCCACTGCCACTTTCTCCTATTTGTTGAGTTGTTATAGTTACAGTGACAATGTGCTCTTAAATGTGGCCAACTCCTGTAATTTTTAGTCCTCAAAAAAATTATAAGAGTTGAAAAGGCATAATGTTTTTGAACTTGATGCATTAGATCCATTGAGAATAAAAACATTGTGTGTGTGTGTAGCAGACCCACACCACATTATAATAGTTAGCTGAAGAAAATATTATTACCTCATGTAGCAAATAAGGTACATTTGCACTATTGGAGCAAGTGGCAAAAATAAAGCCCATTTGTGAACATATTAAAAAAGATAAGAAACACAGACAACAGTAGTTCAAATGAATATACGAGTTTATGATCTCAAAATAATATTAGGCATGATCAGCTACAATTTGCTGCCAAGCCACTGCCCCTCTACCCACAAAATAATCAAGGTATTTCTGCCGTAAATCTCTGGCAATTTGTGAGGACAATCCAGCACAGGCATTTTCAATAGGCGTCAGCACGCACACAGACGGCCAAGCTGCAGCCTCTTCAGCTGGGCCTGCCACTGCAGGGTCCACATCACTTGGCAGTGATGCAAGGTAGCTGGTAGCATTCCTCCTTAAAAAAATTATGTAACATACAACAGCACAGAACCACATGGTTGTTCTTGCAGAGTGCCAGGTTGATTGGAGTCAAAAACAACCTGAAACAACTCGATAGGATGCCAAAGGCGTTTTCGACCGCACCCTTCTGGCACAAGAGAGTCTGTAAGTGAATATTCTCTGCTCTGCGGTGAGGTTCCTCATAGAAAACAGCTTCATTAGCTGTTCCCCCAGAGCAAGGCCTCATCTGCAACAAAAGCAAAATTGAGGCCCCTTAATATTCTCCTCAGTAGGTGGCAAGTTTAAGGTGCCATTCTGGAGCCGCTTGTAGAACTCTGTCTGCATAATCACTCCTCCATCAGAGTTGCGGCTGTTCTTCCCAACATCCAGATACAAAAACTCATAGTTGGCAGACACTACAACTAGCATGACTATGCTGCAAAAGCCCTTATAATTAAAATAATATGAGCCAGAGTTGGGTGGTGGAACAATCTGGACATGCTTGCCATCAATAGCACCACCAAAGTTGGGAAAATCCCACTGATGGTGGAACTGGGCTGCAACAGCCTGCCATTGCTCTGGGTTGGAAGGAAACTGTGGATTAAAAAAATAAATTACTACTTCTGCACATAACATTGCAAGCAGATTTGACAAAAACCTGCTTAGCCAACATAAGGATAAAATGTTAATGAGTATTTAAAGACAAAAGTGTAAGGTCAACTTATCTGATTCATCACCCCCTCTGGTGGCCCATAAGCAAATTTTTAGGGTGGGGGGGGGAGGTAATGGGTAGATGTTTTAGACAAGTAACTCTCTCCACTTCCATAAGAGCTGTTTGCATGGGCGTCCGCAGAACTTTTTTCAGGGGGGGGCATCATTTTAAGGTCTGGTCGTGTGATCTTACCTGTGTCAGTCAACAGCGGCTGCAGGGGAGAAAGCGCTTGGCGACGGCTGATTATGCCTGATGAGGTGATGTCACCCATAGGTTCCCATGTCACAGTTGTTATTGGTGCTCCCTCCTCTCCCCTGCATACGCTGCTGGATCACACAGGTGAGATAACATGACCAGATTGGAACAGTCTGAAAATAGGTTAGTCTGCATAGGTGTTAGGGGTAAGGGGACGGGGGGCAGTTTTTAAGGCTAGCGCAAGCTGGAAATCTACTTTCAATCTACCCTCCCTATTGGTGGCTTGTGGCAGTGTTAAAGCAGAGCTCCACCCAAAAGGGGAAGCACCACTTGTTTGCACCCTCCCCCCTTCCACTGCCACATTTGGCACTTTTTGGGGTAGAGAGTGTACCTGGTTTTGCTGTGGTGATCTGAGCCACATGCAAAACCATGCAAAATATGCTGCGAGCGACCACAGCAAGTAAAGGTATAAATAAACATACAATTAGGCAATCAATCAATTACAAAAAATAAATAAAAAATACACCTGCATGGTGCAGCATTGGCTTAAGACAGTGGAGATTTTAAAATCTGTATGGACACAATAGCATCTTTATGCTGTTGTGCCCATATAGCTGCTTTTGTGCCCATATAGATGCTGGTGTGCCTCAATAGCAGTTATATGGGCACAATAGCATAAAGATGATAAAAGAGGAATGCATCTCCAATGGTTGAGACGCAGGATCTTTCATTCTTTTACCAGTGTAGGACCCACTAATTAAGGGGTACTTTGACGCAGTAAGTGGGCTGCCATATAGTGTGACCAAATCCCCATATTTTTTGAATATATTCAGGTGTTTTTAAATAGCCTTGCAGGATTTAAATGTAATTTTTGTATATGTGCAAGACACATTACAAGAGACGGTCAGAGACTGCAGACATGCTACAGGAGAGGGTCAGAGACTGCAGACATACTACAGGAGAGGGTCAGAGACTGCAGACATACTACAGGAGAGGGTCAGAGAGTGCAGACATAATACAGGAGAGGGTCAGAGAGTGCAGACATAATACAGGAGAGGGTCAGAGAGTGCAGACATAATACAGGGGAGGGTCAGAGAGTGCAGACATAATACAGGGGAGGGTCAGAGAGTGCAGACATAATACAGGAGAGGGTCAGAGAGTGCAGACATAATACAGGAGAGGGTCAAAGAGTGCAGACATAATACAGGAGAGGGTCAGAGAGTGCAGACATAATACAGGAGAGGGTCAGAGAGTGCAGACATAATACAGGAGAGGGTCAGAGAGTGCAGACATAATACAGGAGAGGGTCAGAGACTGCAGACATGATACAGGAGAGAGTCAGAGACTGCAGACATGATACAGGAGAGGGTCAGAGACTGCAGACATGATACAGGAGAGGGTCAGAGACTGCAGACATGATACAGGAGAGGGTCAGAGACTGCAGACATGATACAGGAGAGGGTCAGAGACTGCAGACATGATACAGGAGAGGGTCAGAGACTGCAGACATGATACAGGAGAGGGTCAGAGACTGCAGACATGATACAGGAGAGGGTCAGAGACTGCAGACATGATACAGGAGAGGGTCAGAGACTGCAGACATGATACAGGAGAGGGTCAGAGACTGCAGACATGATACAGGAGAGGGTCAGAGACTGCAGACATACTACAGGAGAGGGTCAGAGACTGCAGACATACTACAGGAGAGGGTCAGAGAGTGCAGACATAATACAGGAGAGGGTCAGAGAGTGCAGACATAATACAGGAGAGGGTCAGAGACTGCAGACATGATACTGCAGACATGATACAGGAGAGGGTCAGAGACTGCAGACATGATACAGGAGAGGGTCAGAGACTGCAGACATGATACAGGAGAGGGTCAGAGACTGCAGACATGATACAGGAGAGGGTCAGAGACTGCAGACATGATACAGGAGAGGGTCAGAGACTGCAGACATGATACAGGAGAGGGTCAGAGACTGCAGACATGATACAGGAGAGGGTCAGAGACTGCAGACATGATACAGGAGAGGGTCAGAGACTGCAGACATGATACAGGAGAGGGTCAGAGACTGCAGACATGATACAGGAGAGGGTCAGAGACTGCAGACATGATACAGGAGAGGGTCAGAGACTGCAGACATGATACAGGAGAGGGTCAGAGACTGCAGACATACTACAGGAGAGGGTCAGAGACTGCAGACATACTACAGGAGAGGGTCAGAGAGTGCAGACATACTACAGGAGAGGGTCAGAGAGTGCAGACATAATACAGGAGAGGGTCAGAGAGTGCAGACATAATACAGGAGAGGGTCAGAGAGTGCAGACATAATACAGGAGAGGGTCAGAGAGTGCAGACATAATACAGGAGAGGGTCAGAGAGTGCAGACATAATACAGGAGAGGGTCAGAGACTGCAGACATGATACAGGAGAGGGGTCAGAGAGTGCAGACATAATACAGGAGAGGGTCAGAGACTGCAGACATAATACAGGAGAGGGTCAGAGACTGCAGACATGATACAGGAGAGGGTCAGAGACTGCAGACATGATACAGGAGAGGGTCAGAGACTGCAGACATGATACAGGAGAGGGTCAGAGACTGCAGACATAATACAGGAGAGGGTCAGAGACTGCAGACATAATACAGGAGAGGGTCAGAGACTGCAGACATGATACAGGAGAGGGTCAGAGACTGCAGACATGATACAGGAGAGGGTCAGAGACTGCAGACATGATACAGGAGAGGGTCAGAGACTGCAGACATGATACAGGAGAGGGTCAGAGACTGCAGACATGATACAGGAGAGGGTCAGAGACTGCAGACATGATACAGGAGAGGGTCAGAGACTGCAGACATGATACAGGAGAGGGTCAGAGACTGCAGACATGATACAGGAGAGGGTCAGAGACTGCAGACATACTACAGGAGAGGGTCAGAGAGTGCAGACATACTACAGGAGAGGGTCAGAGAGTGCAGACATAATACAGGAGAGGGTCAGAGAGTGCAGACATAATACAGGAGAGGGTCAGAGAGTGCAGACATAATACAGGAGAGGGTCAGAGAGTGCAGACATAATACAGGAGAGGGTCAGAGAGTGCAGACATAATACAGGAGAGGGTCAGAGACTGCAGACATGATACAGGAGAGGGGTCAGAGACTGCAGACATGATACAGGAGAGGGTCAGAGACTGCAGACATGATACAGGAGAGGGTCAGAGACTGCAGACATAATACAGGAGAGGGTCAGAGACTGCAGACATGATACAGGAGAGGGTCAGAGACTGCAGACATGATACAGGAGAGGGGCAGAGACTGCAGACATGATACAGGAGAGGGTCAGAGACTGCAGACATAATACAGGAGAGGGTCAGAGACTGCAGACATACTACAGGAGATGGTCAGAGACTGCAGACATACTACAGGAGAGGGTCAGAGAGTGCAGACATACTACAGGAGAGGGTCAGAGAGTGCAGACATAATACAGGAGAGGGTCAGAGAGTGCAGACATAATACAGGAGAGGGTCAGAGAGTGCAGACATAATACAGGAGAGGGTCAGAGAGTGCAGACATAATACAGGAGAGGGTCAGAGACTGCAGACATGATACAGGAGAGGGGTCAGAGACTGCAGACATGATACAGGAGAGGGTCAGAGACTGCAGACATGATACAGGAGAGGGTCAGAGACTGCAGACATGATACAGGAGAGGGTCAGAGACTGCAGACATGATACAGGAGAGGGTCAGAGACTGCAGACATGATACAGGAGAGGGTCAGAGACTGCAGACATAATACAGGAGAGGGTCAGAGACTGCAGACATACTACAGGAGATGGGCAGAGACTGCAGACATGATACAGGAGAGGGTCAGAGAATGGATGTATGGCTGAACTCAGTGTAAAAGTGTATAGTAGGGCTGCGCTACTCTACTTAAAGCAGCTCTTCAAGATTAAGTTAGTAATCCTCCTTTTAAAGTACAACCAAGTGCCAGAAGACAGCAACACATCCACTTTCCAAAATTCAAATGGTCTTACAGTGACCTGGTCAGGATTAGTGGAGAAAAGTAAACAGTTAATGAGTCTGTGAAGCTTCTAGCCTGAATCAGCAATAAATCATCCAAAAAACATCAAACTGCAGCACACAGAGCTCTGGCTTAATAGCTGAGCTGAAATGGTTAACAGCCAAACGTGTGACCCCTCACTGGACACAGAATGCCAGCCAGCTGCAGCGTCTCCCAGAGATCTTATCAGCAGGTTAGGAAGCTAAAAAAAAAGAGTACAGAGCCAGACAAGAGGGAGGGGAGGCTGATCAGTAACCTGCACACTGACAAGGCAAAGATTTCTGGATGACAGCGGCCTGCCAGCATTACATATGACATTACTCTGTGTGCTGCAGGATTAGTTTTGCTGTGGTCATACCATCCTCTATCTCCTCGGCTTCAGGTACTGTGTATCTCCCTCCCGACGCCCCCATTCATCCCCGATCCAGCACCTCTGTACATTTAAATGTGGCGGGCTGCAGGGGGGGGGGGTTACACTGTCTGCTGCATGATGGTTATTTGCTCCTCCGACCCTCGCTGCTACACATTTCCTCAGCCAGCCCCTCCTCCTGTTCACTGCACAGCCGCGCTTCTCGCTCAGCTGTTCTTTAAAAAAAAAAAAAAAAAAAAGTTCCAGAGCTCCTAGCTGACAGCGGCCCCGATTCCAGGGGGGGGCACTTGACCCCCCTTGCCTCTATCTGCGGACGCCCATGGCTGTTTGCATAAATAATCTGTGATACTTTGGCCAGCCTCTCCTTACTTACACTATTGGCAGCCCAGAGGACAGGTAAGAAGTGTCATAATCTTAAAATCTAAATACACACTGTCCAAATTGCAGCACATTTTGACATTCTGAAAAAAACTCTCAATATAATAGGAGACAATAACGTTCTACGTTACAATTTATAGGTAATCAGGCAGGCTCTTGCACTACATGGTTTGGTGAATTTATACAGAAATATGAACACAAAAGAGGGATAGTGTGTATGGGTTTTGCAAAGCCAGCAGTTAGGGTATTTGTATCTGTTGACTTAGCATTTTTGGGGGGGAGGGAGGGTTCCAAATGAGTTTGGGCCCCAAAAAATGGTCTCTTGCACTCTGCCTGAATTTGAGGACAACAATAACATTTGTACACATTTTAGGAGTTGTTTAGGGTAAGCCCCAAAATGTAGCTTACAAAAAACATTGTTAATTTACTAGGCTAGGTGTGTATGGGCCCAGGATAGCATGCTGGGGAGGTTAGTTATGGAAAATATGCATGCAGGCCAAAAAAGGAGCAGGAAAAGCTTACAGCCTGCATTAGGACAAAGAGGACATTGACAGTATATTACAAGATTGATAATTATGTAATCAACAAATAAATACAATACAATAGCAAACAATAAAACATAGAATGTGATCTTAAAGGTAAAAACTTACCCTAATATAGTCCTTCTGCAGTACTTGAATAATGGCTGAGCATGTCTCTGGAATAATGAGTCCCAGAGCCTAGGGGGAGATCCCAGTGGTAAACTTGAGGTCCTGGAGACTTCTCCCTGTTGCCAAGTACCGCAACGTAGCTATGAGCCTTTGCTCTGGAGTGATGGCAAGCCTCATGCATGTGTCCTGCTACCTAATATAGGGGGTCACCAATGCCGAGAGTTGGTCAAAGCAGGGGTCTGTCATCCGGAGATAATTCATGAAAATCATCCGGATTATTCTCCTGGAGCTCCCGCAGCAATGGCATATGACATAATAACTCACGATTAAGCAACCAATTTTTGGTCCAAGAACTCCTCCTCCTCCTGTTCCTAGACTGGACTTGGGTCAATGCAATAACTCCAAGCCCAATAATAACACGTTCTCACCTCAGATTCCGCAACATGGCTTGTTGACGAACGGCTGTTCAGAAACGAACTGAAAAGCACGAACTGAAAAGCGCGAATCAAGACTCACCAAAGTTCTTCTAACACAAAATTTGCAGAAGGAGCCCAAAGGGTTGCGCTTGAGAAATTAACTTCCTCTTTATAGTCTCGTAGTACGTCTAGTACGTCACTACGTTCGTGCTTGTTGGCTGACAATTGTGTACCGTTAGTATGCAAGACAAGTTCCCTGCACACACCCTTTGGACAAAAATCAGACGCTCGGTTGGCCAACAATCAGATCTTGTATACAAGGCTTTAGGCTCAATTGCTCCTTTAAAGTTATAATTTTTCTGATTAAGTAAACATATATATTGTTGTTCAAGAAATTTGTGTTGAAATCGAAACCAGACATAGGGAAGTTACGTATGTGTCATAAGATGGTCTGCATTTATATCTGTCTAGGTGACATAATATATAGGGATGAGCCAAACACCCCCGGGTTCGGCTCGCACCAGAACCCGCGAACGGACCTAAAGTCCGTGCGAGCATAAGAACCCTATTAGTTACAATGGATGCGAACGTTCGAAATCAAAAGTGCTAATTTAAAGGCTAATATGCATGTTATTGTCATAAAAAATGTTTGGGGACCTGGGTCCTGCCCCAGGGGACATGTATCAATGCAAATTTTTTTTTTAAAAACGGATGTTTTTTCAGGAGCATTGATTTTAATAATGCTTAAAGTGAAACAATAAAAGTGTAATATTCCTTTAAATTTCGTACCTGGGGGTGTCTATAGTATGCCTGTGAAGGGGCGCATGTTTCCTGTGCTTAGAACTGTCCCTGCAAAAAGAGTCATTTTTGCAGGAAAAAAAGCTATTTAAAATCACTTGCGGCTAATGTATTGACGGCTCCTGTAACACAGAGAACAGTCATTCATTGAAAGCCATTCATAAAAAAAAAAGTCATTGATAAAAAAAAAAAAGCGTGGGGATCCCCCCAAATTCAATAACCAGGCCCTTCAAGTCTGCTATGGATATTAAGGGGGACCCCAGCCAAAAAACAAAAAAAAATGGCGTGGGGTCCCCCTCAAAATCCATACCAGACCCTTGAGTCCTGGGATGGATTTTAAGGGGAACCCCAGCCAAAATCAATACCAGACCCTTATCCGTACACGCAACCTGGCAGGCCGCAGGAAAAGAGGGGGGGCCCCCCTCCCTCCTGAACCGTGGTTAGCTAGCTATGAGTAAGCACTACGCATAGTGCGAAACACGTCAGCTTTGTGCCCCCCCATTTTGCTTTGCCGTGTTATGGATTGATGTGATTCCTGCTTTTTAAATAAATTCATTGAAATTTTATCTTTTCCCGGTCTGCGGCTGTCCGGAGTTCTTCCTGATTTTTTAATCCCTCCTGAACCATACCAGGCCACATGCCCTCAACATTGGGAGGATGCTTTGGGGGTCTGAGACCCCCAAAGCACCTTGTCCCCATGTTGACGAGGACAAGGGCCTCTTCCCCACAACCCTGGCCATTGGTTGTGGGGGTCTGCGGGCGGGGGGCTTATCGGAATCTGGAAGCCCCCTTTAACAAGGGGACCCCCAGATCCCACCCCCCCCCTGTGTGAAATGGTAAGGGCTACCATTTCACCAAAAAAGTGTCAAAAATTTTAAAAATTACAGGAGACGGTCTTTGACAATTCCTTTATTAAAATCTTCTTTCTTCTGGTCTTCTTCCTTCTTCCTCTCTTCATCCTTTGGTTTCTTTATCTTCTCCTTCCGGCATCTTCTTCCATTTTCTTCTTCCATCATCTTCTTCCTCCGATCCGCTTCTTCTTGCTCATGTCTTCTCGTCCGGCATCTTCTTCCACGGCGTCCGGGTCTCTTTTTGGGCCGCTCCGCGCAATGGAAGGCTCCCGCTGTGTGAGGCTTCGCTGCGTCTGACAGGTCTTTTATAATGGAGGGCGGGGCCACCTGGTGACCCCACCCCCCTCTGACGTCATGGGGAAAGCCATAGGGAATTCCCCATGACGTCTCCGTGCGTCAGAGGGGGGCGGGGGTTACCAGGTGACTCCGTCCTCCGTTATAAAAGACCTGTCAGACGCAGCAAAGCCTCACACAGCGGGAGCCTCCAATTGCGCGGAGCGGCCCAGAAGAGACGCCGACGCCATGGAAGAAGATGCCGGACGAGAAGACCAGAGCAAGAAGAAGCAGATCGGAGGAAGAAGATGATGGAAGAAGAAGATGGAAGAAGATGCCGGAAGGAGAAGATGAAGAAATCGAAGGATGAAGAAAGGAAGACCAGAAGAAAGAAGATTTTAATAAAGGAATTGTCAAAGACCGTCTCCTGTCATTTTTACCATTTTTGACACTTTTTTGGTGAAATGGTAGGGGTACCCCTTACCATTTCACACAGGGGGGGCGGGATCTGGGGGTCCCCTTGTTAAAGGAGGCATCCAGATTCTGATAAGCCCCCCGCCCGCAGACCCCCACAACCAATGGCAAGGGTTGTGGGGAAGAGGCCCTTGTCCTCATAAACATGGGGACAAGGTGCTTTGGGGGTCTCAGAGTTCTGGGCTCGCCGAGCGGGCGAACGCCCGATGTTCGATTCGAACATGGGTTTGAATCGAACACCGGGCTCATCCCTAATAATATAATGTGACATAATGAGTTTGCTTGGATACAGAGATGTAACAAGTTAATAATATTGTGACATTGTGATTGGTTGAATACATTTTGAAGGAAATATGTAATTTGAACATGTACCCCTTATTGGTGGGAAATAGTTGGTGACGCCTATCTTTCATTCCTATTTAACACCATGTCTGGGATAATAAAACCGAACAGTGTATGAAGCAACATTGCTGTGTCAATTATTCATATACGCTGTTTCCTATGCATAGAGATATATTTGGGTAGGAAAGCAACGGAATCGTCCGACAATTAGGTAATTATAATTAAATAATAAGATAATAGTCAGTACTAGTGGTTAAAGGTGAGATATACCTTTCAGTAGACAAGGGGTTAAGTATTTTCTAAGGTCTTAGTTGTTATTGCCACTAAGACATGGGTGCCCAACCGGTGGCCCGCGGCGCCATCCGAGGTGGCCCGCCACATCTTGCTCTGAGATGGCGGGTCGGCAAGCCCTGATCGCAGGTTACCGACCCACCATCTCCGAGCATCAGCACGAACAACGGAGCCGCCGCTAAAGGAAGCAGATCCGATGCTTCCTGTATAGCGCCGCCTCCTTCACAGGCAGAGTGATATCAAATGTACTCCGCCTGTGACAGGAAGCATCGGCTCTGCTCTCTACTGCAGCCGCATGCTTCCTGAGATCTCAGACAGCAGCCAGCAGTGCCAGAGCCAGCAGTGCCAGTACCAGTCACCAGTAGCCAGTACCCCCCAGCAGTACCAGCCAGCAGTACCCGCCAGCAGTACCAGCCAGCAGTATCAGTACCCACCAGCAGTACCAGTACCCACCAGCAGTACCAGCCACCAGTACCAGGTACCAGTACCCACCAGCAGTACCAGTACCCGCCAGCAGTATCAGTACCCACCAGCAGTACCAGCAGTACCCACCACCAGTACCAGTACCCACCACCAGTACCAGCCACCAGTACCAGTCACCAGTACCCGCCAGCAGTACCAGTACCCGCCAGCAGTACCAGTACCAGCCAGCAGTATCAGTACCCACCAGCAGTACCAGTACCCACCAGCAGCACCAGTACCCACTAGCAGTACCCGCCAGTAGCACCAGTGCCTGCCAGCAATACCAGTACCCACCAGCAGTACCAGTACCCACCAGTACTAGCCACCAGTACCAGTTACCAGTACCAGTCACCAGTACCCGCCAGCAGTACCAGTCAGCAGTACCAGCCATCAGTACCAGCCACCAGTACTAGTCACCAGTACCAGTACCCGCCACCAGTACCAGCCAACAGTCACCAGTACCAGCCAGCAGTACCAGCCAGCAGTAGCCGCCAGCAGTACCCGCTACCAGTACCAGCCAACAGTACCAGCCAACAGTACCAGTACCCACCAGCAGTACCAGTACCAGCCAGCAGCACCAGCCAGCAGCACCAGTACCCACCAGCAGCACCAGTACCCACCAGCAGCACCAGTACCCACCAGCACACGCCAGCAGTAACAGTACCTGCCAGCAGTACCAGTACCCACAAGCAGTACCAACCAGCAGTATCAGCCAGCAGTACCCGCCAGCAGTACCCACCAGCAATACCAGCCAGCAGTACCAGTACCCACCAGCATACCAGTACCAGCCAGCAGTACCCGCCAGCAGTACCAGTACCAGCCAGCAGTACCCACCAGCAGTACCAGCCAGCAGTACCATTACCAGCCAGCAGCACCAGTACCCACCAGCAGCACCAGTACCGACCAGCACACGCCAGCAGTACCAGTACCCGTCAGCAGTACCAGCCAGCAGTACCAGTACCCACCAGCAGTACCAACCAGCAGTACCAGCCAGCGGTATCTGCCAGCAGTACCAGCAGGCAGTACCCAACAGCATTACCAGCCAGCAGTACCAGCCCTGGAGGACAGCCAGCAGCAGCCACCAGTTATAACCACCTAAGGGACAGCAGCAACCAGCTGCAGGAATCCTAAGGAAGAAGTGAAGATTGAGGTCAGTTGAGATGCAGGTAAACCGCTGTGCTTCACTGTGAAAGGGGCCTTAGTCCCCTTTCACACGATCGGTCCGATGGGGTCTGCCTGTCTGTTTTTCAGGCTGCCCAATCGGACCCTCCATTCACCTCTATAGAGCGGCAGATGTAAACAGACTCGTGTCTGCTTATACCCGCCTATCTGCAATCCGATCTGCTTAAAAATACAGAAGGGGATTTGTCCCCTTCTGTCTGGGCAGATCGGAGGGCCCTTAGGGTAGAGCGGGCTGCATCTGTGTCTGCTCTACATATGCGGAGTGGACACAGACCTGCCATCCGCCCGCTACGCTCATTGTGGCCCGCGACCGGTTACCAAGTCGCTAAAGTGGCCCTCGCTCCTCAAAAGGTTGGGCACCCCTGCACTAAGACCCTAGGAAAGATTTGAGGACTTTAACTCTGGTATGCTGGCCATTTTTGCTTTTTGGATTCTCACCAGTATCACTGTTGGCAGTGCACCCTCCTCAAGGTGTAAAAGGCAAAGGTGCAAAGTAGTTTTTTTGTTCACATAATGCCCACCTGACATCAGCCTAAGGTAAAAGACAAATGAAATGCCCAGAAACAAATGCAGTTGCAAAAGCTTAAAAAGATACAAGAGTGCTCAGCTCTGGCCTCCTGTATCACTTTCTGTATGGAATCCTTTTCATAACTGTCAAGAAAATATTAGGGTCAAATGATTACTGGTATTTTTTGGCAAAACGATTAAAGTACATGTAAAGCCTGACAATGAACTCCTCCAGTTTGCTACTTTGTGGTCTGTTAAATATAAAATGTTTTGTTTTATACCTCTTCGATAAATGCATAAACATACTTGTTGATCATGCCAGAACTTCTTGTAGTGAGCAGTCAACACAGTGTCACTTCTGCACTGAAATCCCAAGGAGTCATACCAGCAATGTTTAGGTTACCTCCGAACTACTAAATATCTCCCACTCCCAACTGGAGGTTCTCCTCATATCCATAAGCTTACAAAAAGAAAACTAATAAAGCCACCACATCCAAGGACTGGTAAACTGCAATGTATTACTGTACATGATTGTTATTGGGTTTAGATACACTTTAGTGTGAGATGGACACTCTTTTAAATCATATTTTATCCCAAAGGAACCCTTGCTATAATTTTCAGGTCTCAGGGAACCCCTGCTAAGATTAGTCCATCAGCCGTCATTACGAAAATGCCCTTCACATTAATGGTGGTCTGTAGGAAGATCCCCTTACAGTGGTGGTCAGAATGCCACCCTTACAGTTATGCCTCTGCCTCTCCTGGTGGTGGACCTGGAACAATGCAGGTAACATCACATGGGAGGTTAGCCACAGCTCAAGCAACCCCTAGCCACCTATGAAGGTACCTTGGGGTTTCACAGAACCCTAGCTGAGAATGGCTGTTCTAAGTCTTTAGGGGCCTCACACATGGCAAAGTGTGGTGCTATAATTACAGTGGTGTGAAAAAGTGTTTGCCCCCTTCCTCATTCCCTGTTCCTTTGCATGTTTGTCACACTTAAGTGTTTCGGAACATCAAACCAATTTAAACAATAGTCAAGGACAACACAAGTGAACACAAAATGCAATTTGTAAATGAAGGTGTTTATTATTAAAGGTGAAAAAAAATCCAAACCATCATGGCCCTGTGTGAAAAAGTGATTGCCCCCTAAACCTAATAACTGGTTGGGCCACCCTTAGCAGCAACAACTGCAACCAAGCGTTTGCGATAACGTGCAATGAGGCTTTTACAGCATCCTGGAGGAATTTTGGCCCAGAATTGTCCTAATTCAGTTACATTAGAGGGTTTTCGAGCATGAACGGCCTTTTTAAGGTCATACCACAACATCTCAATAGGATTCAGGTCAGGACTTTGGCTAGGCCACTCCAAAGTCTTCATTTTGTTTTTCTTCAGCCATTCGGTGGTGGACTTGCTGGTGTGTTTAGGATCATTGTCCTGCTGCAGAACCCAAGTTCGTTTCAGCTTGAGTACACGAACAGATGGTTGGACATTCTCCTTCAGGATCTCTTGGCAGACAGCAGAATTCATAGTTCCTTTTATCACGGCAAGTCTTCCAGGTCCTGAAGCAGCAAAACAGCCCCAGACCATCACACTACCACCACCACCATATTTTACTGTTGGTATAATGTTCTTTTTCTGAAATGCAGTGTTCCTTCTACGCCAGATATACTTGGACACACACATTCCAAAGAGTTCCACTTTTGTCTCATCGGTCCACAGAATGTTGTCCCAAAAGTCTTGGGGATTATCAAGATGTGTTGTGGAGAAATTGAGACGAGCTTTGATGTTCTTTTTGCTCAGCAGTGGTTTTTCTCCTTGGAACTCTGCCATGCAGGCCATTTTTGCCCAGTCTTTTCCTGATGGTGGAGGCATGAACGCTGACCTTAACTGAGGCAAGTGAGGCCTGCAGTTCCTTGGACGTTGTTGTGGGGTCTTTTGTGACCTCTTGGATGAGTCGTCCCTGCGCTCTTGGGGTAATTTTGGGCGGCCGGCCACTCCTGGGAAGGTTCACCACTGTTCCATGTCTTCGCCATTTGTGGATAATGGCTCTCACTGTGGTTCGCTGGATTCCCAAAGCTTTGGAAATGGCTTTATAACCCTTTCCAGACTGATAGATCTCAATTACTTTCTTTCTCAATTGTTCCTGAATTTCTTTGGGTCTCGGCATGATGTGTAGCTTTTAAGGATCTTCTGGTGGACCTTACTGTGTCAAGCAGCTCCTATTTAAGTGATGCCTTGATTGTGAACAGGTGTGGCAATAATCAGGCCTGGGTGTGGCTAGAGAAATTGAACTCAGGTGTGGACAACCACAGTTATAGTATGTTTTAACATCTTTTTCACACAGGGCCATGATGGTTTGGATTTTTTTTCACCTTTAATAATAAACACCTTCATTTACAAATTGCATTTTGTGTTTACTTGTGTTGTCCTTGACTATTGTTTAAATTGGTTTGATGTTCCGAAACACTTAAGTGTGACAAACATGCAAAGGAACAGGAAATGAGGAAGGGGGCAAACACTTTTTCACACCACTGTACATGGTAATAAGGGGGGCTGTTATTCTATTAAAACTTGTGGTTGGTCTATGGTTGATTTTGCTTAGTTATTTATTGTTTTCTAGTAGACATTTCACTGAATATGACAGGTTTCACATAAAAGTGTTATTTCTCTGTGGCTTGTCCCACAAGTATATATATATATATATATATAAACAACTCAATATCTGGCACTCAATTTAATCAGAAGCAATTCAGTTTTTTTCCAGAAGCACAAAATGTACTTGTGTATAAAAACAGCAAACGCTTTCATTATATTTCCCTATCAAGCAAATACCAACCTGCATAACACACAATACATTGTTTTAATATGAGGCCAAGACTAGTTGGCTTCCTCACAGCCTTGCAAAGTGCCAAATAGACCTAGGGAACCTATGAATATTGTTAGCTTGATTACAGTTCCTAAATCTATGTTAAAATGGATTTAACCAGCCAGGCCTCCCCTTCCAATCCTAGACCTGTTCTTATCAGGATCAGTATGGGTACTTGGGGAGTATGTGTTTCGTGAGCCAGGTTTAGTTTAGTTTAGTGTACATCAAACCAGGCCTTAGTGCCAAATCAGCAAATAAGGAAAAAGTTACTGAAAGTGACACACTACTAGAAAATAATGTGCTATGGCATTTTGGATGAGGGTGTCAAGGACTTACCAGGCGTTTCCGGGCCTTCCGTGCGCACACAGTTGCGCGGCGGGCGCGCGCGCGTGCACGTTAGCGCGCGCGGCAGCGCGCGCGTGCATGTGCGCATGCGCGAGAGCGCAATTGGCGCCAAAACGGGCTTTAAAAGCCCAGCAGTGACACTCAGCCAGTGCTGTGTTGTCTTAAAGCTTCCTGCTTTGTCAGCCATCTGAAAACCTGATCTGAACCTTTGAACCTGTGATCTCCCGTTACCGACCCGGCTCTGTTTGGACTACTCTGCCTTCTCCTATCCGACCCGGCCTGCCTGACCTTGTTTGCATCTGCTTTTGGTTACCGACTCCTGCCTGCCTACCGACTCTGCCATTGCCTTCTCCTGTCATCTGATTGATCTGCTGTTGCCAACCGGACTGTTTGACCTTGCTCTGCTGATTCCCGTTTGTCTGATCCGCCTGCTGCCTGGTTCTTTTGTATCCTGCTTCAACCGCCTACAGCTGCAGTCTTACATCCTGCCATCTGCATACGGGCACTACTGGAGGACCTCCCTGTTGGTCGCAACACCTTCCTCTACAAACCAGGCACTCCTACCCCACTGTGCTCACGTGACCACTGTCCCCATCTCCAGTGGCACGTGAACCAGCGCTGTATGAGAGGTCTCCTCCTACAAGTCAGGCTCTACGTCCAGGTACGTAACAGTACAACACAGCCATGACTGAGCCTGCAGGAGAGACCGCCCCCATGACAGATATCTGCTCACACCTGTCAGCCCTCACCCAAGCCGTAAAATCCTTACAAGACGGTTACACCAGATTGGAGGGTCAAGTCCAAAACATCATCAACCCTGTACACATGGTTCCCGGTTCCGTTTCCGCCCCTGCTCAGGCTGCTTCCTCTCCTTCTGTCGTTATGCTTCTACCTGAGCCAAGGGTCCCCATACCTGAGAGGTTTTCAGGGGACCGAACTAAATTCCGGGCCTTCCGCAGCGCTTGTCAACTTTATTTCGCCCTGCAACCCAGGACTTTCTCACTTGAAGCCACTAAAGTGGGGTTTGTGGTCTCCCTGCTGTTAGGAGAACCACAGATCTGGGCACACCGACTTCTCGAAGAGGACTCTATTTTGATTCAATCACTAACGGCCTTCTTTGAAGCTATGTCCCAGCTTTATGAAGACCCTGAACGGGTCGCCACAGCAGAAGCCACCTTAACTACGCTCCAGCAGGGTCGCCGGGCGGCCGAGGATTACATCTCAGATTTTAGACGCTGGAGTGCAGACACTCAATGGAATGATGCAGCTCTACGGCATCAGTTCCGCATGGGCCTATCAGAAGGACTGAAAGATGAACTGGCCCGGGTAGGCATACCTGATTCCCTTGAGGCTTTAATCACCCTAACAATCCAGATTGATCGCCGCCTTCGGGAACGTCGCACTGAACGGTCCTATCAACATAATCGCCCTACTTGGGTGACTGCTAAAGCTCCAATCCCTGCTGCCCGCTACCTACCTCCACCCAACTTCCAGCCGACCCGCCCTGCACCTGACACCTCCGAGCCGATGCAGTTGGGACTGATTCGACCCACCTTAACCCCAGAAGAGCGCACACGTCGCCATCAACTTAACCTCTGCCTGTACTGTGGAGCAACAGGACACTATGTGCGCAACTGTCCGGTCAAGATGCGTAAGTGCTCTTCCTCTGTTCCTGCCAGTCTTTCAGCACTTTCTGCTAACACAACCCACATTACTCTCCCTCTCTCATTACAGCTCCAAGGAAAGACAATTCCAGTTAAAGCAATTATCGATTCCGGAGCATGCAGTTGCTTCATTGACTCTGCCTTCGCCAGCCAACACAACATTCCCTTACAGAATAAGACCCACCGACTTTCAGTCTTCTTGGCCGATGGCTCCCACATCAGCTCCGGACAGGTGACCCAAGAAACTTTTCCCTTACCTGTCATCACTTCCTCCCAGCATAAGGAGCTTCTGACCCTTGATGTTATCTCTTCCCCGTTGTTCCCAATCATTCTGGGCATTCCCTGGCTTCAGGCCCATAATCCCTCCATCAATTGGACTACCAGAGAGATCAGGTTCTTGTCCCCCTACTGCCAAGAACATTGTCAACATGAGTCTACTCAATCCTCTGTCACCTTATTTTGCATGGACATTGATCAGAACCTACGCCAATCAGTACCCGAACCGTATCATGGGTTCCTCGATGTTTTCAGTAAAAAGGGAGCAGACTCTCTTCCACCCCATCGAGCATATGATTGCCCAATTGAACTTTTACCCGGGGCCGAAATCCCCTTTGGGCGCATTTTTCCCTTGTCAGAAAAAGAACAGGAAGCATTAAAGATTTACATCAACGAAAACCTGGAAAAAGGATTCATCCGCCCATCTACCTCTCCAGCTGGTGCTGGAATATTTTTTGTGACTAAGAAGGATCAGACTCTCCGCCCGTGTGTGGATTACCGGGAGTTGAATAAAATCACGGTCAAGAACCGTTACCCGTTGCCCTTAATACCCAAATTATTCCAAAAGCTAAGGTCTGCTACTATTTTTACGAAACTCGATCTAAGAGGGGCATACAATCTGGTCCGCATCCGGGCCGGGCATGAGTGGAAGACGGCGTTCCGAACACGGTTCGGACATTATGAATATCTGGTCATGCCCTTTGGTCTATGTAACGCACCTGCCACTTTTCAACATCTTATTAACGATGTATTCAAAGACTTCTTAGATATTTTTGTAATTGTTTATTTGGATGATATTTTGTTTTTTTCTGAATCCCTCAGCCAACACCGGGAACACGTCTGCAGAGTCCTTGACCGTCTTCGCCTACATGGACTGTACGCAAAAGCAGAAAAATGTGAGTTCGAGCAACAAGAGATTCAGTTCTTGGGGTTGATAATATCCTCAACCGGTATCAAGATGGATCCCCAAAAGGTGTCTGCTGTTTTGGATTGGCCTGCACCCGTCGATAAGAAAGGTATACAATGTTTCATTGGTTTCGCAAACTTTTACAGGAAATTTATCAAGGGATTCTCTGCCATTATCGCACCTATTACACGATTGACCCAACAACACGTCAGGTTTCATTGGAGTACGGAGGCTCAAGAGGCATTTGAGAGACTTAAAAAACTCTTTACATCAGCTCCAATTCTCAGTCACCCTAACCCATCCTTGCCTTTTTTATTAGAAGTTGACGCATCCGAAGTAGCGGTGGGAGCGGTCATTTCTCAAAGACAGGGTAAGGAGGACTTGATACACCCTGTAGGATTCTTCTCCCGAAAGTTATCTCCAGCTGAGAGAAATTACGATGTGGGGGATCGGGAACTTCTTGCCATCAAGACCGCTTTGGAGGAGTGGAGGAATCTGTTAGAGGGCGCGGCCCACCCGGTATTAATATATACCGACCATAAGAATTTAGAATACCTGAGATCTGCCAAACGTTTGAGACCCCGACAGGCTCGTTGGGCCTTGTTTTTCACCCGCTTCTGTTTCCACATCACTTATCGGCCAGGATCAAAGAACGTCAAACCAGACGCATTGTCACGCATGCATGACAACCCTAAGGACTCACCTGCTCCTGACACAATTCTACCCACCAACAGCTTCTTGCTCTTACAAACAGATCTCTTATCTCTAATCAAAGAAGCCTCTACCCACTCTCCAAGACCCCCAGGAACCACCTTGACATCACGAGATGGCTTGCTATGGAAGGGAAGTCAAATCTTTGTCCCTGAAAGTATCCGAGTTAAGGTACTAACACTGCTTCATGATCATCCCCTAGCAGGACATTTTGGGGTACGGAAGACTCTTGAACTTGTACAACGTACATTCTGGTGGCCCAACTTAAAGGAGTTTTGTGGAAGATACGTCAATTCCTGCCCCGTCTGCATACGGAACAAGACTTCAAGGAACCGAGCCTGGGGTCTGCTTAAACCTTTACCTATACCAGACAGACCTTGGAAAATGATTTCTATGGACTTTATAGTCGAATTACCCCGCTCTGAAGGGTGCACAGCCATTTTTGTGATTGTGGATCGCCCATTTTGTGCCCTTGAAGGGAACCCCATCTGCCGCAGAGACGGCCCGTGTATTTATCAAAGAGATCATCAGACTACACGGAGTACCTGCAAATATAGTCTCCGACAGAGGGGTGCAATTTACCTCACGCTTCTGGAAGGCACTTTGTGAAATCTTGAAGATCGAGCTCGCTCTCTCCTCAGCCTATCACCCACAGACTAATGGGCAGACAGAGAGAACCAACCAAACCCTCGAGCAATATATCAGATGTTTTACTTCTTTTTCACAGGACAATTGGGTTTCCCTGCTGCCTCTAGCGGAATTCGCATACAATAATACCAGTCACTCAGCCACTAACCAATCCCCCTTCTTTGCCAATTATGGTTTCCACTTAACTTTTTTACCAGATTTTGTTTCAGAATCCCCAGTTCCGGCAGTCCAGGAGACAGTGGAGTTCCTCAAACGCAACAACCAGGTACTACAAGAAGCTGTGTCCAAGGCCCAGGCAGATAGCAAGAGAAACTTCGACCAAAGAAGAAGGGGGGAGCTGGTTCTGCAACCTGGAGATCAGGTATGGCTGTCTACAGACAACATTAAGTTGATTTGTCCTTCTAAGAAACTTGCACCTAAATTTATGGGACCTTTTCCTGTTAAGAAGAAGATTAACGAAGTGGCCTATTGAACTGTCTTTGCCTGATTCTCTTAAAGTTCACCCAGTATTTCATGTGTCTTTGTTAAAACCTGCTGTGCCTAATCCCTTCCCTGACAGAGGAACCGGCCCGCCTGAACCTGTTTTGGTGGATGGTAACCAGGAATATGAGGTGGAGGCAATCCTCAATTGTAGAAGAAGACACGGGCAAGTACAATTTTTGGTCAAATGGAAAGGGTACGGTCCAGAAAGCAATTCCTGGGAACCGGACAGTAACATACATGACTTCCCACCCTGAAAAGGCAAGTCGCCTGGGCATCCGGAGGCTGCCCCTTGTGGGGGGGCAATGTCAAGGACTTACCAGGCGTTTCCGGGCCTTCCGTGCGCACACAGGTGCGCGGCGGGCGCGCGCGCGTGCACGTTAGCGTGCGCGGCAGCGCGCGCGTGCATGTGCGCATGCGCGAGAGCGCAATTGGCGCCAAAACGGGCTTTAAAAGCCCAGCAGTGACACTCAGCCAGTGAATCCTGCAGTTCCTTGGACGTTGTTGTGGGGTCTTTTGTGACCTCTTGGATGAGTCGTCGCTGCGCTCTTGGGGTAATTTTGGGCGGCCGGCCACTCCTGGGAAGGTTCACCACTGTTCCATGTCTTCGCCATTTGTGGATAATGGCTCTCACTGTGGTTCGCTGGATTCCCAAAGCTTTGGAAATGGCTTTATAACCCTTTCCAGACTGATAGATCTCAATTACTTTCTTTCTCAATTGTTCCTGAATTTCTTTGGGTCTCGGCATGATGTGTAGCTTTTAAGGATCTTCTGGTGGACCTTACTGTGTCAAGCAGCTACTATTTAAGTGATGCCTTGATTGTGAACAGGTGTGGCAATAATCAGGCCTGGGTGTGGCTAGAGAAATTGAACTTAGGTGTGGACAACCACAGTTATAGTATGTTTTAAAATCTTTTTCACACAGGGCCATGATGGTTTGGATTTTTTTTCACCTTTAATAATAAACACCTTCATTTACAAATTGCATTTTGTGTTTACTTGTGTTGTCCTTGACTATTGTTTAAATTGGTTTGATGTTCCGAAACACTTAAGTGTGACAAACATGCAAAGGAACAGGAAATGAGGAAGGGGGCAAACACTTTTTCACACCACTGTACATGGTAATAAGGGGGGCTGTTATTCTATTAAAACTTGTGGTTGGTCTATGGTTGATTTTGCTTAGTTATTTATTGTTTTCTAGTAGACATTTCACTGAATATGACAGGTTTCACATAAAAGTGTTATTTCTCTGGGGCTTGTCCCACAAGTATATATATATATATATATATATATATATATAAACAACTCAATATCTGGCACTCAATTTAATCAGAAGCAATTCAGTTTTTTTCCAGAAGCACAAAATGTACTTGTGTATAAAAACAGCAAACGCTTTCATTATATTTCCCTATCAAGCAAATACCAACCTGCATAACACACAATACATTGTTTTAATATGAGGCCAAGACTAGTTGGCTTCCTCACAGCCTTGCAAAGTGCCAAATAGACCTAGGGAACCTATGAATATTGTTAGCTTGATTACAGTTCCTAAATCTATGTTAAAATGGATTTAACCAGCCAGGCCTCCCCTTCCAATCCTAGACCTGTTCTTATCAGGATCAGTATGGGTACATGGGGAGTATGTGTTTCGTGAGCCAGGTTTAGTTTAGTTTAGTGTACATCAAACCAGGCCTTAGTGCCAAATCAGCAAATAAGGAAAAAGTTACTGAAAGTGACACACTACTAGAAAATAATGTGCTATGGCATTTTGGATGAGGGTGTCAAGGACTTACCAGGCGTTTCCGGGCCTTCCGTGCGCACACAGGTGCGCGGCGGGCGTGCGCGCGTGCACGTTAGCGTGCGCGTGCATGTGCGCATGCGCGAGAGCGCAATTGGCGCCAAAACGGGCTTTAAAAGCCCAGCAGTGACACTCAGCCAGTGCTGTGTTGTCTTAAAGCTTCCTGCTTTGTCAGCCATCTGAAAACCTGATCTGAACCTTTGAACCTGTGATCTCCCGTTACCGACCCGGCTCTGTTTGGACTACTCTGCCTTCTCCTATCCGACCCGGCCTGCCTGACCTTGTTTGCATCTGCTTTTGGTTACCGACTCCTGCCTGCCTACCGACTCTGCCATTGCCTGCTCCTGTCATCTGATTGATCTGCTGTTGCCAACCGGACTGTTTGACCTTGCTCTGCTGATTCCCGTTTGTCTGATCCGCCTGCTGCCTGGTTCTTTTGTATCCTGCTTCAACCGCCTACAGCTGCAGTCTTACATCCTGCCATCTGCATACGGGCACTACTGGAGGACCTCCCTGTTGGTCGCAACACCTTCCTCTACAAACCAGGCACTCCTACCCCACTGTGCTCACGTGACCACTGTCCCCATCTCCAGTGGCACGTGAACCAGCGCTGTATGAGAGGTCTCCTCCTACAAGTCAGGCTCTACGTCCAGGTACGTAACAGTGGGTAAGCACTCCAAAAGATCCTATTTTGTACAAATAATCTTAAATGATATACCAATATTATTCCACATAATAGATTGTCTAGGAAAAAAATGGCATCGTAACAATAAGCATCTGTGATAACACTGAGGTTTGGCAAACCCAACTGTGCAGAGAGAATAGTCAAGGGTACTAAATGTCACCCTACTTTCCCCAAAATTTTTAAAGAAATCAGTAACAAAAAGGTCAGATCAAAACTTCTGTCTATGCTAGGCAGTCATGGAGGGTGACACATTTGACAAAACACAGTTTTAAAGAAATGCAGCGATATAAACTTCAACAATCTAGGGTCTTTAACCTCCTACCATATGACCTATTTACATAAATGGCCAGACAGAGACTTTGCCAATACTGGTGGATGTGCACACATTCTCCGCATTAGCAGCTCCTAGAGCGCACACCAGCGAGCCAAATGATCACTGTTTCCCCTGGCCACGTGCACTTCTCCCCGGTCTGCTCATCCTGCACTCCTTCTTCCTGGTCTCCTCTATATGGGAGAACTAAAAAGCACTCCTCCTATAACACAGGTGGGCACTAATAAGAGGAAATGATGGGGGAGTGGGGTGCTCCAGCCCCAAGGGATTTGGTCAGAATCCATACAATAGACAAACAAAGATTTGGGGGGCACACCCTAAAAGATGTAGAATAAAGGGAGTAGTGGCGCGCAAACAAATTAAACTAAGCTAAAACCCAGATAAAAGAACAGGGAAATAAAATCCGGATAAAATCAATAAGCAGGACAGGGGTTGCTTAGGTAAAGTGCATAGTGAATAGAAAAGATGATAATGTGCCAGTAATTAAAATCGTAATAAGGCAAGGAACATCATAACATAAAAATATTAAAAACAATGTGGCATAAATGTGATAAAGTTGTGAAAAAATCCGTGTCTGTGATGAAATTTTCACAGAAAAAGAAATATAAATAGTGAAACGAAAAGCTGGGTGAATCCAGTCAAATGGAGTGAAATAAAATGTGGATGCGATTAACGGAGTTGCATAAGAGAAAATTGCAATCTGAGTCGCAGTGGAGAGACTACAGTAGTTGATGATGAAACGTATATTTAGTGACTGGAGTGAAAATACATATAAAATGTATATAAAACACAGGGTAAAATCGCAAACCAAATAATAGAAATCAATAAGTGTCCATAGAGAAAAAAATGTGAAATAAAGTTCATTCCATCAGTGCAGTGCAGGTGATTCCGTTGATGTGATATGAACTGTGCGATTATTTGGCTGTTGGTGTCTTAAGTAGTTTCTAGCGATTCCATGCGATCCTAGTGGGGGAGGTGTGGGTGGTCCCTTACCTTACAGCTGTAAGGTTACAGCATGTGAGAATATGGCTCTTTATGGTTCTTGGTAACCTTCCTCCTTTGGGTGTCTGATGGGTGTCCCAGGTTCTGGTAGTGCTTTAGCAGTGTATCCGGTTATAAGGAGGGGGGGGGCTCACATCAGTATATGTAGAGGAAAGGAAGGAGCCTCATAGTGTAGTAAGTTATGTCAACAAAAATATTTTATTCCAAGTAAAAACAGTTATTTCTAGGTGAAGGGGGTACTCACATTTGGGAGAAAAGCAAAGTATAAGGTACAAACGAGCGGCGAGCTCGATAGCAACACTGAGCGTCACTTCCGGTCGTTGTGCTAGGCTGGAGTCCGGACGCGTGTTCGTCACAGATCACGTGACTTCTTCAGGGGTGCCTAGTGTTTCAGGGTAGTGTCCTTAAATAGTCAATTCTAATTGAGCTATAGTGGCCATTTTGTTGTGGCCCGATCACCGGAAGTGGTAATGGGGCCGCCGCCGGAAGTTAGACGGCGGCCATTTTGGGAGTACACAACAGTGCTGATAGGCTGTAACAGCCTAGTGTCAGCAGAGTATGTCATGACATAGATAATATAGCGCCAGGACATAAAAACAACTGGTAATTATGCAGCGCAGATCATTTATGAGGGAAGATGACAGACATAGCTAGAGAGACTATAAAATGTAATAAAAAACATAATAAAAAACTTTATTGGTGGCGACCATAATTAAAACGACACAGGTAAAAACCAAGGTAATGGTAAAAGGACTAGTAAGTAATGATAATAATATATATTAAAAATTGAAAATTAAAAAAGGGCCAGAGGTGTATATGAACATGGCCAGACTAGTTCTTTAAAATTAAGGGGGTATTTTAAAAAAACGACCGCAAGTATTATAAAAATATAAGAAAATAAGATACCGGAAATGACGTTTTACATCTAGATAACAATCATTAGGTAAAACAGAGAGATGTGGGAGGTGATTAAAACGAGGATAAGAAAAAGAGTAAAAACACCGACAGCCCATATAGGGGTGAAGTGATAAAACCATAAATATGATGAAGAGAGAGTAGCAAATTCCAGGGTTATGGAAACACAATTTGTGGTTTAGGACTAAAAACTGTTGGAGCCAGTAGATGGAGTATTAAAACCGATAACATAAATAGGGGTACTAAAAATCACTGAGGAAGCAGTTGAGATCGAATTCTATATTTAAGCCATGTGGCGTTAAAGTATCGAGCGTGAAGATCCACTTCGATTCCAACTGACTTATGGTTCTGACCTTATGGCCCCCTCTCCAGTGTTTTATATAAGGTTCTACCCCCCAAAATTTCAACTGTGTGGGGTCCTTTTTGTGGTGGGTTGCAAAATGTCTTGATATATTATGTTTGTCGAAACCCTTTTGGATGTTTTTGACATGTTCTTTAATGCGCACTTTTAGTGGTCTCTTCGTGCGGCCTACGTATTGTAACCCACAGGTACATTCCAAGACATACTGTGGGTTACAATACGTAGGCCGCACGAAGAGACCACTAAAAGACATTTTGCAACCCACCACAAAAAGGACCCCACACAGTTGAAATTTTGGGGGGTAGAACCTTATATAAAACACTGGAGAGGGGGCCATAAGGTCAGAACCATAAGTCAGTTGGAATCGAAGTGGATCTTCACGCTCGATACTTTAACGCCACATGGCTTAAATATAGAATTCGATCTCAACTGCTTCCTCAGTGATTTTTAGTACCCCTATTTATGTTATCGGTTTTAATACTCCATCTACTGGCTCCAACAGTTTTTAGTCCTAAACCACAAATTGTGTTTCCATACCCCTGGAATTTGCTACTCTCTCTTCATCATATTTATGGTTTTATCACTTCACCCCTATATGGGATGTCGGTGTTTTTACTCTTTTTCTTATCCTCGTTTTAATCACCTCCCACATCTCTCTGTTTTACCTAATGATTGTTATCTAGATGTAAAACGTCATTTCCGGTATCTTATTTTCTTATATTTTTATAATACTTGCGGTCGTTTTTTTAAAATACCCCCTTAATTTTAAAGAACTAGTCTGGCCATGTTCATATACACCTCTGGCCCTTTTTTAATTTTCAATTTTTAATATATATTATTATCATTACTTACTAGTCCTTTTACCATTACCTTGGTTTTTACCTGTGTCGTTTTAATTATGGTCGCCACCAATAAAGTTTTTTATTATGTTTTTTATTACATTTTATAGTCTCTCTAGCTATGTCTGTCATCTTCCCTCATAAATGATCTGCGCTGCATAATTACCAGTTGTTTTTATGTCCTGGCGCTATATTATCTATGTCATGACATACTCTGCTGACACTAGGCTGTTACAGCCAATCAGCACTGTTGTGTACTCCCAAAATGGCCGCCGTCTAACTTCCGGCGGCGGCCCCATTACCACTTCCGGTGATCGGGCCACAACAAAATGGCCACTATAGCTCAATTAGAATTGACTATTTAAGGACACTACCCTGAAACACTAGGCACCCCTGAAGAAGTCACGTGATCTGTGACGAACACGCGTCGGGACTCCAGCCTAGCACAACGACCGGAAGTGACGCTCAGTGTTGTTATCGAGCTCGCCGCTCGTTTGTACCTTATACTTTGCTTTTCTCCCAAATGTGAGTACCCCCTTCACCTAGAAATAACTGTTTTTACTTGGAATAAAATATTTTTGTTGACATAACTTACTACACTATGAGGCTCCTTCCTTTCCTCTACATATACTGATGTGAGCCCCCCCCTCCTTATAACCGGATACACTGCTAAAGCACTACCAGAACCTGGGACACCCATCAGACACCCAAAGGAGGAAGGTTACCAAGAACCATAAAGAGCCATATTCTCACATGCTGTAACCTTACAGCTGTAAGGTAAGGGACCACCCACACCTCCCCCACTAGGATCGCATGGAATCGCTAGAAACTACTTAAGACACCAACAGCCAAATAATCGCACAGTTCATATCACATCAACGGAATCACCTGCACTGCACTGATGGAATGAACTTTATTTCACATTTTTTTCTCTATGGACACTTATTGATTTCTATTATTTGGTTTGCGATTTTACCCTGTGTTTTATATACATTTTATATGTATTTTCACTCCAGTCACTAAATATACGTTTCATCATCAACTACTGTAGTCTCTCCACTGCGACTCAGATTGCAATTTTCTCTTATGCGACTCCGTTAATCGCATCCACATTTTATTTCACTCCATTTGACTGGATTCACCCAGCTTTTCGTTTCACTATTTATATTTCTTTTTCTGTGAAAATTTCATCACAGACACGGATTTTTTCACAACTTTATCACATTTATGCCACATTGTTTTTAATATTTTTATGTTATGATGTTCCTTGCCTTATTACGATTTTAATTACTGGCACATTATCATCTTTTCTATTCACTATGCACTTTACCTAAGCAACCCCTGTCCTGCTTATTGATTTTATCCGGATTTTATTTCCCTGTTCTTTTATCTGGGTTTTAGCTTAGTTTAATTTGTTTGCGCGCCACTACTCCTTTTATTCTACTACTTTCTGGGTTCAGACATTTCCCCCAGTGTGCGCTGCATCGCAATAGTTTCTCCTTGTGTGAGCGCAGGATTACCTTTTTATCTATACACCCTAAAAGATGCCTTAACCACTTCAGCCCCGGACCAATTGGCAGCCAAAGGACCAGGCCCCTTTTTGCGATTCGGCACTGCGTCGCTTTAACTGACAATTGCACGGTCGTGCGACGTGGCTCCCAAACAAAATTGGCGTCCTTTTTTTCCCACAAATAGAGCTTTCTTTTGGTGGTATTTGATCGCCCCTGCGGTTTTTATTTTTTGCGCTATAAACAAAAATAGAGCGACAATTTTGAAAAAAATGCAATATTTTTTACTTTTTGCTATAATAAATATCCCCAAAAAATATATAAAAAAACATTTTTTTTTCCTCAGTTTAGGCCGATACGTATTCTTCTACATATTTTTGGAAAAAAAAATCGGAATTAGCGATTATTGATTGGTTTGCGCAAAAGTTATAGCGTTTACAAAATAGGGGATAGTTTTATAGCATTTTTATTAATATTTTTTTTTTTTATTAGTAATGGCGGCGATCAGCGATTTTTATTGTGACTGCGACATTTTGGCGGACACATCGGACATTTTTGACACATTTTTGTGACATTTGTCATTTATACAGCAATCAATGCTATTTACATAGCACTGATTCCTATGTAAATGACAGTTGTAGTGAAGAGGTTAACCACTAGGGGGCGGGGGAGGAGTCAGTGTGACGTGTTGTGTTTTTTTTTACAGTAGGGGGGCGTGGCTGTACGTCTGACGTCATTGATCGGCGTTCCCGATGACAGGGAACCGCCGATCACTGACAGTCAGTGTAGGAAGCACGGGGAGAGGTTTGTTTACACAAACCTCTCCCCGTTCTTCAGCTCCGTAACCCGATCGCGGGATACCAGCGGCGATCGGGTCCGCTGGTCCCGCAGCCGTGGTCACGGAGCTCCCGACCGGGTCGCGCGCGCGCCCCCCCGGGCAGGCAAATTAAAGGGGACGTACAGGTACGTGCTTTTGCCTGCCCATGCCATTCTGTTGACGTATATCTACATGAGGCGGTCGGGAAGCGGTTAAGGATGGTGCAGCCATAAGACTGTAATATTTTGTTCTGTACAAAATATTACAGCGCACACATGCAAAAATTACATTTAACTCCTGCAAGGCTTAAAACACCTGAATATTTTCCAAAAATATGGGGATTTAGTCACACCATATGGCTATATGATGCTTAAGCCCACTTACTGTGTTAAAGGGCCCCATTATCAGTGGGTCCTACGCTATCCATAGAATGGAAGATCCTGCTTCTCTGAACAATAGGAGAAATAAACTCCTCTATATGGGAGAACTAAAATGACTCCTCCTATAACACAGGTGGACACCGATAAGAGGCAATGATGGGGGAGTGGGGTCAGAATCCATACAATAGACAAACAAAGATTTGGGGGGGGGGGGCACACACTAAAAGATGCATTAAAGATGGTGCAGCCATAGGACCATACAAATAGAACAAAATATTACAGCGCACACATGCAAAAATTACATAAACCCCAGGGCGCTACACTAACAACATACAAATATGTGAGTCACTATAGTATACTGTATAAAGCAGTCATTACTAAATGGCGTACCGCAGTCTGCATCCAGACTGAGTTACTGTCCTATCCAGACCACTGAGGTCCCGCCATTTAGGAGCTGGCTTTTCACCAAAGCCTTGGCCACTGTCATTGCCAGCAGAGAGATTAGCAGGAGGCTGTTCAGTTCTGAGCGGCAAATAGGAGCCAACTTTTCCCCCAAGCTTTGGCCGCTGTCATTGTAAGCAAAGCAAGGAGTGGTAGACTGTTGAGTTCTGAGTGGGGGGCGAGGGGCTGGAGCTGCAGGAGTTAACCAGCAGGTGATTGGTTGCTAGGACACAGGGCGTCCTAGCAGCTAATCATCATCTTGTCCATAAGTAAAGTTAAAGAGGAGCTCCAGTCTCTCCCAATAAAGTTAAAAGTCAACAGCTACAAATAATGTAGCTGATAACTTTTAATATAAGGACACTTACCTGTCCAGGGATCCAGTGATGTTGGCAACCGAGCTGATTCTTCGGGTGCAAGCGCCGGCATCTTCACTAAGGGAAACTGACAGTGAAACCTTCAAGTGGAGCTTCCCCTTTTGGGTAGAGCTCTGCTTTAACTCTGACTGCTTCCGCCCACCTCTCAGAACTGAACAGTCTCTCGCTACTTGCTATGCCTACAATTACAGCCGACAAGACATTGGGGAAAATCCAGCTCCTGCCTTTCAGAAATGTACAGCCTCCCGCTCTCCTCTGTGTGCCCATGTAAGTAAAAAAGAGTAGAGGGGCAGAGGAGATGTCAGTGATGTGTAGGGGGAGGGGGGAGTACAGTGGGCCAGAGGACATGGCTGTAATGGCAGTGAAGAGGGGGGGAGCAGTAGACCAGAGGACACTGCTGTTGTGGCAGTGATTTGAAGGGGGGCAGTGATCCCCACATCGTTGGTGGCTGACATGTGAGGGAGGACACCACTGTGGAGGCAGTGATGTGAGGGTGAGCAGAGGACACCCTGGGGGGGGGGGTGAGGTGGAGAGGGGGCAGAGGACATGGATGTGGGGACTGTCGTGTGAAGGGGGGACAGAGGACACCCTGTGAAGGTGGATGATGTGAAGAAGGGGCAGACAGACACACTGGGGGGATGGTGATGTGAAGGGGGAATTGGGCACTGATGTGGGGGCTGTGATGTGAAGGGGGGCAGAGGACACCTGGGGGGGTGATGTAAAGAGGGGGCAGGGGGCAGAGGTCACTGATGCAGGGACTGTGATGTGAAGGGGGGCAGAGGAACCCTGGGGGGCTGTGATGTGAAGTCAGGGCAGAGGAAACCCTGGCGGGGGGGGGGGGGTGTGAAGAGAGGGCGGAGGACACTACTGTGAAAGGAGTAACTGTGATATGCAGAAAGGACAGAGGATCTAATGTAAGAATGGGATTGTGATTTAAGAGGAGGGGACTGTGAAGTCAAGGATCTGAGTCATCACACAAGCGTGATTCGGACCTCAGTTGGAAGAAAATTTTACTGCGGCGAACAAGTGGAGCTTCCCCTTTTGGGAAGAGCTCCGCTTTAACTCCGGCTGCTCCCTGCCGCTCAGAACTGTCTCCCGCTCCTTGCTCTGCCTACAATAACAGCCACCAAGGCTTGGGGGAAAATCCCACTCTCCTCTGTGTGCCCATATAGGTAAAAGAGTAAAGGGGCAGAGGAAATGGTAGTGATGTGTAGAAGGGGGTGGTGGGCAGTGAACCAGAGGACATGTAAGTGATGGCATTTAGGGGGGGGCAGTAGACCAGCGGACACTGCTGTGATGGCAGTGATTTGAAGGGGGTCAGTGGTCCCCACATCGTTGGGGGCTGAGATGGGAGGGAGGACACCACTGTGGAGGCAGTGATGTGCGGGGGAGCAGAGGACACCCTGGGGGTGGGGGGCGAGGGGTGGGTGAGGGGAAGAGGGGGCAGAGGACATGGATGTTGGGGACTCACACAAGCGTGATTCGGGTCCTCGGATGGAGGAAAATTTTACTGGTTGGACCTCCGTGAATTTTAATTCATTACCCTTGGTATAAATGTCACAACAGGGTCTACAGTATATGGTGAGAGGAAACAGTTATTAGAAGATCAGTTTTAGGGTTTACAAACACTTACAAACCTAATAACATCGATATTTTGCAAATAACTTCTTTAAACTTCTTTAAAGAGAGACTACAGTCTGCTCACATAATTTGTAATAAAAATGTCTTTGCCATTCTGAAGCTTCCCTTCAACCACTTTGCATATTATTTTATATATACTATGATTCTGTACTTGCCAAATATGTTGCAGAAATCTCCCTCCACTAAGTCTGGCTGCATCCATTTTAACTGAGGGCAGCTGAAGATGCTGCCTGTTTACTTCCTGGATTTATACAGACACACAGAGGCACACCTCCAGCTCTGCAGCTCTTATTGGCCCTCTTTTGACTCATCCCCCCTCCCTTCCTGGCAAACTCTCAGGAGAGTGAGAGAGAGAGCTGTGAATGATGTCATAAGCCTAGGCTTTTTTTTTACCAGACAAGTGGGCTGTATAAGGTATTTACTGGCAGAAAAAAAAAATGTACTATCCAAAGTTAAAACAACAAGGGCAGATGATTTAATAGATGGAAAGTTGAAAAAATTACTGAAGGTCCTGTAGCGCCGACACTTTTCTAAAGTGTGCGCTATATGTGTAAATTTAGTTTTTCCAGAACTGTAACTGAGTTCTGGGGGTTAATTGTTTAGGTCATTTACCTTGGCGTCAGTTTGACTGGGCTGTACTGGAGTTCTGCCTGGTCATAGGTGAAGTGAGCACCTGTGACAGGCTGAGAACGCAGTCTGGTTGGACGTGTTAGGTACCCATTTTCTCTGAGCCAATCAGCGGGCGCGTCTGGCCCCCGCTGTGCATTCTGGGGAGGGGTACTTAAGATGCTGAAGTCACATGTTCAGGGTTCGGCTTGCTCTTTGATTCCTGGTTCCGGTCCGGACCAACCCCGTCAGGGGTCCCGGACCCAGGAGTGTCTGCTGCCCCCGTAAGCATGGTCACCCTGACCAGCCCCAGAGGCCCTCATGGTCTGGGGTGGGTCTCCGTCCGTTCCCAGGCCCAGTAACTGAAGGAGGATTCTGAAGTGTCCAGGTGTGCTCTCGGCATTGGAGAGGCACAACAACTCGACAACTTGGTAAGAGCCTGGGAGCTGAGATTGTATGGACACTGACTGAATCTCCATAGGAAAAGTTCCTAAACCCATCCTTCGGTTACAACATAGTCTGTGGCAGAGACTTTACATTGTTCACCTGAAGTTACAACATAGTCTGTGGCAGAGACTTTACATTGTTCACCTGAAGTTACAACATAGTCTGTGGCAGAGACTTTACATTGTTCACCTGAAGTTACAACATAGTCTGTGCCAGAGACTTTGCAAATCTTTGAATCACTTGTTGGCTGCTAGATCCACAGACAAGGGTTTATCCAGCAGTGAAGTGCCCAGTTGCGAGTGGCTACTCTCTGGGCTATCTAAGGAGACATTGATTTGATGTCGGCAGTTCTGAAGTGCCTGAGCTTTATCACCCATACCCTCTATTCCCAACCAAGAGACTGTGTTATATTTGAACGTTACTTTTTGCAAGTAAAATTCCTCAAAAGGACATTTGAGTGTCAGCTTCTGAAATTACTAGGTACTAACCCTGGGAACCCCTAGACAACGAACGACGAGCTACAAGGAGGAGGTAATTGGTAAGCCCAGAAAATACATAGCCGCCCCGCAGGGGTTATGGCGCTACAGTCCGCTTTAACTTCTAGGTAATCCTTTTCTATTTCAGGCCTTTGACGGAAACTGATAAGGATGTACATTTGGGAGCTGTCATTGCTGACTTTGTTTTTTAAGTGCAGGTTTTGGGGCTGTCACATCAATACTGGCTTCATTACCTACCGAGACACTGACCTGGAATAATTATGTAGCGCATGGTCATTGGTTCTGGTCAGCTTGATCAATGAGCAACTGCAAAACTCACATTTATCAGTGGCAGTTCTAGTCTGCCCTACCTCTTCTGTAAGCAATGAACACACTGCACACTTGCATAAACCACAATTAAAAGTATAACACATACAGGAAGATAAAAACCAACCCTGTCCTTTGCCGTTATGCTTAAATGTAAAAAGACAAGCATTGAAAAATCTGAATAATAATCTATATGTTATTTATTTGAATTGTCTTGAATTAGGCTTTATGTAGTTGCATCACAAGAAAAAAGACAACACAAAAAAAACAACAATACTAGTGCGCTGCCAATAATGTGTTGAATCACAATCAAAGTCTGAAACTTGTATCAGCTTTCTATTGTAATCTTTTACATCTTAAAAAGGCAATAGTGCCCCCCTCTGGGTCAATTAGAGTAATGTATGTGGGCTTTTAGTTTTATAATATTATATGCTTTTAGTTGAAATAAACTATATTTTTTGTTCTTCGTGGTAATGTCTCTAACTTAAAAATAGAATAAAATTAGCTG
Organism: Lithobates sylvaticus; assembly: GCA_028564925.1. Classification (NCBI taxonomy): domain Eukaryota; kingdom Metazoa; phylum Chordata; class Amphibia; order Anura; family Ranidae; genus Lithobates; species Lithobates sylvaticus. Next base: position 505,478,011 of record CM053029.1, on the reverse strand, counting down.
TGGTCTGATAACTAAAAACGTAATGAAAATAATTATTTTTAGCTTTTCTTCACAAGAAGGTTAGAATGTAACTATTCAATGTGACATAGACAGTATGTGGTAATGCAATGGATGTGCCAGACATCTATCTTATAATACTGCTATATGTCTTCTCTGCCCTTTGGCTTGAATTTTCTTTTAGCTAGAAAATGTAGAAAGGTAACATTTAATCAGCTCGGAGAAGCTTTAGAGCTTACAGACTGATAGCATTCTGTCAGACCAAGTCATAGAAACGGAATGGATTATTTTATGTTCTGCTGCAAGTGTATACCTTGCAAAAACAGATATTGAGGGAAGAAACAAATACGGTCAAAACAGAAATGAAATAAGGCAGAAATACAAGTAATAAATGAAAAGGAACATTTACAGTGTTTGGTTATCATAAAAATATGGGGATGCGGCAAAATAGAATACTTACTAAATTGCTGTAATTTATGTGAGAAGCAACAGATAAGTCAGTATGGAATCAACCTAAAATAAATAGGATATGAGAATATCCTTGGAGCATCATATCAGTATACACAAGAGAGTAGCACAAGATTGTAGACCTATTCATAATTCTCCTTCAGGAAAACCAAGAGTTGGCAAAAGTACCGTATATACTGGAGTATAAGCCAACCCAAATATAAGCCGAGGCACCTAACTTTCCCACAAAAAACTGGGAAAACTTATTGACTCGAGTATAAGCATAGGGTGGGAAATGCGCAGCTACTGTAAGTGGAAAAGAGGGTCAACAATGCCCATTTGCAGCCTCACTGTACCCATTTGCATACCTCACTGTGCCCATTTGCAGCCATAGGTCCCCCGAACTTCAAACTTGGTAGTTACGGGTTCCTAGATGCCCCCTAGCTGCAGCCAAAATGTGGAGTCTCTGGACCCAAAGGGTCCCGAAATGACATTGCTGCAGATGGACACAGTTGACCGATTTTGGGGCCCGTATCTCGGGGCCACTTGGTGCTAGGAACCCCATTTGGATATGTTGTAGTGCTAGTTGCCCCGGGGTTGCACACCAAATTTGGGGTTCCTAGCATCAAGTGGCCCCGAGATATGGCTCACTGTTTATTTGTTAGTAGGGATGAGCCCAATGTTCGTAAGTTCTACTCGAACATTAGGTGTTCGCCTGTTCGCCGAATAGCGAACAAATTGGGGTGTTCGTGGCAAATTCGAAATACATGGAACACCCTTTAAAAGTCTATGGTAGAAATCAAAAGTGCTAATTTTAAAGGCTTATATGCATGGTATTGTCATAAAAAGTGTTTGGGGACCTGGGTCCTGCCCCAGGGGACATGTATCAATGCAAAAATAAGTTTTAAAAATGGCATTTTTTTCAGGAACAGTGATTTTAATAATGCTTAAAGTGAAACAATAAAAGTAATATATGAAATATTCCTTTAAATTTCATACCTGGGCGGTGTTTATAGTATGCCTGTAAAGTGGCGCATTTTTCCCGTGTTTAGAACAGTCCCTGCACAAAATGACATTTCTAAAGGAAAAAAAGTCATTTAAAAGTACTAGCGGCTATAATGAATTGTTGGGTCCCGGCATTACAGATAAAAGTCATTGAAAAAAACGGCATGGGATCCCCCAGTCCATTACCAGGCCCTTTGGGTCTGGTATGAATATTAAGGGGAACCCTGCACCAATTTTATTTTAAAAAAATGGTGTAGGGGCCCCCCTCAAAATCCATGCCAGACCCCCAAAATGGCCGGGGGTTCCACCAAAAATCCATATCTTATCCGAGCAGGAAACCTGGCAGGCCGTAGGAAAAGAGGGGGGGACGAGAGAGAGCGCCCCCTCCTGAACCGTACCAGGCCACATGCCCTCAACATGGGGACTGTGCTTTGGGGTAGCCCCACAACCTCATACCCACAACCCTTGCCCGGTGGTTGTGGGGGTCTGCAGGCAGGGGGCTTATCGGAATCTGGAAGCCCCCTTTAACAAGGGGACCCCCAGATCCCGCCCCCCGTTTGAAATAGTAACGGGTACATTGTAACCGTACCATTTCACAAAAAAAGTGTCAAAATGTAAAAAAAAAAACACAAGACACCCCTTGGGACAAGTCCTTTATTAAAAAAAAAAAAAAAAAAATGACCCACGAAGTCCATTCATCTTCTTCTATGGCTCCGCCGACGGACCGGAAAAAAACCCCCACCACTGATCCGCCTCCATGGGAGGCTCCTGCCATCTGACGCGTCCTCGCAGGTGACAGTTCTTATATAATTGAGGGCAGGGCCACCCGGTGACGTACCCGGGTGACCCCGCCCCTCTGACACACGGGGACTTCCCAATGGCTTCCCCGTGGCGTCAGAGGGGGGCAGGGCCACCCCGTTTACGTAACCGGGTGGCCCGCCCCCTCTGATGCCCCGGGAAAGCCATGGGTGCATGCAAGTAAGCATCCCTGAATCCCCGGGTACGTCAAATTTTGCTGTTCTGGAGAATCAAGTCTGACTCTCCTCCTGTGACGTGGGAAATATCTTTCTGTAACCTTTCTTCAAAGAGTGATTTACCATCAAAAAAACATTATTTATTCTAATTTTGTTTTGACACAGTGTCAGCTGCCGTAGTTCTGACCACAATACCCATATAGCTCTCACAAGTAGTGACATTGATCCTGGGAAGTATCAAATTGTATCCATCGCCATCTCATCAGTAAAGTCTGTTGAGAACCATAATTCGCCCAAAGCCCTGACTATATTTTCCCCAGGGACATTTTGATGAATCACTGTTTCCATGTTTTTGGTCAATGCCCGCAGGGCTATGGATACAGATGATAAGGCAATTGCTGACAGTGGATACAGTTTTCCTAGGCAATTGAGAGGAAAAAAAATGTTTTTCTTCAACGTTTCTGACATTATCCATCAGAGTAAGCCTATGTTTCCACTACTGCGACCTGAAAGTCGCGTCATTTTGCACAAATTTGATTCTACTTGAAACAATGCCTGTGTCTATGGACCTCAACTCGCGTAAAAGTGGGACCAAAGCAGTGCAGGGACTACTTTGATGTCTCTGTGACTTGAAGCCGCACAGGTATGAATGGTACTTATTGGAAATCATGGGGTACGACCTGTCATGCGACTTTGCAGTCGCACTAGTGGAAATCGAGCCAAAAGAAGGAAACCTGCTTCTTTAGAAATGGGAAGTACATCTTTGACAGGGATGAGCTCGATGTTCGGGTCGAACATGAGTGGCTCAGGGGGACTAAGTCCATGCCCCACACTATATAAGGCTGCCTACATGGCGGCCCTGTGTAGTGTTGTTGGCGTGGACGGAGAGATAGTGTGATTTAGATTAAGCAGGCAGGTTATTCAGTTAGTGGCAGTGTATTTCATATATATATATATATATATATATATATATATATATATATATATATATATATATATATATATATACAGTCAGTCTAGTATATATATATATATATATATATATATATATATATATACTCTGCAGCTTCCAGTCAGTGTAGCCTAGATCTACATTCTACAGTGCATTCCGTGGTGTACTATTTCTAATCTACTTCAGGCAGTGTATTTGATATATATATATATATATATATATATATACAGCCAGTCTAGTGTATATGTAGCACTAACCCCCGAAGGAGCTGCTGGTTTTGTTTCTGTCTTACCGTTACCTCACCTGCTCGCTTCTCCGTCTTAGGGGTCCCATGGAAAGTGGCCCAAATATTTCAATGGAGGGTCAGAGGGTTAAGGGGTAAGTTCAGGCACCTGATAACTGCGGGTTTGAGGTATTCTTTGGATCCAGAGGACCATAGCTCCACTGACTGGATCCAGCAGTCACCGGATAGGCCCCTTTCACTTGACCTAGCAGCCGGTGGGGTGCTCAGCAAAGTCTCTGCCACAGACTTATCAATCAAAGTATTTTGAATAAAGCATTACTGAGAGTTCTTGAGAGATTCAAAGAACTGCCATACAGTACCAGTCTCTTGCAGCCGAACCGGCGATACTGTGTGGGTGTTGATCGGGGTTGCGTCCTCTAACTGAGTTTCCAGGCACCTCCAGAGATACCAGCCTTGCGCACGGTCCTCTCCCAGAAAAGTCCTCCCCTGGATCCTCCAGTTTCTTGGCGTCTCACCGCAGGCAAGACGGCACAGGACCTCCCCTGGATCAGTAGGCCCCAAGACTGTTTTGGGTCTACTCTCTCAGTTGCATAGCCTCGGGCCAGCCGGCCCCAAGGCGACTCACACCCCAGGCCAGGAGGGCCATGAGGTCGGGTTAAAAGAGAACCCAAAACAAGAAAAAAACGCTCTACCAAAATGGCGTCAGTACCTTAAATACCATCTCCCAGAATTCACAGCAGGAAAAACACTCCCACTGGGCTATTTCCAAGCAAGGGGTGGCATTCAATATATCCAGCCTGCTGCCTTTCTACACTTACCGGCGGTGACAGCGACACCTACGGTCAAGTAGAAACCACTGCAACCCAGCTGAACTGGCACCGAAGCCAGAACATTTTTAGAATAATTAGCCTGAGCTCAACTGCAGCTTCAGGCAACTAAATTTGAAAAACAATAGTGTCTGCTCATTAGGAGCAGGGCGCTACATACATATATATATATATATATATATATATATATATATATATATACTCTGCAGCATCCAGTCAGTGTAGCCTAGATCCACATTCTACAGTGCATTCTGTGGTGTACTATTTCTAATCTACTTCAGGCGGTGTATTTGATATATGTATACAGTCAGTCTTAGGGGTGCGCATCTTCACTGGTCTCACAATTCGATTACAATTATCTGGTCAACGATTCGATTTCATTCGATTCAGCGATGCATCACGATGCATCACGATTACCCACGTGCTCCCACTTCCGCTTGGGCCACCTAGGCGGCCCTTCCTCCCTGCAATCTTCTGGGACACATCACAGGTCCCATAAATTTGCCCGGCTGTGCAGGACAGCCCAGTGAGACATGCACACCCGGCTGTGAAGCTGCAAGCTGTCACAACCGGATGCCCGCAGTAGTATTGCCAGCGCCGTGGACAGGCAGGGGAGAGAATGGAGGGTTTGGGTGGCCACGTTGCTGGATTGTGGGACAGGTGAGTGTCTTTTTATTAAAAGTCAGAAGATACACTTTTTTTGTAGCTGCTGACTTTTAACAAAAAATTAATAAAAAATAACCTCACTCCTTTAAAGTGGAGTTCCACCCAAAAGTGGAACTTCCGCTTTAAGCACTCCTCGCCCCATGATATGCCACATTTGGCATGTCATTTTTTTTTGGGGGGGGGGGAGTGTGTGTCCTCTTTTAAGTGGGACTTCCTGTCCCGGCCGCCTAGGTGACTCCTCCTCTCGCCCTAGGCGGCCCCTCCCTGCCAGCGATCTTCTGGGACACAACACAGGTTCCAGAAGATTGGCTGGCCAATGGCATAGTGCAGTGTGGCTCGTGCAGTGCGCACCCGACCGTGAAGCTGTCACGACCAGGTGTCACTGCCCACAGTAGATATGATGGTGCTGAGGAGAGGTGGGGGAGAGGAGCGAGGCTCCGTGCGGCTGCATCAATGGACCGTGGGACAGGTAAGTGTTTGTTTATTAAAAGTCAGCAGCTACACTTTTTATAGCTGCTGACTTTTAATAAACTGAAAAACGGGTGGAACTCCGCTTTAACAGGTGCACTAATCTGGTGCGCCTTTTTCTTTGATGTGGGTCTTTCAAGTGCTGTTGCCAACGGACTTGTTGCCTTATGAGCTTATGTGAAATCTCAATTAATAGCTGTAAAATATTGTAATTATGAATATATTTAATTTAGCTTGTATCTATTTTGGGGCGGAACATATTATCTTCACAGAAATCTCTGGTAGACCAGACAAGTCGGTGCCTAGGCTTGTGTATACATACAATAGGATCTAAACCTCATTGTTTTACTCATACACACTTCAAAGGATCTCATGCTGGGATATGCAATGAAGGGAGGCCAACCCGTAATCAATACCTAACTTCCCGGGAAAATTCAAGTTAATCTCCTGCTCAGAATAGTCACAAGGATTTGCATTAAAGGGGGCTGACTTATGCAAAGTATAGGGATTGGAGATGTAGCCAGTCCTTAACCAGGAATAGGGAAGCTAATCAGAGCCACGCTTTGCCAACCAATGAGGCATCAGCCTGTAATGATATACACAGACTAGATGGGAGGGAAACCCACACTTCTATGGGAGAGCAGCCATCAGAATGGAACCTTGGTGCAAAGGGTAATTATGGGAAAGGTCTGCATTTTACTTGTAACTAAATATGTTTGTAGATTAATGTTTTAAGGAATATACTCTGTATTCCTTCATGTAATTCTCTTATTTTAACCTAATATTTTCTTCCTTGGTGTAGACTATAGATAGATGGTTGTGTATTAGATTGACTTTCAACTACTCACCAATAAATGTTGTTATTGTGTTAAAGTTTTCACTCATGGTCAGAGAACTCTCATTTAACCCAAATCATATCTGAGAGATATTAAATCTCAAATATAGTATACAGGAAACAGACTGCATGGGAAGTCGTCATATGTCTGGTCAAGCATGTGGTGCCCAAGGGGCTGCTGTTCTGGCCACGCTTGATCCGCTTCAGACATAGGTTGCAAACAGCAACGGTGCGATCTGCTGCACACGTGTCCAAAAAGGCCCACACCAAGGAACTTTTCAAAATCAGCGGGGAGTCAGCAGCGCCCTGCACCTGTGGAGCTCTGCGGTGTGATGCAGTAGGGTGGCTGCCCTTAAGCTGCGCCCTGGAGGACATCCTGCTCATCATCCCTCTTTGTCACTGGAGCAAACTTGGCACTATGCTGCAGCTGGGGGAACATGACTGCCAGTTTCTTGTCCTTCTTGGGCACCCCCTCTCTCTATCGGAGCCTTCAAAACGCTGCGCATCCTCCCTCAGCATGTACCTGACACTGTGGTCAAATAGTTTGGGGGACTCCTCCATGCATGATGGTGGGGATACGGAAGGAGTGACTGTGGACATGGAGCCGGTGGAATAGGATGCTTTGGCAGCTGCATAGGAAAGGGGCATGTAATTACAATTTTTTATATAATATTTAACAGCAGGGCCCGTTCCTGCGCCCACCAAGAGTAACTGTGAGTGCTTACAGTGTTGTGGCACCATCACAGGCCCAATTTTTCTGCCCCTGTTTAACAGGGCATGTAATTACAATTCTTGATCTAATATTTAACAGCAGGGCCTGTTCCTGCGCCCAACAAAAGTAACTGTGAGGGGTTACAGTGTTCTGGCACCACCACCCAAGGCCAAATTTTTCTACCCCTGTTTAATACGGACATGTAATTACAATTTTTGAAATAATATTTAACAGCAGGGCCTGTTCCTGCGCCCAACAAAAGTAACTGTGAGGGGTTACAGTGTTCTGGCACCACCAACACCTAAGGCCCAATTTTCTGCAGAGTATATAGGGCAGGCCGTATAGTAGATATACTTCTGTTCAGAGTAAATAGTGCCTGGGGGGCCCCCCCACACCCTTTTTTTTTATTTGGGTGCGGGGTTCCCCTTAATATCCATACCAGACCCAAAAAGCCTTGTAATGGGCAGGGGAGGGGGGACCCATGTGTTTTTCTCATTAATTTTCATCTATATTACCGGGACCCGACAATACATTACAGCCGTAAGCAGTTTTAAATTACTTTTTTTCCTTTAGAAATTTAATTTTGCTGTGGTATTGTTATAAGCACGGGAAAACTGTACCACTTTACAGGCATACTATAGACACCCTCCAGGCACGATATTTAAAGGAATATTTCATTTTTATTTTTTCCATCAAAAAACTTACCATCAAAAAACAGTATTTATACTAATTTAGTTTTGACTAATGCCGCGTACACACGATCGAAATTCCGGCCAGAAAAAGACCGATGAGAGCTTTTCATTGGAAAATGCGACCGTGTGTAGGCTCCATCGGAATTTTGCTGGCAGAATTTCCGACAGCAAAGAATTGAGGGCATGTTCTCAATTTTTCCGATCGTCCTACGCATGCCCGGAAACAATTCAACGCATTCTCGGAAGCATTGAACTCGGCTCGTTGTAGTGTTGTACGTCACCGCGTTATTGACGGTCGAAATTTGGTGTGACCGTGTTTAGGCAGTTTGAGCGGAATTCTGTCGGAATCCCGTTGGGAAAACCGTCAGAGCTTTTTCCAACGAGAATTCTGATTGTGTGACTGTGTACATGGCATAACAGCTACCCATAGTTCTGACCACAATACCCATATGGCTATCACAAGTTGTGACATTGATCTTGCGAAGTATCGAATTGTATCCATCGCCGTCTCACCGGTGAAGTCTGCTGAGAGCCATAAGTTGTCCAAAGCCTTGACTATATTTTCCCTAGGCACATTTTGATGAATCATTGTTTTCTGTCCATGCCCGCAGGGCTTTGAATACAGATGATAAGGCAATTGCTGACTTCCAGGCGTTGACCCGACATTTGGTAAGCTCCTTTAAATTGGGGACTATTCGTCTGTCTAAAGCAGGGATCCTCAAACTACGGCCCTCCAGCTGTTGCGGAACTACACATCCCATGAGGCATTGTAAAACTCTGACATTCACAGACATGACTAGGCATGATGGGAATTGTAGTTCTTGAACAACTGGAGGGCCATAGTTTGAAGACCCCTGGTCTAAAGGATCCTCAATTGAGGCCGAATCATCGATTGGTGTGATGAAATTCTTTGTTATACGAACCACTGCCATGTCTACCTCCGGTGGACTGTCTGGCATTGCAGAATCTTGTTCAGACAGTGAATAAAGTTTTCCTAAGCAATTGAGAGGAAAAAAATATATATATATATATTTTTTTTCTTTAACAATGTCTCTGACATCATCCATCAGAGTAAGCCTACTATAGCGACCTGAAAGTCACACGATTTTGCCGCAATTTTTATGTGACTCGAAACAATGCCTGTGTATTCTTGAGGTCTATGGACCTCAAGTCGCATCAAAGTGGGACCAAAGTAGTGTATGGACTACTTTGATGTCTCTGCGACTTGAACTCGCACAGATATGAATGGTACTCATTGAAAATCATGGGGTATGACCTGTCATGCGACTTTTCAGTTCCAAGTCGCATGACAAGTCACACTTCCTGATTCCTGATTGGCATACTAGTTCTAGGTCTGGGCCTCAGAATGTATACATTTTATTGAATTAGTTGGACAGCCATGTAACTATCATTCTTAGAAACCACCTTATTCTCTCAATACAGGGTAACTTTAGGCTCTATTCACTCTTTGGATGGGTGGTATTTGGATGCAACTTTGGCTTTGACCAATGATAATAGATAACTTATTTTTGCACATATTTAAATGGTTGACATTGGGTCATAGGTGCACAAAAACACCGGGTGCGACTTATAATGTGACTTTAGTGTCCAAAGTCGCATGACAAGTTGCACAAATGTGAATGGAGCCCTAATAACTTTGCTTGCAATAAACAGATTAAATGAGATGTATATGAATAAAAAAAAAAAAAAAAAAAAAAAAAACATGCATACGCAGGTCTTTGCTGTAGTGTCAGTTTGATGCTGCAGCTCTCCCACACCTCCTATAAGACTGAGAACTGAGCGATCACATGACTGCTGATCACTCAGTTCCCGGTCTTCTCACTGGAGCATTGGGCTGGAGATGGAGCAGGTGCAGCTGGCTTCAGTTTCCAGCTGCACACTTAGAGCCGGAGTCAGCTGTCAATCAGACAGCTGAGTGTATCCCATCAATATGGTTGGGATAATTCCAGAGCCTGGAGCAGTCAGCTGACAGGGGCATTGGCCGCTATAGGCTGACTCTGGGTCATAGGTGCACAAAAGTAAGTGTAGTCCTGTGACCCAGAAGAGAAGTATGACCAAAAAAGCATTGGCAACACTTCTCTTTTCTGCTTCAATAGTTTTATTGAACATTTTTTTATTTAAACACCACAAAATAGAGGGCAAACATTCCTTGCCGTAAAACATATAAATTACAAATGAGCAGTCGCTAAAGCAATCTGTGACAATAGGTTTGTGATAAGGATTTGACAAGGATTGTGATAAATATATGAAGCAGGGCTAATAAATTTAACTCAATATTGTGAAAACTGAAAAATAAAATCAATATAATGACATCAAACACATTAGGTGAAAAAACGTGTATAAAGAAAATACACCAAATATGTTAATATGTGTCCATAACAGCCCATTCACAAGGGCTAAAAAGGAAAAATATATGTGAAACAAGAAAGTACAAAGGAAACAAATCATCCAGGATTCACTTGCTCCACCTGTGTTCCCGCAATCACAATTCATAGTGCTTCCACCACCAGGTGACACCAAGTATTAAAGCCTCTTACTGGATCCTGTGGACCATCATGTAGTATGGTCAGATGCACGTGTTACATCTTCTTATGAAGGGAAACTCCAAATTGTCAAACGTGATATAGTCTAGTTGGATGCACTTGGAACTGACATAACTCATTGTATGCACTTTATGCAGTTGGATGCACTTTAACTTATGCACTTTATTTTATGTATGCACTTTACTGGTGATATTTTGTAATTTATGCACTTTATTGGATACATTGAAGATTGTATTTATTGATACCCCAGCTAGCGTTGCCACCTTTTCTTCAAGTCTAACCCAAACACTTTAGCGGCGCACAGCAATTTTTTTTTTTTATAGTATAAACTATACATATGTTTTGCTATTAAATAACATTTCTAATCATATGAAGTTAAGAACAAGAGTCCCCCTTTACATCAGATTTCACAGAGTTCCCCTTTTACATCTGAACTCGCAGAGTTCCCTTTTACTGTAAGGGGGGACTCTGCAGACTCTGATGTAAGGGAGAACTCTGGGGCCTCTAACATCAAGGATGCTCTGAGAACTCTGATGTACGTAATAGACTCTGATGTAAGGGGAAAAACTGTGGCCTCTGGTGTAAAGGGGAACTCTGATATAAGGGGTTCTCTGAGAACCCTGATTTGCCTTAGTGTACTTACTCAGAGGCGGGAGAGAGAAGGGGGGAGACTTCAGTTACAGACAAAGATGGATGGTGAGCTCACTCACCCCTTGGCAGTTGGCACCTCTCATCCAGATGTATCTGAGGCTGCTGGACTTCAAATTTCTGGCCCCAACTTACTTACCTGTTCTGAGGCACAGTGCCGGGGATTGGTGTGTATGCAGACACAGAGGGGTAGGGGGTGGGGGAAGAGGCACAAATTGCGCCCTCTCTCCTCTCCTGTGTGTGTGTGTTTGGGGGGGGTGTTAGTGTTGGCTTTGGTCAGTGTGAAAGAGTGTAACAGACACTCTCAGCTTAGACAACTGCAGCCAACAACCCTGCTGAAAAAGCCATAGTCCAGTCTAAATAATGTGTCCGGGTTTGAGGCAGTCTGAAACCCGGACGCATGATTCCAAACCCGAACTGTCCGGGTGAATCCTGGACAGGTGGCAACCCTAACCCCAGCACTTTATTTACCAGATAGATCACTAGGATATGCGATGAGTCATGTACATTTATGTATACACTTATTTGTGCTATAATAAGTTTGATATCATATTGATTTTATTTTTTCGTTTTCACAATATTGAGTTCAATCTTTCAATGCTGATTCATATATATATCACAATCCTTGCCATGCTTGAATCGTTCAACAATTTCAGTACATAAGGAACAAACAGGAGGGGGAGTGGGGAAGCGTAATCGGGGCATTACTAATAAGCCGGTCAGCCTTGGTGACCGATATAGGAACAAGAACAAAATATGAGGACCAAACATTAAAGAGGTGGATGCACAGAAGAAACACACAAGGCCCCCGTAGGTGGAAAAAGTCCCTCCTCGGGATAGCCCTACAGGTCCATCCATGATACACACCTAAGCTTTAAAGCTTTGAACAGCAATATCACAAAACCTTTATGAGATATTCTGCAAACTATAAGCCATTTATCTTATGTTGTAAGCTTCACTTACTCTCTCCATCATCAAAACACAATGCAGTCATTTATGGGGAATGTAACTCCCACTACTGATCTTTTGTGTAAAATAGGTAGGGAAAGGGGTAAAAGGGGGAAGAATGGAAAAGAAAGGAAAAGAGTAGGAATGGTAGAGAAGGAAAGAAGGTGAGTGCGTCCGGGGATCTATTACCAGCCGTTCTTAAAGTCAGCACCTTATATCTGGGACCTGCAAATAGGCAAGCCAAGGAGACCATATTTTGTCGAAGAAGCATTGTTTGTCTCGCAAGACATTAACCATTTTTTCATTTAGCATTATCCCTGTGAGTTTATGCTTCATTAAGGCTATGTCTATAACTGGGCTTTTCCAGGCGTTTGCAATGGCAACTTTGGCCGCCAGGAACATGAAATATATTAAGGTCTGTGTGTATCTCAGAATGTTTTCGACTGGTTTATTCAGTAGGGCAATACTCACATCCAGGGCCGGTGCTACCACTAGGCAAACTAGGCGGCCGCCTAGGGCACCCGGCCACTGGTTTTTCTACTCTCTTCTCTCTGCAGCAAGCAACTGAGTATCAGCATCAGCAGGCAGCCGCTGCTTCGTTCACACATAGTGTCAGAGGTGCAGCAGTTTTGGAGGACTGTGTCTGTGTCCCGACTCCCGCAGCAAGCAAACATTCATTGATGGGCACTGGTAGGCTGCATTGAAGAGCGCTGGTAGCCTGCATTTGATGGGTGCTGGTGAGGCTACATTTAAATGGGCGCTGGTGAGGCTGCATTTGATGGGTGCTGGTGAGGCTGCATTTGATGGGCACTGGTGAGGCTACATTTGATGGACGCTGGTGAGGCTACAATTGATGGGCGCTGGTGAGGCTGCATTTGATGGGTGCTGGTGAGGCTGCATTTGATGGGCGCTGGTGAGGCTACATTTGATGGATGCTGGTGAGGCTACAATTGATGGGCGCTGGTGAGGCTACAATTGATGGGCGCTGGTGAGGCTGCATTTGATGGGCGCTGGTGAGGCTACATTTGATGGGCACTGGTGAGGCTGCATTTGATGGGCACTGGTGAGTCTACATTTGATGGGTGCTGGTGAGGCTGCATTGAAGGGCGCTGATAGCCTGCATTTGATGGGTGCTGGTGAGGCTGCATTTGATGGGCGCTGGTGAGGCTACATTTTGATGGATGCTGGTGAGGCTACAATTGATGGGCGCTGGTGAGGCTACAATTGATGGGCGCTGGTGAGGCTGCATTTGATGGGCGCTGGTGAGGCTGCATTTGATGGGCGCTGGTGAGGCTGCATTTGATGGGCACTGGTGAGGCTACATTTGATGGGCGCTGGTGAGGCTACATTTGATGGGTGCTGGTGAGACGGCATTGAAGGGCGCTGATAGCCTGCATTTGATGGGTGCTGGTAAATCTACATTTAAATGGGCGCTGGTGAGGCTGCATTTGATGGGTGCTGGTGAGGCTGCATTTGATGGACGCTGGTGAGGCTACAATTGATGGGCGCTGGTGAGGCTGCATTTGATGGGCGCTGGTGAGGCTACATTTGACGGGCGCTGGTGAGGCTACATTTGATGGGCGCTGGTGAGGCTGCATTTGATGGGCGCTTTATTAAAAAGGGGAAGGGAAAAGGGGGAAGAGTCAGCCGGGGGGGGGGGGGGGGGGGGGGGGGGGGGCAAAATGAGGTTTCGCCTAGGGTGTCAAAAATCCTTGCACCAGCCCTGCTCACATCCTTAAGAACATTGACCGATGTAACAGAAAAAATAAAAGAGTGCACTCTCATCCAAAAGCGGGGCACTTTAGGACAAGTCCACCATGTGTGTAAAAGTGAACCTATCTGGCCACATCCTCTGAAGCAGGTGGTCAACGTGCCTGGAAACATTTTCGAGAGGCTTCCTGGAACCAGGTACCATCTAGCATGCACTTTGTAGCTAGACTCAATCAGAGCCATGTTTAAAATGCCTTTGTGAATCCGTGTACTCCATTAGTGCCAGCCACACTTTTTTTTTTTTAACTTTAGTTACCGTAAGTAGTATTCATAAAGTAAAATGACTGCACACTTTACTGTCTGTTAATAAATTCTATTTTGCATGATTGAAAGGTTTCCTACTGATGGTAAATATGACTTGGATAAACTATTCTTCATTTCTGATGCAGACTGAAGAGTTAACCTCATGTGGTCCAGCCCCTTGCAGCAGCCAAAGGTAAATTATTCAATGAGAGAGAATTACAGAGCAGATAAACTTGTGCTGCCATCTGCCACTTGCTTGGAAGAAATTGCAGAGAACTTACTTGGAAAGCTCCACTAATATCTATCTTTCATGAACATTTGCTTGCACTTTTTGCGGATTTGGTGCTGATCAATTATTTACACATAAAAGTATTAAGTATTAGGAAAGTGTTTCAGCTATTTTCATGTAATTTCAGGATAGGTTAATATTAGTATTGCAAAATGAAATGACATTTTCAAATGTGCTGTTCATTTTGTGCAAACCATACATTATTAGCTTTATTTAGACCATAAATATAGAAATAGTCTATCTGTAGGTGTGAATGGCACCTTAGCTGTCTGTTTTGCTGTACACACCTTATTTGCACCATTACGCTTTGTCTGCAGTTAGTACATGTTTTAACACATGTAAAGTAGAATTACATTACACCTTGTTAGGCTGCTTGTACACTAGACGTTTAGCTTGTATGCATCTAATTCCCGTATTTCAGTGCGTCCAGGAGGCACAGTTACAGCATCCACCTGCATTGCCTGCAGCATGTTAAAGTCTATGATTTAGGGGTGGGTACCATCATCCTTATATTAACAGTGATGAGGTATAGGGGAGATATGTCAGGGGCTACTCCGAAACATGCCCCATGACAAAGAAATTGTACAGACTATCTTGGTACCCATAAATTGGACAGTTGAATATAAAAATTATATTTTATTGTTGAAAAACAAGGGCGTTCCCCCCTTTCGCTACCTTAACCTGTGTGTCAATTGACTCACCAATCTTAGTATTGTTACATAATATCAACAAAAATATTTTTCAGCTATTGCACTTCTCCAGTGCCTCCCGTGTTCGCCGCGAGGGGGATTACCCTAATTGTGTGCCTCATACACTGCCGTCTGTGACCCCGTCTGGGTCCTCATCGGTAAGCCAGGCTCGCTTGCATAAATTTACTCCAAGTACTGTTGTCACTTAAAAAGGAAGTAAAGCCTCCTCCCAAAAAAAAAAAAAAAAAAAAAACGGAACCTGCAAGGCAAAGGCATAATGAGCTAGTATGCATAGCATACTAGCTCATTATGAATAACTTACCTGAGAACGAAGCCCCCGAAGCGGTCCTCATCCACGACCTTCTTCCGCCGCCATCAAGCCCGGAGTGACTTCCGGGTCTCGCCGTTCCAGCGCTGTCATTCGCTGGATCGGCGATGACATCACTCCCGCGCATGCGCCTGCGCGCCGCTGTCTACGGCGCATGCGCCGTAGACAGCGATGCCTCTTTTTTTCTAAATATCTCCTAAACCATGTAGGTTTAGGAGATATTTATTGGACCTACAGGTAAGCCTTAATCTAGGCTTACCTGTAGGCCAAAGTGGTTTGTAAGGGTTTACAACCACTTTAATGCATAATTGTGTATTTTGTTTTCATTTCCTTTCAAATATCTTGTGATAAAATTAACTAGGAGACTGTATTTTTCCTTAGATGTATAAGGTCAATCCCTCCGGAAGAAGCAAATTTTTTCGCGAAACATGTAGAGGATTACATTTTTGAACCTACATTTTGGAGGCTCACCTAAATTGTGGGGTTCTCACTGCTTAAAGTCTGTATTATCCTGCTTTTGTATGCAATTATGTTTTTATGTGTGATTTTTATCTATGTATATGAAGTTGTTTTTCTACAATTAAATATACATTTTATATTCAACTGTCCAATTTCTGGGTACCGAGATAGTCCATACAATTTCTTTGTCATGGGGCATGTATTGGAGTAGCCCCTGACATATCTCCCTTATAAGTCATCACTGTTAATATAAGGATAATGGTACCCACCCCTATCTTCATTTATTAATTGAGGCATTCTCTTCAAAGTCTATGATGAACTGAAATATGCTGCGGCTGGATGAGACCAAATGCTGTACCGAGTGCTATTCATATTTAGGGCCCTATGCATTCCTGGACCCATGCTGGGAATACAGTATACGTCCCTGAATACATACAGCACTAAATGTGAGTACCACTTGGTACAGCATTCAGTTCCATCCCGCTGCAGTGTATTTCCGCCTGCTATAGACTTTAATAGGCTGCAGGCTGCAGGCAGCAGGGCTGGACACTGCACCTGTGCCTCCTGCATGCACTAAAATGTCAGGATTAGACAGACATAGGCTAAACGCCTATGTGTGCAAGTAGCCTTATAGTTAGGAAGTCTGTTCTTATGCAGGGGTAGACTGACCATTCGGCCACTTGGACACTGCCCGAGGGCCCCGGGCCACTAGGGGGCCCCATCAGGGTTGCCAGCCTCAGTAAAACCAGGGACAGTGTGTAAAAATCTGTGTTTTTTTTTACATCTGTCTCTGAAATGTCCCTTACCGACATCCTTTTGGTCTAAAAATCCCGAGATTATAGCTGCCCCACCTCTCCAGTACCTTCTCAGCCAATAGAAACATGTCTGTATATACTGTGTGATTGTATACTGTGTGTGTGTGTGTATACTGTGTGGCCCCATAATCTCTGATTGCCTGGGGGCCCCATAATCTCCCATTGCCCGGGGGCCCCATAATCTCCTATTGCCAGGGGGCCCCTATGAGTTGTCAGTCCGCCCCTGTTCTTATGTATTCATTTTTGCACTTTCTGATATCGCATTTTAAGCCATAATGCAGCTTGTCTGAAGCCCCTAATATAAGTGACAATACAAAGTACAGAAATTTTTTATTTTTCATGTGCATTTGAGCAGTGAAGATAAAGAAAACTTCCTAGTTGAAGATTTACCCCTGAAGCATGTTTGGGTATAGTCCATCTAAGGCAATACTCACACTAGCCTGTACGGTAAAATGCAGTGTTTTACTGCGGGGGCTAGTGACAGTGCCATGTCTGGCATTTCAGCACATCGCACTACTTACTTTTATCTTTTTTTAAATTTTCTAAAGTTCCACTTAGTTTTGCTGCTGTGCGGCGACATGTGTTGCCATCCATCATACTGCAGAAAAATGCAGACATGCATTTTTTTCTGAAGTTCACATCAAGCCAGTGTTGTGGTGTGAACAGGGCACACGGAAAACAATTGTTTACTACGTTCCTTAGCAGTGACCTGCATTTATCCAGTAAGAAAAACGCAGGTCCGTGCTGATCGTGTGAACGAGCCCCAGGTGCATCTGAAACAAACTAAAGCTCTGTTCACACTAGTGCGATTTCTCCTGCATCTGCTGTCACACTGCAATACACAATGATGTAAATCACATTATTCCCTATGGTGCTTATTCATATCAATGCAACATGGTGTAGTGTGATTTTTTAAAAAAAGCTGCAGGTGCAACCTTTGGTGCAGCATAGTGTGTTTTTGGCCATAAAAACATCAATGGGTGCAATATGCATGAAAAGGGTATGCGCATGCAGTTTGGTGAGTTTTTGGCATGGTTATGTGTACAAAAAATGTATGAAGCATAAAAATGCATCAAAAACGCATTGAAAACCCATAACTAGGCATCGGCACTAGTGTGTACCTAGGCTACACTGCACTAAAACATGCCTATTAATTTTTGCAAGCATTGTGCAATTTAAAGCAATCACATAGGTTACATATTAAAGCGAAATTATACAAAAGTCGAAGAGTTTCTTTTCTTATAAGAATTTACAAATTAAAGAAAGCATGTCTTTTTTTTATAGCAAAACAAACTTTATTCTTTTATCTGAATGCAAAAGCAGAATATCGAGAATATCTACCAGGACTGTCCAGGAGATGGCTCTGTGACTATTCTTAATAATCCTTCTTTAACAACCTATCCAAATCATAAGGAGCAGCTGCTTCACTGCCTTGAGAACAGCCTGGTCCTGCCGGCCTTTTATCCTTAGGCCCTTTCAACCCATGTAGAGAATAAATCCCTGCTCCTTCATGCTAACCTGGACTCTGTGCACCTGTGCCCACATCATGACCGGACATCTTTTGCCCCAAGGTAAAAATAACATCCAGTTCTTTTCCAAACAATTTTCACATTTTAATTTGAAGCAAACTGTTAGTGGGGATTTTAAAGGGTGTGAAATGGCTATTATGAAAACCAAGAATCAAATTTAAAACAACAAAAGAGAAAGATGAACAACTCGTGCAATGCAGGAGCTTTAGCAATATGAAAGTCTTAAGCCTCGTACACACGGTACAATTGTTGGCAGGGGATTGTCTGTTGACAGACTGTTGTCCTAAAATCCTACCGTTAGTAGGCTTCGTTTGACAATTGTTGTCCAATTTTCCTCCAAAAAATGTTGGATGACAGGCTAGTAAATTTTCGGCGGACAGCGGTTTGACGTCAGATTTTTTGTATGGTCAGTACACAAATCGGTCACACAAAAGTCGAAAGTACAAACACGCATGCTCGGAATCAATGTTCTCCAAACACGAAATTAGCAGAAGGGGCCCAAAGGGTAGCGCTCAAGAGCTTGTGTACCGTTAGTATGCAAGACAAGATCCTGGCACACGCCCTTTGGACAAAAAACAGATGCTCGGTTGGGCAACAATCGTACCATGTGTACGAGGCTTTAAGCTGGCCATATACGAGTAGAATTTCGTTCAAACTTTTTCATTTTTGAAATGTTCTTTCAATTTTTCAATGGTTAATGTGGTCAACACAAAGTTAATTTTCAACAGTAGTGATGAGGAAATTTGAAAGACTAGGATGGAAAATTTTCTTTGAGCAAATTAATTTCAAAGTGTGAATGTGGTTTTCATTCATCAGAAATCTTACATATTGATGTGAAACCTGTTTAATAGTTCTGGGATTCCATTCAATTAGCAGATCTGGAGGAAATTTTAAGTTCTATCAAATGAAATTAGTTGACTCAATGATGG
Organism: Lithobates sylvaticus; assembly: GCA_028564925.1. Classification (NCBI taxonomy): domain Eukaryota; kingdom Metazoa; phylum Chordata; class Amphibia; order Anura; family Ranidae; genus Lithobates; species Lithobates sylvaticus. The sequence continues at coordinate 505,458,981 of CM053029.1, read as the reverse complement.
CAATCAAGAATTTTCTGTCGAACAATTTTTGTAAGAACATTTGAACATAAATCTAGCCATGTATTGTAACCAGCTTTAGCTTTGGCTTTGCAACAAGAACAGAATATAATATGTATATACAACGCTGTATACAGAGTACTTACAGTATGTGACTTAACACACATTACACACACATGGGCTAACCATACACTACTAGACTTTTTTCAAAGTCTACTAGTGTACTAGTCAATTTTCTAATCCTTTGGTATTTTTGACCACAGCGACAAGAAAATCAAAGGATAGAAGTTTTTTCTATAGACCAGTCCTTTACCTGTTTTAACCACTTGCCGACCAGCTGCCGCAGTTGTACCCCGCCATTGTACATTGGGTGCGTACACATCGATCTGTGGGTGCTAGTGGAGGAGCCAACCAGTGGGTCCACCAGCCACCCATAATCCCTCCAGAGAGAGGCAGAACAGGGATCTGCCAGTGTAAACAAACAGATCCTTGTTCTGTCAGGGGAGTAGAGTGAGATCGTCCATTCCTAGTGATCAGGAACAGTGATCCCTCTCCTCCTCCAGTCAACCCAGCCCCCATACAGTTAGAAACACCTCCCGGGGAACACATTTAACCCCTTGATCACCACTAGTGCTAACTCCTTCCCTGCCAGTGTCATTTATACAGTAATCAGTGCATTTTTATAGCACTGATCACTGTATGTATGTCACTGGTCCCAAAAAATTGTAAAACTTGTCAGATCTGTCTGCCGAAATGTCGCAGCCCCGCTAACAATCACAGATCACCGCCTTTACAAGTAAAAAAAAATAATAATAAAAATGCCAAAAAATCATCCTCTATTTTGTAGAGACTATAACTTTTGTGCAAACCAATCAATATACGCTAATTGGGAAAATATGTAGCAGAATACATATTGGCCTAAACTGAGGAATACATTTGTTCTTTTACTTTTTTTTGGGATATTGACTATAGCAAAAAGTAAAAAATATAGTTTTTTTTTCAAAATTGTTGTTTATAGCGCAAAAAATAAAAACCGCAGAGGTGATCAAATACCACCAAAATAAAGCTCTATTTGTGGGAAAAAAAAAAAGGAAAGCAATTGTCAGTTAAAGCGACACAGTGCCGTATCGCAAAAAACGACCTGGTCAGGAAGTGGGTAAATCCTTCCGTGGCTGAAGTGGTTAAAAAAATCCAGCAGAATGTAATACTGAACATAAATGGAAAAAAACATTCCTCGTATGATCAGAAATTCTCATAATCCTACATGCACCCATCCAATATTCATGGTTCATCACATCAAAGCCCATAGGCTGTGAACTGCAGTTTAATTAAACATATTTTACACTCAATAAACAGAATTTATATATATATATATATATATATATATATATATATATATATATATATATATATATATATATATATATAAAATTACATTACAGTTAAAAAAAATGAAACTTAGAGTAGAATTATAAGCAAAAAATTATTTTTTTCATTTTGGCTAGAGCAAGTGAGGGTTATAACCCCTGTCAGATTTCTTTTCGTCATCTGTGTCCCATTTCAGAGATTTCCATTCACTTCCTGTCCCATATCCAAAAGGGAAGTGAGAGAAAATCCCTGAAAATTAAGGAAATACCTTGGGGACCCCCAGCTCATCAGACCTAGTGTCCCCATGGAGATTTTCTTTCATTTTCACTTTCAATGATAATGGTAAACAGGGCAAATTGAGAGGGTGAATCTCCCTAATGAGGGCACGGACAGCAATAAAAACCTGACAGGTGTTCTAATCCATCTCCACTCTATCCAAAGCTACGTTTAGTTGTACTTTAAAGTTAACCCATACTGATTTCAAATGTGAGAAATAGGCATTGTCCTGCAATAGTATCTCTGGAGTAAATATCTCCAGATACCTACAAGAAGGTTCAGCACTCTCTTGGTCACTCTAATATGCAAGTTTTCACCTAACAAAGGAAGTCAACATTTGGACCAGCACATATTTTCTGTGCTTTTCTGTTGTCCAACAAAGCCACCAATGATAATTATGAGCCAATAGGTAGTCGTTGGGGTGTGAAAAGTGGGAATAGCTCCTTAGAAAAAAACAGAACATGCTGGATTTAAGAGCCTCTGACATGCTCGAAGACAGAACTTTACCTGTTTGCATTCAACAGAATACAGTAGCAGTTAATCACAAGTGAGACAAATGCAGGTTTGCTTCAAAGTGGAACTATAACACATAAAATAAAAATGTAGAACCCCCTATTTATGAAATATGAAGTTTGACTAAGAATAGTTTTTGTAAAAACATAGTAACCCTGTGGCTTCTTAGTTCTGAAAAACAGAACCTCCATCTCATTCTATGTTCCATAGACCAGTTATCATGCCGCTGCAGCCTTCTGGACCCTGGAAGCACCTCAGCACTGGACAGCTGATAGGAAGTGTTCATGTCAATGAAGTAGTGACATAAACTCCCAAACAGGACTTGGAACCCAGTTTGTCACACGACTATGGTCTTATGTAAGTATACAGGGTTTAAGCCATTTTTTTATCTTTAAACTCAGTGATGGGGGAGGGTGCCCAGAGATCAGCTTTATGGGTCTTATGCCCCATACACACAGTCGGAAATTCCGACCACAAAATCCATCTGATTTTTTCCGACGGATTTTGTCCGACACTGGTGTTGCATACACACGGTCGGACAAAGTTGTCGGAAAATCCGATCATTCTGAACGTGGTGACGTTCGTTGCGTACGACGGAACTACGTAGAGGCTAGTAGCTAATAGCTTTGGTCTCGTAATTTGTACTGAGCATGCGTGGCACTTTGTCCGTCGGAATTCGCTACACACGATTGGACTTTGTTGTCAGAAAATTTGAGAGCAGGATCTCAAAAGTCCGATGGCGCACACACACGGTCGGATTTTCCGACAACATGGTCCGATAGGACATTTTCCGTCGGAAATTCCGACCGTGTGTACGGGGCATTAGAGTCATTCCAAGAGTCAGGCTAAGGACAATGACCAGAGAGGGCGGGTCACTTTTCTACCTTTTGGCGCTATAAACTGTTTTCATAATTGTATCATGTAATATTTGGGTATGCTTTGAGTCTTAATTAGAAGGCGACAATACAGAATACATAAACATGTCCAAAACCTGCATGTTTCAGCAGGAGCAGCCAATCATTCTTTTCATATTTAGTACTGGGTTGGTGACTTCTTTTTTTAGTAAATTACTCAGGATGGAAAAACATTTTGATAATTGTGTTTTTTTTTTTAAACGATGACCATTTCACTAACATTAGTTAGAGTAGACAAAAAAGGGCAGATGGCTCATCTCAGTGGAAGTCACTTCTTAAGGACTAAAGTAAGAACTAAAACCGAGAGACAGTTAAAAAATTAAACAGGTAACAGATGGCTCATAATTATTGCCATTTTTAAGGGAAGGGTAGCCAAGAACTGAGTTGCAATCCTATTTACTGCCATACAGTCAAATAATACTTGGCAGATTCACATGCAAGTTTCGTGTAAAGTAAGCAGTCTTCTATGTTGACATTGCATTGTTTCAGGAAATGGCTATTTAAAGGGATTTAAAGGGATACATTTACATTGGTTAAAGTTGTATAAAAAGACTTTGTCAGAGCTGCATGTATTAAAGTGTATACCAGGTTAAAATGTTTTATGATAGAGCAGGAAAGGCTTAGAACCACTGTGAGGGTTTTACTGCTATCTGAGATTCACTTCCTGCCCTGTTGACATCGGTTTTACTATACAGAAAGTGAGGGGAAATCTGCAGCAGCAACATAAACAAAAATAAAAAATGCTTCTTTTTCATAGAGTAGGGGAAGGCTAGAACCTCCATCAGGTTTTTTATCAGGGGTTCTAAGCCTTCCCCATTCCCCACACAAAACTAAAAAAAATTAATAAAAAAATGTTGGCTTTACGTGCACTTTGAGGTCAGAAACCTAGAGGAAGCATTGCATTAGCTTGTCTGTTTTCTTCCTCTTTTTATGCCCATTTCTATTGGCTATTGACAGTACAAATACCCCCAAATTACCCCTTTTTGGAAAGTAAACAGTGCAAGGTATTTAATAAGAGGCATGGCAAGTTTTTTGAAGTTGTCATTTTTTTGTCACAATTGTTTGGAAAATGAAGACATTTTTATAAAGTTTTTTTCACTTTTTTACAGCGACACCTTTAAAGAAAAAAATATTTAAAAAAATATAATTTTTTTTTTTTTAACATGCTGTCACCAATCAGTGTCCCTTATCACCGCCACACCAGTCTGTACCATGTAATCACTGTGACCAATCACAAAGATCAGCACAATAGTACACAATGAATGGCATGAATGGAAGCCATCTATTGTGTCATGTGATTGCTGCGATTGGTCACAGCAATCACATGGTACAGACTGATCCACTGTGTTGTGACAATTGTACCTTGAAATATATTTTTACATTGGGGTTGATTTACTAAATGCAAATAGACTGTGAACTTTGCAAGTGTAACTGCTCCAGAGCTTAGTAAATGATGGGAAGCTTTGCTGACTTCCATCATCCAATCATGTGCAAGCAAAAAATGCTGTAAATGCTGTTTTTTTTTCTTTTCTTGCATGTGATTGGGTATTCTTCCCAAAGTGAAGCTTCACCTCATTTACTAAGCTCTGGAGCAATTGCACTTGTAGAGTGCAATCGTTTTGCCTTTAGTAAAGCAACTGCAATGTACTGACAATTAAGAGAATTTAATGTCTGCTTGTAAGTGGGCATTGCAGAAACTAACAGAAAAACACAGCAGTAGGGAAAAAAAATTCTTAAAAAATACACTTTTTTTTGTAATGTGTACAAAATGCTAAACATTTGTCAGTTTTAAAAGCATTACCATTTTAATATGTAGTATAAAAATCCATGGTCTGTAGTTTACAGGGCCATTTCTACCAAAAGGCACTTGTTGGTCTTTGCCAAGGGTGGCAGGGTAAGGAGAACAGCACTAATTCACTGTATTTACAGCTTGTTCTCGCTTTTTTTTTTTTTTTTTTTTTTTACAGCGTACCTATCCATCTATGGATACTTGTGGAAAATTAATCAATGCAGAACATAAACATCTGCAGATAATACTAATTTGCATCTCATTAGCAGGATGTATGGATACTGACTTCTCCTGTATTTGATTTCCAGTAAACCTTCCTAAACCATGTGTGGGATTAAATTCATCTGCTGTGGGCTTATTCATACCTTTCATCCTGCTATAGCCAAAAAAAGCTCTGTTTTAGACTGGCTTCACTCTCATGTCACTTGAAGACAGTTAACTTAGACATTACCTGTCACTCATCTGAAATAAAAGAGTACACACCGCAAGTCTGCTCTCTAACAGATTCATGAGTTCCCAGAAAATGTAAGAGAATTGATAAAAATTCTACATTGACGAAAAAAAATACTGTTGTCATCTTCATTATTTTAACATGTACCACTTTCATATAAAAGGATACTTAGAAAGGTATAAATCTCCCACATAGCAAGCCCTCCGGTAGTCTTCAAACCATTGGTGTTCCAACTATGAGAGGAGGTAGAAGCTAGGGAAGTTTCCATCTTCACATTTCTACCCAACCTTCATATTCCAACCCCATGGCATTTTGTCAGCACTATTTTCAATGCTTTACAGTATAGTATACTAACAAAAGTGTGCCCATTCGCTAAACAGGCTGAATACAAATGGGTGCACAGGTAGGGTGGCAGCAAGTGGCAAGTAGCATGTCGGGTGCTGTGGTAAGTCATATGGAGGCAAGGAAAATAGATGTTGAGATTGGTAAGGAGGGTGGGGAGGGAAAGTCATCAAAGTGTCAGTGCAGTGGCATTAAGTGCGGACGTGTGCATTGGTGTTGTGGCAGTAAACGCAGAAGTGTGTGTGGGTGATGTGGCAGTGAGAGCAGGTCAGTGCTGGCAGGTGGTGTGATGGTGGTTGTGAAGGGATGGGGGGAGGGGTTAGTTGTGGCAGCACTAGTGGTAACAGAAGGGGAGGGGGTTTTAAAGCACAGGAATGAAGATGTAAACCAAATGCTAATGATTAGGAAAGGGAATACATTTCTGTGCTGACCCTAAACCTCCTTAACCCATGCCGTTGTATAAATATCTGAAAGATATTAGAAAAAATGTTATATGCAACTACCGTTTATGCAAACATTTTATATTTATATATATATATATATATATATATATATATATATTTATTTATTTTTGGGTAGCGCTGTATATCATATATAAAATGTATACAAATGCTAACAATGAAAGACAGAGAGTGATATTTGACATATCACAGTGAATGTTGTAGATGTTATGCCACTATATTTACATTTTTGCCATGTTGGGGCGCCTTGTGAATAATTCTTGCACACGTAACTTTTTTGTATTGATAATAACTGGGTAATATCTATGGCGTAAAAATCTGATTAAATAGTATGACTTTCAGACTGGAACATCAGTGACGATATTTCCAAAGTGAAATGACTGCAGCATGGACCTGGAAATTACCTATTCTATAACTGTATAAGGACAGGCACTATAGAAAACAATGATTTTCACATATACAATGGCCAAAGTCATATAATTGGAATTCTGAAATTAACAAAACTGTATATACATGTTTACAGGGTTATTTGACAAGATGCACTATTTATTATTGCTCGCCTATTAAAGTGACACATAGGAGTATTACATCTAGTCTGGGACATTGGTAACTGTACCTAGATTCTGTGAATCACACTTCCACTAGTACTGGACATCATAAGAAATGTTATTTTTCCCAGTGGAAATAAAATATAAAGGCATTATGATTCATAACTAAAAGCTACTTTAACCACCTAAAGACCAGCCCCTGCAGTTATACTGTGGCAGGTTGGCTCTCCTGGGCGAAATGCCGTCATGGTACATCGGCCGCTTTAAGACCACTAGGGTGCACGCGTGCTCGCGGTGCGATTTGGAGCTGATGCTCGTGGTCGGCGCCCGTGGTGTCCACCAGGCCACCCGCGATCGCTCCTGAGAGAGATAAAACGGGGATCTGTCAATGTAAACAGACAGATCCCCATTCTGTCAGGGGAGGATAGACAGATTGTCTTTTCCTTGTGATTAGGAACAGCGATCTGTCTCCTCCCCCACTGCCCCCACAGTTAGAAACACCTCCCTAGGGAACACTTAACCCCTTGATCGTCCCCTAGTCTTAACCCCTTCCCTGACGGTGACATTTATACAGTAATCAGTGGCTATTTTTAGCTCTGATCGCTGTATAAATGTCAATGGTCCAAAGTGTCAAAAGTGTTGGATCTGTCCGCCGCAATGTCGCAGTCCTGCTAAAAATCTCTGATCACTTATGACTAGTAAAAAAGAAACTTTATAATAAAAATGCCATAAATCTGTCCCCTATTTTGTAGACACTATAACTTTTGTGCAAACCAATCAATATACGCTTATTGCGATTTTTTTTTTACCAAAAATATGTGCAAGAATATATATCAGCCTAAACCGATGAAGACATTTGTTTTTTTGCTTTTTAGTTTTTTTTGCATATTTATTATAGCAAAAAGTAAATTTTTCAAAATTGTTGCTCTTTTTTGTTTATAGTGCAAAAAAAAAAAAAAACTTAGAGGTGATCAAATACCACCAAAAGAGATCTCTATTTGTGGGAAAAAAAGGACATAACTTTTGTTTGGGTACAACGTTGCATGACCGAGCAATTGTCAGTTAAAGCGATGCAATGACGCATCGCAAAAAATGGCCTGGTCATTCAGTGGTTAATGAAGAGGGAATCCAGAATTTAATGGCGCCTTGACTGTATCATTAGTGAAGAGGGTGTTCCTTTGCAGGACGACATATCTCATTCTTCCTTTCTTGCCTGCTTTGTTCCCTGTCTCAGGTCTTTCCCTTCTCCCACCAAACACTACTTTCTCTGACACTTATTTTCTCAGCCAGACTTAAGATTAACGAGCTTGGGGCTTCATGAAACTCTCCTGCACTTGCCAGTGGCTTCCAAAATAGCAAACTATATTTCATGCTGGGGGCACCGGGAGTTACATTTCAATGCAGCAGGTGCGTTGCTAACTCCTATTTGCAGAGATGGGGACAGATTCATCTCCTGCCCTCCTGCATGTGGATAGATGAAGCAGATTACTCTCCAGCGGGGATGGAGATCACATGTGTTGGGTTAAGAGACAAGTATGTGATCTATATACTGGAGAAGATGTGTCTAATAAATGAAGATGGAAGCTATGCACATGAAGACATCATCAGAGCCCCAGTCTCTCTTCCTCTAGGGAGGCCTGGATAATAATACAGAAAGCCTTGCAGAAGTTAATGAAATTTCATACAAAACTGGCATAAATAGAACTAACATACATAAACCTCTATAATAACAGCACCAAAATTTGTTGTACTAGATAGATTGGTGTCTTTTTTCAACCTGACTAACTAATGTAACTATGTAAAATATAACAGATACTGTACATAAGCTGGAACTGTTTACCATGGCCCACCAAAAAAACTAAACAAAAACATAAAATCCCAGTATTTTAAAGAATAGTATTTTTGAGTGGGAAAATGATGCTGAAATTAGCAAATGTTGTCTAAATACAAGAGTCCTATGTATTCTTACTGGAATTGTGGTGTGCTTTGTGTATTTATTTTAGATCTGTGCAGTAATCAAGCATGAAACTGCCTCTGTGCAGGAACTTTCTGAAATAAAGACCGGTCACTGCTGTTCTCTCTCCTTGTGCAGGATGATTGGTCCTGCTTCACAAGATAGTAACAGAGTTTGCAAAAGCAAATGGTGCGCACAAAGTGTATTACTACCCCTTGTGGCTATTGAGGAATATATTGCAGTGAAAGTTTTTGTGGCTGGAGTTCAGCTTTAACCTCCTTGGCGGTATTCCCAAGTGTGGCTTGGGGTGAAATTTCAGTACCATTAGTGGTAACCCCGAGCCACACTCGGGATTGCATCGCTGGATCCTGGAAGAGGTGACTTACCTTGTCCCTGGGATCCTGCAATGTACTCCCACTGTGTCTGGCGGCCGGATCTTCCGCTTGATGCTCTGTGTGTTCCAGCTTCCCTTCCCTGCGAGCGCCACAACGCAGGGGGGTGAAACTGGCAGCAGAATCAAAACGTGTAAAACACAACACACACAATACATTGTAATCTGATTGAATTACATTACTGTATCAAATAATTTGACCTCCGCCCCCCCCCCCCCCCAGTGCTTTGTCTAGTGCCCTTGCCTGCAGTTTTACTGTACTTTCTGCCTGGAAACTGGAGAACGACCATGGCATCCAAAAAGCGTGCCTCTACATCAAAAGCGGTTTATGACCTGCTGGAAAACAGCAATAGCGATACAGAATCACTTTTTTTTCACAGAATTGAGTGATAACGATTTGTGGGAAAATTTGTCATCAGACACAGAAAGTGATTTCAGCGACGATCCTGCGACTGAGCTCAGTAATGTGCAGACTTGGTGCTCTATTGACTGTGGTACAGATCACTCAGCGCCCCCAAGATTACCATTTACTGGAACACCTGGTATCAAAGTGGATGTTGAAGATGACAATCCCTTGGCATACCTCCAACTATTTTTGACTGATGAGGTTATTGAAAAAATAGTTACGGAGACCAGGAATAACAAGCTGCTATGCATCAGAAGTTTTCAAGAAGCAGAAAGTAAGAGCCAGTGACCAAAAAGGACATTTGGACATTTCTGGGCCTAATAATTGTTCAGGGAGTGGTGGGGAAACCCTTGCAGAAGTGGTATTGGACAACCAATAAATTACTAGCCACTCCATTCTTTGGCAAGGTCATGTAAGAGTACAAATTTTTCCTGATAATGAAGTATTTGCACTTTGAAAACAATGAAGAATTTGATGAGACTACTCATCCAGCACCGAAACTCAAGAAGATTTGGGAGGTATATTAAATGATTCAGAAGAATTTCCAACAGAGCTTTGTGCCAGATAGAGACATCAGCATAGATGAAAGTCTAATGGCCTACAAGGGAAGGCTCAGCTGGATACAATACATGGCATCAAAGAGAGCACGCTTTGGCGTAAAATCCTTCATACTATGTGAATCTGGTAACATTTGGAATTCTGTCTTATACACTGGGAAAGGAACCAAATTCAACACAAAATACAGTAACTATGGAATTGCAACATCTTTCATTCTTTCACTGATTGAGCCATTGCTAAATCAGGGCTATTGTGTAGCTACAGACAACTTTTACACATCTCCTGAACTTTATGAGTTCCTTCTGCAGAACAAAACAGATGCCAATGGAACCGTTAGGGCTAACCAGCGTGAAATGCCGCCAATCTGGCAATGGCAATAAGAAGCTCAACACAGGAGAAATGGTTGCCTGGCAGAAAGGCAAAATGATGGCACTGCGATGGCGTGACAAAAAAGATGTGCGCCTAATGAGTACAATCCATAACACCTCCACTGTCATGGTACGCACAAAAGGTTGGAAAGACATGATGAAGCCACAGGTAGTGATAGACTACAACAACACCATGGGAGGTGTTGACAGAGCCGACCAAGCAATGACATTTTATCCAGCCATGAGAAAACAACAAAAAAAGTATTACAAGAAGATCTTTAGGCATCTTCTTGAGCAATGCTTGTGGAATGCCTACATTCTGTTAAAAAAAAAGAGTGACAAGCCTGTGGTTCATGCTGACTTTTTTTTTTAAAGTTGCCAAACTGATCTTTTTGAACTTTTTGATCTTTTGGACCTTTTCATCAAACACCAATGGCTGTGAATAGAGCTGGACGTCGTGTTGCTGGCGTTGTCAACCCGGAACGCCTGACTGGTCGTCACTTCATAGACTACATCCCACTAACTGAAAAAAAGTCAGCACCCACAAGGATATGCGTGGTTTGTTGCTCAAATCGTGATGGAAGGAAAATCCAAAAGGAAACCAGGTTCAATTGTCCTGATTGTGACGTCGGACTTTGTGCAGTCCCATGTTTCAAAATTTATCATACACGGGATGTTTACTGAAGCAATATGACTAGTAATATTGCACCCTTGTTTGGACAAAAAATGTTTCTGTGTTTTTGATTTGATTATATTATTGACTAAAATGTATTGAATAAAATGTATTATTATTATATTATTATTTGTTATTATTGTGTTTCAAACTTTATCATATCCGGGATGTCTACTAGACTCTGGTTTGGACAGATTTAAGTGAGTTATTCCTAAGAATTACAGGCCTACAATATAAAATGACAAATAGTGAGGAGACCTCACTACTATGCACAGGTCCCTGCTGGGAATTGTAGTCCCCCATAGAGAATAAGTCATGCTGGGGAGTTGCAGACCTCCGTGCTATATGTCACCCCCCCCCCCCACATAGGGGCATGCTAAGGGTTGTAGTCCCCCATAAACCAGAATCATGCTTGGGGGTTGTAGACCCCCATAAGCCAAAATCAGTCATGTTGGGGGTTATAGTCCTCAGTACACCACCTCCTATAGGGCCTTATGGCAGTCAGTCTTCAGGTAGTTTATATTGCCCCATATAGGGCCACGCTGAGGGTTGTAATCCCCATACAACAGTAATGCTGGGGGTTGCAGTGCCCCATAATATAGAATCAGCCATGCTGGGAGTTGTAGTCCTCTGTACATCAGCCTTATTACTTAACTCACCCTATAGGGCTATGCTGTAGTCCACTCCAGTCCTTAGTACTGTATGTCTCCACCCCCGTAGAATCAGCCATGCTGGGAGTTGTAGACCAACATCGCAGTGCGCACTCACTGCTGTTTCCCGGCCACTGTAGCGCCCATGCCCAGGCAGCGGCGCGCCGCATCACGCACCCCTATTACTGATGTCAGTTCCGGTGGCTGACGTCAGTTCCGATATCCGCCATTTGCGTTCCACGCTGGTTACGTGGAACGGGCGTCGCTAAATGAAAATCGCAGGTCATCCAGCCTGGAGATCGCGTGGGGGGGTGAATCGAGATCGCGATCTCCTTGCGATTAATCGTGCACCTCGAATCTACACCCAAAAACAAAAATATAACATCTAGCAGATTAAGACATGCTGGCTTTATTAGCTGCCGAGATTACATTTTTTAGGCAAGTTTTTTACAGTTTTTTCACATTTTCAGCAAGTACAAAAAAATACCCATTGATCCTGTCATAAATGTAGTGTTTGTCCTGTCACTTCATGGGAACTGAAAAGACAGAAAAAGCTATATTTTTTTTCTTGTGTAAACTGCTAATCCCATCAACTACCATGTAATGGAGATGAGCAAAGGCAGACATGTTCAAAGTTTAGGCTGCTTGTCAATAGCAGGATAACCAGGTGACCAGGTGAAAATAAAGGAAAAAAAGCCTGAAAAAACAAACAATGCAATCTGTAGGCAGGGCCAAAAAAATATGGGCATACGTTTCCATCATGGGTACCACTAACAGGCCTTATGTCCTTACTCAATAACTTTTCAAAGCTTTACTTGCATTATTTCAAGGCAGACAACTTCTAGGTATACAACTTCTGGGTAGGGATGAGCCGAACACCCCCCCGTTCGGCTCGCACCAGAACCCGCGAACGGACCTAAAGTCCGTGCGAGCTTTAGAACCCTATTAGTTATAATGGATGCGAACGTTCGAAATTAAAAGTGCTAGATTTAAAGGCTAATATGCATGTTAATGTCATAAAAAGTGTTTGGGGACCTGGGTCCTGCCCCAGGGGACATGTATCAATGCAAAACTTTTTTTTAAAAACGGCCGTTTTTTTCAGGAGCAGTGATTTTAATAATGCTTAAATTGAAACAATGAAAGTGTAATATTCCTTTAAATTTCGTACCTGGGGGGTGTCTATAGTATGCCTGTGAAGGGGCGCATGTTTCCCGTGTTTAGAACTGTCTCTGCAAAAAGTGTAATTTTTTGCAGAAAGGAAAGCTATTTAAAATCACTCGCGGCTAATGTTAATTGTCGGGTCCCGTAATACAGAGTACAGAGAACAGTCATTCATTGAAAAGTCATTGATAAAAAAAAAGTCATTGATAAAAAATAAAAAAAACAAAAGCACCTTGTCCCCATGTTGATGAGGACAAGGGCCTCGTCCCCACAACCGTGCCCGGTGGTTGTGGGGGTCTGCGGGCGGGGGGCTTATCGGAATCTGGAAGCCCCCTTTAACAAGGGGACCCCCAGATCCCGGGTCTGCTCTGCTCCGTCTGACAGGTCTTTTATAATGGAGGGCACCTGGTGACCCCGCCCCCTCTGACGCACGGGGACGTCATGGGGAATTCCCTATGGCTTTCCCCATGACGTCAGAGGGGGGCGGGGTCACCAGGTGCCCTCCGTTATAAAAGACCTGTCAGACGGAGCGGAGCCTCACACAGCGGGAGCCTCCCATTGCGCGGAGCGGCCCAAGAAGAGACACCGACACCGACGCCGACGGAAGAAGATGCCGGACGAGAAGAACGAGAAGACCAGCGCAAGAAGAATCGGAGGAAGAAGAAGATGGAAGAAGATGGAAGAAGATGACGGAAGGAGAAGATGAAGAAACCGAAGGATGAAGAAAGAAGAAAGAAGATTTTAATAAAGGAATTGTCAAAGACCGTCTCCTGTAATTTTTACAATTTTTGACACTTTTTTGGTGAAATGGTAGGGGTACTTTTGTACCCCCTTACCATTTCACACAGGGGGGGGGGCGGGATCTGGGGGTCCCCTTGTTAAAGGGGGCTTCCAGATTCCGATAAGCCCCCCGCCCGTAGACCCCCACAACCAATGGCCAGGGTTGTGGGGAAGAGGCCCTTGTCCTCATCAACATGGGGACAATGTTGAGGGCATGTGGCCTGGTACGGTTCAGGCGGGAGGGGGGGCTGCTCTCGTCCCCCCCTCTTTTCCTGCGAGCCTGCCAGGTTGCGTGCTCGGATAAGGGTCTGGTATGGATTTTGAGGGGGACCCCACGCCATTTTTTTTGGCTAGGGTTCCCCTTAAAATCCATCCCAGACCTCAAGGGTCTGGTATGGATTTTGAGGGGGACCCTACGCCATTTTTTTTGGCTGGGGTTCCCCTTAATATCCATCCCAGACCTGAAGGGCCTGGTTATTGAATTTGGGGGGACCCCCACACGCAGGGATACAATGCCGAGCCGCATGCTGCTCTCAGTATACCTGCACAAACTAAAGTTCTGCCTGCTCACTGTATGCCTCTCCGGCGGATGGATATTACTGTAATACGGTTCTCAGTAAGTGTTGCAGCCTGGGGGAGAGACTTATCACGGTAGCTGAGACAGACAGAGCAGCAGGAGTAATCTGGACAGCGGCAGTGGTGCACAGACAAGCAGTCCCCTGCACACACACACTGACAGGTCACACAGCCTATTGTAGAATGTGCAGTCCCCAGACACTTATTGTGTGCTCATGGTCATTATGATCAGAGCACAGCAGGTGCTCTATGGCTCTGTCAGTGTAACATGGCTGTTGGGTGCTGACTTTCCTAATATATGGCCGTACTGTGTGTTACAGACTATAACACTGTACAGCCATAACATAGTCAGCACCACACAGTCATGTTACACTGACTGAGCCATAGAGCACCTGCTGTGCTCTGATCATCATAATGATAATGACCATGAGCACATAGTGAGATGCTACTTTACACATGTGATGGGGGGAAGGGACAGTAAAAACACACAGCCAAGCTGCATTTTTACCACCCCCAAAGAACTCCCCTTTGATAACCTTTCACCTAAGCTTTGCAATTACGTCCTTTTTCATGCAGACCTGATTGAAAGCTCTATGTAGGTTTACAGGTATGAATTAACTTGTGTGAATTTAGATCTGTCTACCTCCGTATCTATTCAGGTAAACAAAAAAAAGGTAAAGAAAATTTTCTATGTTTCCAGACCTAAATGTGACAGATCAGAAGTAACCTGATGTAAATGGACACAAGTCTGTGGTGTATGCGGACACAAACTGAATGGGCACAGATGTCAAAACACTGACATCTCTCCCATTCAGATCCAGTTATGATTGGTGGGGTGCTGTAAATGTTACATGTTCCAGCTCCTGCCACCAGTCCCCCAGATAAACCACCCCCCGGGTGACAGCGTGGAGGCAGGGGCGGAGCTAGGGGTGGGCTGTGGGCGGGGTCAAGGGGGGTCCCGTCAGGTAGGCTGTATGGGGCCCCATGATTTCTAACAGCAGCCCTGTTCCTGAGCATGTCCCTCTTCTCCCAGATTTCCTTCCAGGTCAGAGTGGTACCATAAATGTACACTGAACTGCACGTTCGGAATTTTTTTAGTCCTCGCCGCCCAGGGCTGTCAGCTTCCACATCCCATCGGCAGCATCTGCATCACATGGTGGACGATTACCTCGGAGCCAAAACAGAGATGGAGAGCTTTCCAGATGATGATCCACTGACTTACTGGGTCATGAGAATAGACCACTGCCCAGAACTTACCCAGTATGCTATTGAGTTGTTGGGCTGCCCTGCATCCGGCGTGCTTTCAGAACGGCATTCAGTGCTGCAGGAGGTTTCCTTATTGATCATAGAATGTGTCTGTCCACAGACTCCGTGGACCTTTTATAAAAATGAATCAGTCCTGGATTACCAGCTATGAAGCCCCTGATGTCGATGTCACTGATTAAGTCTTCTTGGCATGTGGAATCTCTGCAGGACTTCGAGGCTGCCTAGCTTTGAGGGTGTTCAATCATTTCATCTGAAAGAATGTATTTGGTATAGGTTTTATGGGCACAATCAACACCCAAAGACCAATTTTTCTGCATCTGTTTGACACGTGCATATCATTGCAATTTTTTACAGCAAGGCCAATTCTTGCTTTCATCAAGAGTACCTCTATAGGGTTACGGTGGGAAGGCGCTACCGACACACCAAAGACCAATTTTTATGCACCTGTTACTTCTATCCAAAGTCAAAGTGACACCAGAATGTATCCAAAAAATCGCTAATGTTGTTCCCAGTGCACTACATTGTGGCCTTATCATTCACACTGGCTCCCCAGCTGTTGCTGAGCAAAATAAAGGCAGCTTGCAGGGAAAATTTAATTTTTTTTGGCTTTATAAATGCAATTATTGCTGCAGCAGATTCTAGACATGATACAGATCTGCCACTTTACAGGTAGACTAAAGGGACCCCCCAGTCACCGTATTGGATTTTTTTATTTTTATGCTTTCACTTTAAAAATAAAAAATCACTGCTCATTTAAAAATGACTTTTTTACAAACTTTTTTATTATTGATACATGTCCCCCAGGGCTGGACCCGGACCCCTATAACCACTGTATGCCCAATTACTTGCATATAAGCCTTCAAAATGGGCACTTTTGATTTTTGACGTATGGGTCCTATTGACTTTAATGGGGTTCGTTATTCAGGTCCGAACTTTCGAGGTGTTCGGATGCGAACCGAACAGGGGTCTGTTCCGCCCATCCCTAGTACTCATTTCTTGAAGCCCTAACATGTCAAGACAGTACAAATATTCCCCCAATGACCACTTTTTGGAAAGTAGACAGTCCAGTGTATTTAGTTAGAGGCATGACAAGTTTTTTGAAGTTGTAAATTTCTCCAACAATTCTTTGGAAAATGAAGAATTTTTTTTTCACAAAATGTCAT
This sequence comes from Lithobates sylvaticus, assembly GCA_028564925.1. NCBI lineage: Eukaryota > Metazoa > Chordata > Amphibia > Anura > Ranidae > Lithobates > Lithobates sylvaticus. The sequence goes on along the minus strand of CM053029.1, from coordinate 505,442,376 downwards.
ATTAACAAGTTATTTCTCACACATGGCATAGACATACTTGCACCCCAAAACACATTCTGGTACATCTGTTCCAGATGTTTATGGGGGCACTGTGACAGATGTGTATGGGGACAGGGACAGTGGTGCTTGGTGCACTGAGCTCAGCGGGGAGAACTGTCACAGCCGAGTCACCCTGGTTTGGATCTGTGGGTGATCTGCCTAATACTTACCAAGAATCCATTGTGTGCTGATAACCCAACAATTCCCTGATAAAGGCCCTGGCTGGGTTGATAGCTGCAAGCACGATTAAGCTTGCCTCTGGTGAGCACGCATTTTATGTGATGGAGGTTCACAAGTCTGTCGTGGTGTTTGGAAGATGTTTAATCAATCTGAATATTCAAGATACACACATTCACTTGCAGTTGATGGACTTTATTATGTATTATTTACAATCTAGTTCACATTGCATTGTGGATATTCATTAGGGGTGCAACGGATCGAAAAACTCACGGATCGGATCGATCCTCGGATCAGGAGTCACGGATCGGATCATTTTCGGATCAGCAAATAATAATTGAATTTGCAAAAACCCGTGAAAATTACGCCACCATATAGTCCCCACTGTAATATCCACGTCATCTCCCCCACTGTAATATCCACGTCATCTCCCCCCACTGTAATATCCACGTCACCTCCCCCACTGTAATATCCACATCCTCTCCCACACTGTAATATTGGCTGGGTATCGCAGAGTATTGGCTGGGTATCGCAGAGTATTGGCTGGGTATCGCAGAGTATTGGCTGGGTATCGCAGAGTATTGGCTGGGTATCGCAGAGTATTGGCTGGGTATCGCAGTGTATTGGCTGGGTATCGCAGAGTATTGGCTGGGTATCGCAGAGTATATGCAGGGTTTACAAGTGATCGCTCCGTCATTTGACGGAGCGATCACATTAAAAATAGTGGCCGGGTGTACCAAGATGGCCGCGCTCCGGAGCTAGGCCGAAGCCGCGGCCTTTCCTAAGGCCGAGGCCGCGGAGCGCTCCGCGGATCGCGGGGTGTGCCGATCCGAACGGGGTGGCCCGTTCGGATCACGGATCGGCGACGATCCGTTGCACCCCTAATATTCATTGAATGTTTATATACTGTATCATTTACAATTGAGTTCACATTGAGTTGTGGTTATTCACTGAATGTTTATTTATATGTTTGTCACAAATTTTATATATTTTTATTTTTGCTTTGGTATCTCACTCTGAGCCGCAGCTTTTTCTTTCTTTCACCTATTTAAATAATTTTCCTATTAGCGTGGTAATTTCCATATATCTTTATCAATAGTTAAAGGTACTGAAATGGTAGTTATTGAACAATTAAAGCCTGACACCTCTCCCCAAAAGGACTGTATGACGGGACAACTACAAAAAATTTGTAGAAAAGTAGACAAATCCACCCAACAATGCCAATATTTAGAGGGGAGCTCAGGAAAGATCCTATGTAATCTTTGAGGAGTAAGATATATTCTGTGGAGTATTTTAAATTGAATTAAGCGGTCTCGCGTAGAGACTAATTGCGACATACATCCTCCCAGTCCTCATTATCAAGCTCCAGGTCAGCAACCTGTCCAGACATCATGAATGGATAGTAATAAAGTCTCATAGATAGTAGATATCAGTTTCACCAGGGAGGCATCTCTCTACAGAGATTCCAGCCCAGAGACAACTAGAGGGTTACTAAATTGATTTTGAAATGAATGACGCAATTGGAGAGACTGGAACAAGTATGAGTTGGGTAGGACGTATTGCCTCTTTAAAGAGTAAAAGGAATTCAGAGTGCCAACGTCACAAATTTGGTTGAGATACCTGATCCTCCTTGAGGCCCAAACATTGGCATCCGACAAGAAGGAAAATTCAGGATGGGAAAGATTTAGCCACAGGGGAGTGTGTGGAGACCATCTATGGGAAGACACTGGGAGTTTGATCTGCCAGGCCTTAAAGAGCACCTTCATGAAAAGTGTAAGTGGAAAAGGAGCAGAAGTTCCTCTATACAACAGATTGCATAAGGCCTCATAAGATCCAAAATATGCTGCCTCTAGGACAACCGAGGCATTGGTCTCATCAGCCACCAACCAATGGTGAGCATAGGAAAGGAGTGCTGCAATATAGTAGACAAATAAATCCAGGCAGGCTAGACCCCCCTGCATCCATGGCCTCTGCAATACCAACAACCTAAACCGAGGTTGGCGAGAACCCTACAAAAAGGAGACAATAGCTGTGTCAAACTGTTGGAAAACTTTTAGAAAGGTTTTCTTTTTTTGCTTTTTCATTCAGTTGAAAAGTTGACTAATGTTCTATTGATTTGTAGCTGAGCCACTGAACAATTCAGTTGTCTAAAGTAGTGGTCATCAACCCTGTCCTGAGGGCCCACTAACAGGCCAGGTTTGCAAGATAACTGAAATACATCACAGGTGATATAATTTGCTCCTCAGTGATTGCAGTATTCTAGTCTGCATCTCCCCAAGGTAATACATAAAACCTGGCCTGTTATTGGGCCCTGAGGACAGGGTTGATGACCACTGGTCTAAAGTACCTAGAGGATCACCAGATTAATTAACTATTCATCGTATCAAATGCTGCCAGCTACAATTCATACCAGGAACTTGTTGCTGCATAGATGTACTATAGCCTGTACCAGGGTTGGACTGGCCTACCGGGATACTGGGAAATTTTCCCGCAGGCCGCCTGCTCTGGGACCGCTTTAAACTCTGGGTGCAGCGCTCCACTCCAGGCTCCCGCCTCCTCCTCTTGTTTGGCACACACAACGGGAGCGCTGTGTGTCACGGAGCTGGGTCTGTGTGTGTTGTCGGCGGTGCTGTAACAAGGTCCTGCCCCCCTAGACCAGCTCATGTGATAGTAGATGGAACACTGATTCAATCAGTGTTTGGCCTATCACATGAGCCGGTCTAGGGGGGCGGGACCTTGTTACAGCGCCATCGATAACACACAGACACAGCTCTGTGACACACAGCGGGAGATGCCCGCTGTGCGTTTGATTCAGCACAGGCTATGGTGAGTCTGCATTGATGGGCACAGTGAAGCCACATTTATGGGCACAGTGAGTCTGCATTGATGGGCACAGTGAGGCTGCGATGATAGGCAAAGTGAGGCCGCATTGATGGGCACTGTGAGGCCACATTGATAGGCACAGTAAGGCTGCGATGATGGGCACAGTGAGGCTGTGATTATGGGCACAGTGAGACTGTATTCATGGGTAAAGTGAGGCCGCATTGATGGGCACAGTGAGGCCGCATTGATGGGCACAGTGAGGCTGCGATGGTGAGCACAGTGAGGCCGCGATGATGGGCACAGTGAGGCTGCATTAATGGGCGTAGTGAGGCTGTATTGATGGACACAGTGAGGCTGCATTGATGGGCACAGTGAGGCCACATTGATGGGCATAGTGAGGCTGTGATGATAGGCACAGTGAGACTGCATTTATGGGTGGTGAGGTGGCATTCATGGGCACAGTGAGGTCACATTGATGGGCACAGTGAGGCTGCTTTCATGGGCACAGTGAGGCTGCATTCATGGGCAAAGTAAGGCTTCATTCATGGGCACAGTGAGGCAGCATTGATGGGCACAGTGAGGTCGCATTGATGGGCACAGTGAGACTGCGATGATGGACACAGTGAGGCTGCATTGATGGGCACAGTGAGACTGAAATGATGGGCACAGTGAGAATGCATTCATAGGCGGTGAGGCTGGATTCATGGGCACAGTGAGGATGCATTGATGGGCACAGTGAGGCTGCGATGATAGGCAAAGTGAGGCCGCATTGATGGGCACTGTGAGGCCACATTGATAGGCACAGTAAGGCTGCGATGATGGGCACAGTGAGGCTGCATTGATGGGCACAGTGAGGCTGTGATTATGGGCACAGTGAGACTGTATTCATGGGTAAAGTGAGGCCGCATTGATGGGCACAGTGAGGCCGCATTGATGGGCACAGTGAGGCTGCGATGGTGAGCACAGTGAGGCCGCGATGATGGGCACAGTGAGGCTGCATTAATGGGCGTAGTGAGGCTGTATTGATGGACACAGTGAGGCCGCATTGATGGGCACAGTGAGGCCACATTGATGGGCATAGTGAGGCTGTGATGATAGGCACAGTGAGACTGCATTTATGGGTGGTGAGGTGGCATCCATGGGCACAGTGAGGTCACATTGATGGGCACAGTGAGGCTGCTTTCATGGGCACAGTGAGGCTGCATTCATGGGCAAAGTAAGGCTTCATTCATGGGCACAGTGAGGCAGCATTGATGGGCACAGTGAGGTCGCATTGATGGGCACAGTGAGACTGCGATGATGGACACAGTGAGGCTGCATTGATGGGCACAGTGAGACTGAAATGATGGGCACAGTGAGAATGCATTCATAGGCGGTGAGGCTGGATTCATGGGCACAGTGAGGATGCATTGATGGGCACAGTGAGGCTGCATTGATGGGCACAGTGAGGCCGCATTTATGGGCACAGTGAGGTTTTATTGATGGGCCCAGTGAGACTGCAATGATGGGCACAGTGAGGCTGCATTCATGGGAACAGTAAGGCTGCGATTATGGGCACAGAGACTGCATTAATGGGTACAGTGAGGCCTCATTGAAGGGCACAGTGAGGCCACATTGATGGGCACAGTGAGGCTGTGATGATGGGCACAGTGAGACCGGGATGATGGGCACAGTGAGGTCTTATTAATGGGCACAGTGAGACTGCATTCATGGGTGGTGAGGTCGCATTGATGGGCACAGTGAGGCCGCATTGATGGGCACAGTGAGGTTGTATTCATGGGCACAGTGAGGCTGCATTCATGGGCACAGAGAGACTGCGATGATGGGAACAGCGAGGCTGCATTGATTGGCACAGTGAGGCTGCGATGATGGGCACGGTGAGACTGCATTCATGTGTGGTGAGGCTGCATTCATGGGCACAGTGGGGCCGCATTGATGGGCACAGTGAGGCTGCATTTATGGGAACAGTGAGGCTGCATTCATGGGCACAGTGAGGCTGCATTGATGGCACAGTGATTATGGGCACAGTGAGACTGCGATGATGGGCACAGTGAGGCTGCGATCAGGGGCACAGTGAGGCTGCGATGATGGGCACAGTGAGGCTGCATTGATGGGCACAGACAGGCTGCATTCATAGGCACCGTAAAGCTGCATTTGATGGGCACAGTGAGGCTGCATTCATGGGCACAGTGGGGCTGCATTCATGGGCACCGTAAAGCTGTATTTGATGGGCACAGTGAGGCTGCAATGATGGGCACAGTGAGGCTGGATTGATGGGCACAGTGAGGCTGCATTTGATGGGCACTGGTGAGACTGCATTTGACGGGCACTGGTGGGACTGCATTTGATGGGCACTGGTGAGGCTGCATTGATCTCTTGTATCATGTCTCTGACCATCTCTTGTACCATGTCTGCAGTCTCTGACCATCTCTTGTATCATATCTGCATTCTCTTACCATCTTTAGTATGATGTCCTCAGTCTCTAACCATCTCCTGTACCATGCCCGCAGCCTCTGACACTTCCTGTATCATGTCTGCAGCCTCTAACAATCTCTTGTATCATGTCTGCAACCTCTGATCTTCTCTTGTCTTATATCATGTCTGCAGTCTCTGAGGGAGTTTGGAGAGGAGTCAAGAGTGGGAGTGCCGCCGGGATGGGGGTCATGGGAGAAGTCAGACGTGTGTGGACTGTGGAGAGTAGACTATAGGATAAAACCAGAGCCACCAAGCTGGAATCAACTGACTGAGCCCTGCATGGTGCACCTGAGAGGAGGTCAGTGACAGTGCTGCCAGGCCAGTCAGATGGTGGGGGTCACTAATCTAAGGGGGAGTGAATACAATAATGTAAGGGGGCACTGATATAAAGGTTCCCCCCTTATATTAGTAACCCCCCTTACCTTAGTGTATTCTATCTGCGGAAGGTGGTCTCTGGTCAACAGAGTCCCCCCCCCCAATGTTCCCAGAGTTTCTGGGGTGCTTCTTGATGATTGACCACTTTTAACTTGAATTTGCTTTTTTCTATCTATCTATCTATCTATCTATCTATATATATATATATATATATATATATATATATATATATATATATATATATATATATATCATATCTGTCTTATCTATATATAATACACTCGTGAAATGTGCTTTAAAATGCATCGTTTTCCCTTTTATGAACAAGAAAATAATGCTGTTATGATGTTGGGCTGGTATAATAATGCTATGGGGCTGGTATGACATTTTTTCCAGGGCTGGTTTTTATTCCCAGTCCGGCCCTGGCCTGTACTATACCCTGTTATAAACTGACATAGAAAATAATGGAAGCATTGTATCTGCTACAAATCTCTGTTGATGTGGCCCTCTGGACTACGCTAAAAGAAAGTCACCTTTTATATAAAAAAACAAGGTATTGTAAAACTAGCACACCTTCCCGTTACAGTACATTACTGTTCTTGGAATAATCACTCATTTCTCATATCCATGAATGAGGTTCAGCCAGGTTAAGTTCTTACCTAAAAATCTCATTAACATCACTTTTCTCTCTCCTGCACACAATTGGTTTCATCCAACTTTAGGCTGAAGGACACTTGAGGTGACCCTAATGATATCTGGTACTGGAGGCTACAGTTAGCATATCATGTCCTCTACCTGGACGTTCTGCCTCATTGCTCTATGACAGATCCCATTAGGAGACTAATAAATAACAGATGGACCATCCTAAACATTACTTGATCCAGTATCTCCAGCCAGGTTTAATGGGACCCTGTGAAAGATTTGTATGGAATTAAAAAATATAAATGTAAGTATCATTGAGTTCACCATAATGTAGGACACACATAATTCAATGTTCTGCTCAGTGACCAGTATCTACCAATAATATATATTTTAGCTCTAAATGCAGTATGTAGCTCTGAGTCATTATTTGCTTCATATAGCCTTCAAATCTTTGTGACTGGGGGGGGGGGGGGGGGGGTATTTTATGACAGTAGATTTTTGAATGTATACACACTCCGGCCAGTGCTCATTGTGCTCATATTATATCACTACAGATACTGGTGCTACTGTCACTCACTGTCAATCACTACCAAACAGTAAAGGGAACCTAACTGTAAAAAGCAAGGTCCATTTAATATATTAGAGCCCCCCTCCAGCATTAATAGCAGTGTAGCACCCCCCTGAGTCCACTGGGAGCAAGGAGGTACCTCCAGAGGCAGGGAGCGAGCTAACATTCACCCCAGGGCTATAATGGGAAGTTAGAACAGAATTTGGGCGCCAGTCACTTTCGATATTTTTCAATGCTTTAATCAGTGATTGGAGAGAGGGTTAGGGGAGGTTTCAGATACTATTTGTAGATCACTTACAGAGTCCTTTAATCCAAAGGTAAAACAACTTTCTCTTTTAGCAGATCTTGAATACCTGGATAGGCCTCCCACACAGACCTAGCAGCCGGTAGAATTTCTGGACAAGCCTCTCTCACAGACTTAGCAGCCAGTAGAACTCCTGGACAAGCCTCTCTCACAGACTCAGCAGCCAGTAGAACTCCTGGATAAGCCTCCCTCACAGACTTAGCAGCCAGTAGAACTCCTGGATAAGCCTCCCTCACAGACTTAGCAGCCAGGAGCTAGTTACCATGGTTTAGGTTGTAGAATAGTATTCAGCTTTACAGTGTCAGAACCTTTAAGCCATCCGGCAACACTGTAAGAGCAGATTAGGTATAGGTGCGTCCTCCAAACGAGTCACCAGGCCCTCCTGAGAGACCAGCCTTCTTCCTGGCTCTCTCCAGCAAGGGTCCTCCCCTGGATCTCCTCAGCTTGGGTGGGCTTCTTCCACGCAGACAAGACAGCCTAAGGACCACCGCAGGATTAGTTGGCCCCAGACAGGCCTCTGGGCCTACTTGCAGAGTTCACAGCAACACATCCTCAGGCAAGGAGGGCCTGAGGTAAGAGAGAGAGAGCACATGGCTCTGCCCAATAAATACCCCCTTCCCAGAATGCACAGCGGCCAAGAGCCTCCTACTGGGCTGTTCTGGAAAAAGAATAATCATTACATAGCTCAACCTTGCTGTAATTCTCATACTTGCCTGTGCCACTGGTGACACCTACTGGCAACAGTGAGAAATGCACAGCTCAACTGAGTTTAGAGCAGAACCAAATAAACTATATAATTATTCTGAGCAGTTTACAGCTCAGCCAAAAACTTAATTTACACTATAGCCCCAATTTTAGGAACAGGGGGCTACAGCAGCTTTAAAATAAAAATCAAAATTGCAGGGAAAAACATATACATGTGTAAAACAGTACATATACTTATATAGGCATGTGCAGTGTTTTTTCTACACTGCAGGTGGCACTTTACCACAGCGGCACTTTTTGGAGAGGAAGTTAAGAGAAACAGGGTTCCTCTATGGTTTCCTGGGTTACTGGGGAAGCTTTCCCATTGGTTGTTACCACCCCATGTGACTCTAGCAGCCATCTTGGGTCAGGCAGAGCCTTTTTAACCACTTCCCGACCGGCCACTGCATATATACGTCAGCAGAATGGCACGGGCAGGCAGAATCACGTACCTGTACGTGATCGTGCATGTGCCTGCCCGTGGTCGCGCGCGCGCCGCTAGCGGCGCGCTCGCGACCCGGTCGGGAGCTCCGTGACCCCGGCCGCGGGACCAGCGGACCCGATCGCCGCTGGTATCCCGCGATCGGGTTACGGAGCTGAAGAACGGGGAGAGGTCTATGTAAACAAACCTCTCCCCGCGCTTCCTACACTGACTGTCAGTGATCGGCGGTTCCCTGTCATCGGGAACGCCGATCAATGACGTCAGACGTACAGCCACGCCCCCCTACTGTAAAAAAAAAACACAACACGTCACACTGACTCCTCCCCGCCCCCTAGTGGTTAACCCCCTAACTACAACTGTCATTTACATAGGAATCAGTGCTATTTAAATAGCAGTGATTGCTGTATAAATGACAAATGTCCCAAAAATGTGTCAAAAATGTCCGATGTGTCCGCCAAAATGTCGCAGTCACAATAAAAATCGCTGATCGCCGCCATTACTAATAAAAAAAAAAATATTAATAAAAATGCTATAAAACTATCCCCTATTTTGTAAACGCTATAACTTTTGCGCAAACTAATCAATAATCGCTAATTGCGATTTTTTTTACCAAAAATATGTAGAAGAATACGTATCGGCCTAAACTGAGGAAAAAAAATGTTTTTTTATATATTTTTTGGGGATATTTATTATAGCAAAAAGTAAAAAATATTGCATTTTTTTCAAAATTGTCGCTCTATTTTTGTTTATAGCGCAAAAAATAAAAACCGCAGGGGCGATCAAATACCACCAAAAGAAAGCTCTATTTGTGGGAAAAAAAGGACGCCAATTTTGTTTTGGAGCCACGTCGCACGACCGCACAATTGTTAGTTAAAGCGACGCAGTGCCGAATTGCAAAAGGGGGCCTGGTCCTTTAGCTGCAAATTGGTCCGGGGCTGAAGTGGTTAAGACTTGGTGTGCAATTGGCAAGTTGGTAGAGTAGGGACAGGTACCCTGGCTGATAGTGATAGAACTAGCGTCAGGGAAAGGTTCCAGATGAGAAGGGAAAGCATAGGGCTCATAACTTCGCTAGACATCTGACTGCTAAGGCACAAGACTGCCAGGCCACATTCTATTCCTCACTACAGGCTCTGTCAGTTCAGCTCAAACCAGCTCTCTACACGCTGTTGGAACTGTGAGTGTTCCTGGTTGGGCTGCCTTCCCAAGGTTATTTGTGAGCTGTCTTCATTTCAAGTTCTTCATTGCACTGGTAATAAGTGTGTTATAGTCAACATTTCATCGATTTTAAGGATGGGGCAAAAACCCCTTTGTGTCAACTTGTGTGCATGTTATCAGGTAAAAATCACCAGGGTATGTAAACTTTTGATGAGGGTCATTTGGGTAGTTTCTGTTGCCATTATGATTTAAAAAGAGTAAACAAAGTTGATTGATAATAAATGGCTTCAGCCAAACACTAACCATGCGTAAAAGAAAAGTTTTTGTGTTATCATTCATATTCTCTGAAAAATGACCAAGAATTTATAAATTCTATGTATGTATGGGTATGTAAACTTTTGAGCACATATCTTTTTTCAGTATTTTTTCAGTATTTGCAGCATATACATTACACTATACACCTAACTACAGGTCCATGTAGCTAACAGCAACAGAACATAACATCACCTTTTAAGCCAGAGCACTTCCCCCTCAAAGGAAATACTGTGCCTGCAGGATTTTGACTCCAGCTGGAGATGGATGGACAGCCGTCCCATCCAAAGAGATCATTTAAAGACAAAAAAACACAACGACATCCTGTCCTAACAGCAATCTACACATTTACATATTTTTCTGTCAGCAGGGGGTTAGTATCCCGCCCATAGAAAGAAATTTGTCCGACGTCAAGCACATCATCATCATCATCATTTTCCTGTATCTGGTTCTGTCAACAGGGGATTATGATCCTGCTGACAGAAAAGCAAAGAAATGAAAAGTGAACAGATCACTTCAGAGTTCCTGGTGGGAGGGGCCCCTCCCCAGAATATCAAGATCCTTTAAGAGTTAAAGGCAGAACTTTGACCTCACCAGAGTCCCTCAGTAAGAACGTCCATCAAACTGGCTCCAACTAGGCTGGCAGGCAGGTCTCAGTCCTGCAAAAAGAGTAAAAAAAGAAGGAACACAGTCTGCATCCATCATGGCAGTCGATGTTGCAGGATTTCCAAGGTGAGCTGTCTCTCACGTATAGAAATGCAGGTCAGGCAATCTCTTCCTACCACCCCCTTCTTCTCTGATAGAGACAGAGTGGCTCCTTGCAGGCCATCCTGCTTTCATGATAATCACTCTGTCTCTGTAAACTGCTCTCCCCAGCCTCCATTCTCTCCGAATGTCCTCAAAATGGGCCCAGGTCTCCTCACACTCTGGCACCCGTAATGGCTTGGGCATATGCAGGTACTCCCACACTAGGTCATCCTCCCACTCTCCCTGAGAGTTCTCCACAATGTCAATGGTCTTGGGAGGGACATAAGGGTACTCCAGACCCCACCCCAGAACAACTCTGCGCTGAACTTCCCACTGGAACCTGGAAAACCTGGGCAGGCTTTCCTATTCCTGGCAGGACACAAGCATCATGGGACCTCTTGATCCACTGCCTGTATGCAGATGCTCTGGTCCGGGTGGTGGATGGTCTGTTCATTAAAAGTTTTTTGCTGCTGATGGGGGTTCCTGCAGCTTCTTCAGTTCTCATAGCTGGATCTGGCACATCTCCTCCCTTGGACTGCGACAAAAAATAGGCCCAGGCAATCTAAGCTGAGGAGCCCGTTTAAAAAAAAAAAACTAATTACAAATAATGACAACCGGTTTCTCAATGTATTTTAGTTATATTTAGACTGCTTCAGTCACTGTAACTTGTCAATCATTTGGAATTATATAAATATATGATAATAAATGATAGAATGAATGCAATATATAAGGTGAAAAATCTTTAATGAACGATTCAATACAATAACAAATAGCAAATTATATTACATTTTTTGGCAAATTTTTTTATATATTCAAAATCACAGAACAAAATAACTGCACTAAGGATTCAGCATGTTTCGTAGAAGTTCATTCACTGGTTTCTACAACTCTGTCAATTACATCATCAGACTCAAGGTTCATTAGCATATCCTTTTCGATTGCCATCAGCATTAAAGAGCTCAAATGCTCTTGAGATACAGAATTTCTCAGATGGGTTTTAATAAACTCTAACATGGAGAAACTTCTTTCACAGGCGACTTGAGTAAAAGATAGTGTAAGCAAAAATTTGTTGGCTAAACCAATGACATTATAGGTATCAGTTAACAAATTATAGCGCTGCAGAATCTTATAGCAGCAAATAGCACAGTTCTTACATGCCATGCAAGATTTGTTGACCAGTTCTGTTTCTGTTAATTTGCTTTGCTGGTTTTCCATAGATACATCGTCTACAATACTATATTCTTCAAGAGGTGATGATTTCAGCCTGTCCCACTGCATTGCAAAATTTGCCAGTTAGGAACGCAAATATTCTGGTATTGCTCCCTCATCAAATCTAACTAACCGTTTGCTGAGTTCTTCCATTGCTGGTGCCTGAAGTCCAGCTTTTTTTATATCAGAAAAGCTGTTTGGCTCCAAGCAAGCTAAGTCAACATAGAGAGTCCCACTGGAGAGAAAGCGTCAATTCATGCTCTCTGTGACCGTATCCAAGATTACATTGTGCACACGTATCTTATAAGCTGAAACAGCATTGGAAACTGCTTCATTGTCAACAGTCTCATCAGCCATTTGCTTTCTTTTTCTTATTCTTTTTTTAGGCAAGGTGGTCTGTACTTCTAGGTGGTAACTTTCTTCTTCTTCAATCTTGTCATTTGCCCACTTAACAAACTTATCAGCAGTCATTTGTATGGAATCAAAATCTCGTGTAATGCCCCGTACACAAAATCGTCAGATTTTTTCCAACGGATTATGTCCGAAACTTGTGTTGCATACACACGGTTGGACAAAGTTGTCGGAAAATCCGATCGTTTGCATACAACGGGACTACGTAGAGGCTAGTAGCCAATAGCTTTGGTCTCGTAATTTGATCTGAGAATGCGTGGCACTTTGTCCGTCGGAGTTCTCTACAAAGATCGGAAAAAGTCAGATCGTATTTTTTTGTCGGAAAAGTTTAGATCCTGCTCTCAAATTTTTTCCTTCAGAATTTCCGATGGAAAAAGTCAGATAGAGCCCACACACGATTGGATTTTCCGACAATATAATCCGATCGGACTTATTCCAACGGAATATCCGACCGTGTGTACGGGGCATAATTGTTATTATTTAATATTTAGACAATGACGTTGTCAATTCAAATATTCTCAGAAAAATTTGAGCTGAGAGAATGGTTTCATATTTGAGTAAGGATTCTGCATAAGATTTTGCTCTAACGCGGTTTCGATGACACGCTGTCTTTGATTCTACTCAAAACTTACAATAGACTAAGAAACAAAGCAGAATTAGGATTTGAAAATTCCCCAAACACTTTTCTTAAAGCAGCATCTTTTGACCACCAGCGTGTTTCCCCAATTACTGAAATTCTTCAATGGTGAGGGTCCTGGCTAACTTGTTCCCAGGTATTCATGCACTGATAAGAATCACGCATAAAGACAGCAATATCATTCAACAAACTGAACAGTGATGCACTTTCAACTACCACCTTTGTTGTATCTGCAAGTACTAAATTCAGAATGTGTGCATAGAACCAGATGTGAATTTGCCCTGGTGATTCAGTTGACAGCCAGGAAGAGAAAACATTGTATTGGCCTTGCATAATTTGCTGCTCCATCCGTTGAATTGCCAATACAATTTGTAATATTAAGTTTGTGTGACAAAACGTCCCTACACTCCGCTTGAGTGCTTTCGGCATATACCACTTCCTCCCAGTCTGAATATAGATATCAGATATTCCAACCGCTCACAAGCACAAAACAAGACGACACTTGCTTAGTTGCTCAACATGGACTGATTTATTAGAACCAAAAAGACAAGTATTTATAATACAGTAGAAGAGGAGGTCCCCCCTCCTGCTCATATTACTCTAACAGTACACCTGTAACAAATTAACATGAGTTAATTAACTAGTCTCTTTAAGCAGCTGATGTGACTCTGTGCCCATCAGGATTTAACTACAGGTCAGACTTGTTGTCAGCGAGCTTCACACAGTAGATTATACATTATCATAAGTACAACCACAAGACATTTTGTCCTAATAGCAGGAGCTCGACTAGGAGTCGGCCCGTCTCCTTCATTGTACAGAGGACAATGTGATCAGCTCTCTCAATTAACATCTTGAGTTCAGAATCAACAAACCAAGAATAGTCTTTACATATATCCTGGGAGATATTGTGGATAAATATTACTTACTTACATTTTAAGTAATCCAATATATATTTTCTCACTCACCCTGTACCAGGATGGCACAGGGTGACTTAGACATAAGAGATGTATGGGGAGCTGAAACATGGGTTTCCCAACCTTTCCAAGGGAATCTGGGTTCCACGTGCCCTCCCATCACAGTTTGCATGATTTTAAGACTTTCATTAGCAACTTAAAAAGGTTTTGCCAACTGCAAGAAGCTTTTCATTGATACAATCAGTTACATAGCAAACAATTATGGAGCATTGATCTTTGGAAGTGATGTCTTGAGTTGTATCAATTTTGAATTGAAAAACATCCAGGCTTCCCTTCATGGACATCTGTAGGTAGGGGCAAGGGGGGGCTAGTGCACCCCCCCGGAGCAAGGTGTCCACACATTGACACTCAGGGGCCAGGCTGATCCTGCAGAGCCGGCGCTAGCATAGGGGAGGAAAGGCAGCAACCTTAAGGTACAAGGAGAGGGAGGGCACTAAACCCTCAAGAAAAGCTGATGCTGACGCCAGTCCCGCTCATGCCTTTACCCAGCTCAGCACAGTTCGCACAGCATGCACTGTGACATGCAGCACCGCACAGTGATTCTGTGAACATCAGCCGCTACCTCCAGTTTACACTAGCTTCCATTTGCAGCCCACTCCAGGCTGCTACTGCCCCTCCTCTCTCTCTGAGTCCCATGTGAAGGGCAGAACAACCACTATTCTCTCTCCAGGCTCTAGCCCTGCACTGAACAATTCCTGCAGAAATGCCTCCAGTCCAGCACAGAGTCAACAATCGCCGCTGAACTGGAGGCGAGAGATGAGGGGAAGGAGTCCAGTGAGACTAGGGGGTGGAGTCATGAAGCACAGGAGCGGGATCAGCATGGAGTGGAGGGATGAAAGGTAAATCTGACTTGCTGACATGTACACCATGGGGACCAAGGGAAGGGAAAAAGAGAAATGGGAACAGAAATGGACATGGGGCAAGACAGAAGATTACATGGGGACAGAATCTGCTTCCTATCTACTTGCTCAGCTTGGGATCTGTGTGCTGATCCCCTGCTGAGCAGATCCCACACAGCCCACTCTGCTCTGTTGGTGGTGAGGTGTAATCAGACTTGTGTGTTTACACCCAACTGCCCTCCAATCCCATCTGCCCAGACAGAGGGGAACAGATCCCTTTCGTTTGTTTTTGGCAGATTGGATTGGATGAAGGCGGGTGTAAATAGACACAAGTCTGTTTACATCTAACACTCCATAGAGGACAATGGAGGGTCTGATCGGGTCCGCCTAAAAAAAAACTGACAGGCAGATCCGATCAGACCAATCGGTGCCAATATGGAGGGGGGGGTAAAATCTGAATCCCCAGCCACTTTCTGGAGCTTCAGATTTTTAATGTGCTGCAGACACAGGGCCGCTGATAGAAATCATGGGGCCCCGTACAGCCTACCTGACGGGGCCCCCCTTTAGCTCCACCCCTAGTCCCTCCTTCAGCCCCACCCCTGGCTCCACCCCTTGTCCCTCCCCAGATGCCATATTGTGCTGCAGACACAGTGCCAACAATGCCATGCCGCCCGTCAATGCCATATTGTGCTGCAGACAGTTCCACCCATGCCGCCAATGGCATAGTGCCATTGGCAGCATCGGTGGCACCGTCTACAGCACAATATGGCATTGGTGGCATGAGGGGCACTGTCAGCAGGCAGCACATGCGTTATGGCATTAGCTTCATGGGTGGCACTGTCTGCAGCACATTACGGCATTGGCGGCATGGGTGGCACGGTCTCTGCAGGCAGCACATGCATTATGGGCCATAACGCATGTGCTACCTGCAGACAGTGCCACCCATGCCGCTAATTCCGTAATGTGCTGCAGACAGTGCCACCCATGACGCTAATGCCATAACGCATGTGCTGCCTGCTGACAGTGCCACCCATGCCATATTGTGCTGTAGACGGTGCCACCGATGCTGCCAATGGCACTATGCCATTGGCAGCATGGGTGGCACTGTCTCTGCAGGCAGCACATGCTTTATGGCATTAGCGTCTTGGCACTGTCTTGGCACATTACGGCATTGGTGGCATGGGTGGCACTGTCTCTGCAGGCAGCACATGCGTTATGGCCCATAACGCATGTGCTACCTGCAGACAGTGCCACCCATGCCACCAATGCAGTAATGTAAAGATGCTGCTGCAGTAGTAGTAGATCTTGAATCCACCAAAGCCCCCCCCCCAAGCAAGCACACACCTGTGTTCTGTGTTAGCCAGGCCCCAGGGTCACTTCCTCCCTGATCCTGCTGCTGCCTGGACTGGGGTGCGAGTGTCCACAAAGTATTCCAGTTAGATGCCAGATCGAGGAGCTGCTTTTTTTTTTTCTTCCGCCGCCGCTCGTCTCTCTGCTTTTTCTCCTGGCCGAGTGAAGAACAGAGCAGAGGGGGAGGAATCATTCCGCGCCAGGGAAGGCAATATAGATAACGTGCTGGCCGTAACGTGAGCCAGCATGAGGAACGGGCGCGGAGAGGATATTCTTCCGCGCCCGAAATAGAAAAAATAGTCCCTCCGCCTGCCTATTGAGCTATCGGCAATAAAAACATTTATTTAAAAAAAAAAAAGAACGGGGTGGGTGTTAGATGGGCATTTAGTTGGTTTGGTGTTCAGTCAAGGTGGCTGGAGGATTATTATCTTTTTTTACATTAATTAGGTCTCTGTTCAGGTTGCCCGGGCCCCCCTGCTGGCTGGGCCCGGTACACCAGGGCCAGCGGCCCTGTGCAGACATGTTCTTTTAACACATTCCTGGCTGCAATAGCAGCCAGAAGTATGTGTACTTTTGTAAATCCAAATGTTGGCTGATCACTTCCACAACCGCTATGATCTGCTATGGGAGGCTCATACACCAGCTTGACACCAGCTGATACGTTTGCATTGTCAGGGAGAGAAAACAAGTGACTAATGTAGTTGGAATATTTCTGTGAATTTTTCCTATGTTGTTATTGTTTTATAGATATTCATACTGTTCCTTTATTTTGCTATACATTAGTTATTCTTACCCCTTCCCGCCCTTTATCAGGGTCTTTATCCCTGGTGGAGCAGGAGGGACTGGCCAATCACCGGACTGATTCCCAATCATAGGTAGAGACTGAGAGCTGGTCACTGTGCTGCGAGTGTGCTATCTACTAGAGCTGCACGATTCTGGCCAAAATGAGAATCACTATTTTTTTTGCTTAGAATAAAAATATCACAAATCCCTCACGATTCTCGCAATCTTTCACATTATCCCCCCCCAAAAAAAAAATGGGTTAACTTTACTGGTTAGTGTTTTTTGTTTTGTAATTCATTAAAGAAATTTTTCCCAAAAAAATTGCATTTGAAAGACCGCTGGGCAAATACGTCCATCGGATCGGCTGCGGCGCCACCATCTAAACAAAGGGAAACAGGCAGTGGAGCCTTGCGGCTTCACTGCCCGCTTTCTACTGCACATGCGCGAGTCGCGCATCGATTTGTGAATGGCCCCATTGTTTTCTGGGACACACATGTCCCACATGTTTTTCTTCTTGTTTTTCTCCTATTATCCAAACATTTCTTGGAGAGCACCCTAAGAGATCCTTGCTCTATCAGTAGTTGGTGTCCACCATTGGCTTATTCCATTTTGCCTACCAAGTGACCATCCAAGAGTTCCGGTTTTATCCATGAGGATCTAGAATCCATGTCAGCTGCCTTCACTTTGACCTACTCTATCCTGTTGGCGAAGTCGTGAGTGGTTCTATAGAGTCTACCCGTCCGCCCTGGAACATCGAGGTCGTAGGCCGTCTGGAGCCTTTCTATGCCTGTTTGACTCCCTGTTGCTGACAGGGAGTCCACCTGTTCCGGTAAGCGCACATCTATTTCCATTCTTCCACGAGTGTGTGTACCAGAGGATTCAGTCTAGGAACATCCCGGCTTGACGTCACCTATACTATATCCCCTTGGGACATTTTCTGTTTATCACAAGCACTATTTGTATATGCTACTTTTCACTTCAAGTTCATGTAGAATTATTTTCCTAATTACGATTGAGGATTTTTTTTGGGACTTTTTTGGTTCATTATATATATTTGTATTCTTTGAATGTATGTTTAGAAGTATTTCTTCAAACCACTATTGATTAATTTTCTTGCTCACTGAAGGTTACTTTAATTGTTCACCTTCCCAGCGCTGCACTTTCCTTCCCAATAGAATAAAAATATCACAAATCCCTCACGATTCTCGCAACGTAAAATCTTTCACATTATCCCCCCAAAAAAAAAAAAAAATGGGTTAACTTTACTGGTTAGTGTTTTTTGTTTTGTAATTCATTAAAGTAATTTTTCCCAAAAAAATTGCATTTGAAAGACCGCTGGGCAAATACGTCCATCGGATCGGCTGCGGCGCCACCATCTAAAAAAAGGGAAACAGGCAGTGGAGCCTTGCGGCTTCACTGCCCGCTTTCTACTGCACATGCGCGAGTCGCGCATCGATTTGTGAATGGCCCCGTTGTTTTCTGGGACACACATGTCCCAGAAGGCAACGGGGCCACTCGCCGAAGAGGAGGAAGTGCCGCGGAATAGGAAGAGGCAGATTAGGAAGACTGCCTAGCAACAGGGGTTTCTGGTAAGTTAAAAAAAAAAATTTTGCAAATGTTTTTTTTTTTTGAAGAATATTAATGCTATTTTTTTTTTTATGGTGGCCCTATGCTTTAAACTTTTTTCACTTACACACAAAGTCTATTCCATTCACAAATTGTTACAATGTTTATACTTAAAGGGGAGTAAACCCGCTGACATTTATTTTTTTACACCTGTAAGGGAAAAGGCATAATGAGCTAGTATGCACCGCATACTAGCTCATTATGAAATACTTACCTTAGAACGAGGCGCCGGCATCTCACTCGGTCCACGCCGAGGGAGCTGACATGTTCCCTCAGCGCGTCTTCTGGGTATCGCGGCTCTGGCACTGTGAGTGGCCGGAGCCGCGATGTCGTCACTCCCGCGCACACGGGAGTTTTCTTCCCGGCAGGGTCTGGCGTCTGCCGGACTCTCAGCCGAGAATCCCCAGTGCGCATGCGCCGGGGAATACATACCGTACAGGTTTAGGAGATATTATTTTTACCTACAGGTAAGCCTTATTATAGCTATAGCTATACCTGTAGGTCAAAGTTAAAAATGTAACTATACAACCGCTTTGAGTTCAACAGATAAAGAATGTTTTGAATGTTTTGATTCTTGGCAGACTGCCCAGTTTTTCTCTTCCTTTCTTTTGTGGCTGTGGCTTCAGAAAGAGCATAGAAAGAATTATGAAACACTTTAGTCAAGATCGCGATAACGATTCTTGACGATTAATTGTGCAGCTCTACTATCTACACAGAAAGCTCTGCCGCCCATGGATGCAAATGTGCGAGGCGAGGGTGTTAAAGCCTGCCCTCTTTCCGCTGCACACATGCATACTTGCCAAGTGTCTCAGATTTGCTGGCACAGTCACCCTTTTTTGTAAGCTGTTCCGCTATGACTCAGTGTTTGGGGGGGGTACAGCATTTTCATCGTCCCCATTGATTCAGTGGGGAGCTGTGGCAGAAGTAATCTGCAGCACTGCTGTTTCTTATTATTTAACTAAAGTCCCGTCCTCTTTTGATATCAATCTGCTGGATTGCGATGGTGGATTTATATAGAAGTTTAAATAATGTTTAAATAATGGGAACCACTGCACTGCATATTACTCTGCCGCAATGGAAAGGGAAGAAATAGTCCCCTTTCTACCACTGCCAGTAAAGAGACAGCCCCATATTCAGCAAAGAGATAGGCCCATATCCATAAAAAAAATCCCCATATCCAGCAAAAAACATCCCCATGTCCAGCAAAGAGACAGCCCCATATCCAGCAAAGAGACAGTCCCATATCCAGCAAAGAGACAGTCCCATATCCAGCAAAGAGATAGGCTCATATCCATCAAGAGACAGCCCCATGTCCAGCAAAGAGGCAGCCCCAAATTGAGCAGAGTCCAGGGGTTAATAATAAGTAATGCAGAGTTCAGAGATCAAGAATAAGTAACACAGAGTGCAGAGGTGAGTAGTATGCAGGGCTTTTTTTCTCAGAGAAAAGGTGCAGGAACACACCCTCCTCCCCTAGGCCCCACCTGTCTCTGCCCCCTACTCACCACTACAACTGCCCCTAGGACCACCCCCTGTCTCCACCCCTACACATCTCCTAGCCCCACCCCCTTTACAAAACAGGTAACCAACCATAATTTGGGGGGCTATACAAGTAATTTGTATGGAATTTGTTAATAAAAAGCAATGTAGTGAAATGCACAAAACATTAGAAATATCCAGCAATTACCAAAGTAATTGAATAAGTAAAAGTAAAAGAGACACTTCCAGACAATTTCAACAGGCCAATATCCAGCAAAGAGCACCATATTCAGCAAAGAGACAGCCCCATATTTAAAGGTCAAAAATTACATTTAAATCCTGCAAGGCTTTTTAAAACACCTGAACATATTCAAAAATATGGGCATTTGGTTACACCATATGGACATATAGTTCTAAACCCACCCCTTCATTATCTCTTATTGGTGTCCACCTGTGTTATAGGAGGAGTCCTTATAGTTCTCCAATAAAGAGGAGTTTGTATCCCATGGTTGAGATGCAGGACCTTTCATTCTATGAATAGTGTAGGACCCACTGATAATGGGGTACTTTGACGCTGTAGTGGGCTTAGCACTATAAGGCCATATGGTGTAGCCAATCCCCATATTTTTGAATATGTTCAGGCGTTTTAACCCTTTCACGCCTAAGCCTATTTCTGACATTTGGTGTTTACTAAGTTAAAACCCATATTTTTTGCTAGAAAATTACTTAGAACCCCCAAACATTATGTATATTTTGTTAGCAGAGACCCTAGAAAATAAAATGGCGATTGTTGCAATATTTTATGTCACACCATATTTGTGTAGCAGTGTTTTAAACGCAACTTTTTGGGAAAAGGGACATTTTCATGAATTTAACAAAAACTAAATGTGAAAGATGATGTTACACCAAGTAAATAGATACCAAACATGTAACGCATTATAATTGCATGTACTGGTGGAATGGTGACAAACGACAGTACCTGCAAATCTTCATAGGTGATGTTTTAAAAAATTTTGACGGTTACCAGGTTAGAGGAGGTCTGGTGTTAGAATTATTGCTCTCGCTCTGATGATCGCGGTGATACCTCACATGTGTGATTTGAACACCGTTTACATATGCGGGCATGACTTCCTTATGCGTTTTCTTTGCTGCGCAAGCTCACGGGCGCTTTAACCACCTGAGACCCAGGCCAATTCATTATATATATTTGTATTCTTTGAATGTATGTTTAGAAGTATTTCTTCAAACCACTATTGATTAATTTTCTTGCTCACTGAAGGTTACTTTAATTGTTCACCTTCCCAGCGCTGCACTTTCCTTCCCAATAGAATAAAAATATCACAAATCCCTCACGATTCTCGCAACGTAAAATCTTTCACATTATCCCCCCAAAAAAAAAAAAAAATGGGTTAACTTTACTGGTTAGTGTTTTTTGTTTTGTAATTCATTAAAGTAATTTTTCCCCAAAAAATTGCATTTGAAAGACCGCTGGGCAAATACGTCCATCGGATCGGCTGCGGCGCCACCATCTAAAAAAAGGGAAACAGGCAGTGGAGCCTTGCGGCTTCACTGCCCGCTTTCTACTGCACATGCGCGAGTCGCGCATCGATTTGTGAATGGCCCCGTTGTTTTCTGGGACACACATGTCCCAGAAGGCAACGGGGCCACTCGCCGAAGAGGAGGAAGTGCCGCGGAATAGGAAGAGGCAGATTAGGAAGACTGCCTAGCAACAGGGGTTTCTGGTAAGTTAAAAAAAAAAAATTTTGCAAATGTTTTTTTTTTTTGAAGAATATTAATGCTATTTTTTTTTTTATGGTGGCCCTATGCTTTAAACTTTTTTCACTTACACACAAAGTCTATTCCATTCACAAATTGTTACAATGTTTATACTTAAAGGGGAGTAAACCCGCTGACATTTATTTTTTTACACCTGTAAGGGAAAAGGCATAATGAGCTAGTATGCACCGCATACTAGCTCATTATGAAATACTTACCTTAGAACGAGGCGCCGGCATCTCACTCGGTCCACGCCGAGGGAGCTGACATGTTCCCTCAGCGCGTCTTCTGGGTATCGCGGCTCTGGCACTGTGAGTGGCCGGAGCCGCGATGTCGTCACTCCCGCGCACACGGGAGTTTTCTTCCCGGCAGGGTCTGGCGTCTGCCGGACTCTCAGCCGAGAATCCCCAGTGCGCATGCGCCGGGGAATACATACCGTACAGGTTTAGGAGATATTATTTTTACCTACAGGTAAGCCTTATTATAGCTATAGCTATACCTGTAGGTCAAAGTTAAAAATGTAACTATACAACCGCTTTGAGTTCAACAGATAAAGAATGTTTTGAATGTTTTGATTCTTGGCAGACTGCCCAGTTTTTCTCTTCCTTTCTTTTGTGGCTGTGGCTTCAGAAAGAGCATAGAAAGAATTATGAAACACTTTAGTCAAGATCGCGATAACGATTCTTGACGATTAATTGTGCAGCTCTACTATCTACACAGAAAGCTCTGCCGCCCATGGATGCAAATGTGCGAGGCGAGGGTGTTAAAGCCTGCCCTCTTTCCGCTGCACACATGCATACTTGCCAAGTGTCTCAGATTTGCTGGCACAGTCACCCTTTTTTGTAAGCTGTTCCGCTATGACTCAGTGTTTGGGGGGGGGTACAGCATTTTCATCGTCCCCATTGATTCAGTGGGGAGCTGTGGCAGAAGTAATCTGCAGCACTGCTGTTTCTTATTATTTAACTAAAGTCCCGTCCTCTTTTGATATCAATCTGCTGGATTGCGATGGTGGATTTATATAGAAGTTTAAATAATGTTTAAATAATGGGAACCACTGCACTGCATATTACTCTGCCGCAATGGAAAGGGAAGAAATAGTCCCCTTTCTACCACTGCCAGTAAAGAGACAGCCCCATATTCAGCAAAGAGATAGGCCCATATCCATAAAAAAAATCCCCATATCCAGCAAAAAACATCCCCATGTCCAGCAAAGAGACAGCCCCATATCCAGCAAAGAGACAGTCCCATATCCAGCAAAGAGACAGTCCCATATCCAGCAAAGAGATAGGCTCATATCCATCAAGAGACAGCCCCATGTCCAGCAAAGAGGCAGCCCCAAATTGAGCAGAGTCCAGGGGTTAATAATAAGTAATGCAGAGTTCAGAGATCAAGAATAAGTAACACAGAGTGCAGAGGTGAGTAGTATGCAGGGCTTTTTTTCTCAGAGAAAAGGTGCAGGAACACACCCTCCTCCCCTAGGCCCCACCTGTCTCTGCCCCCTACTCACCACTACAACTGCCCCTAGGACCACCCCCTGTCTCCACCCCTACACATCTCCTAGCCCCACCCCCTTTACAAAACAGGTAACCAACCATAATTTGGGGGGCTATACAAGTAATTTGTATGGAATTTGTTAATAAAAAGCAATGTAGTGAAATGCACAAAACATTAGAAATATCCAGCAATTACCAAAGTAATTGAATAAGTAAAAGTAAAAGAGACACTTCCAGACAATTTCAACAGGCCAATATCCAGCAAAGAGCACCATATTCAGCAAAGAGACAGCCCCATATTTAAAGGTCAAAAATTACATTTAAATCCTGCAAGGCTTTTTAAAACACCTGAACATATTCAAAAATATGGGCATTTGGTTACACCATATGGACATATAGTTCTAAACCCACCCCTTCATTATCTCTTATTGGTGTCCACCTGTGTTATAGGAGGAGTCCTTATAGTTCTCCAATAAAGAGGAGTTTGTATCCCATGGTTGAGATGCAGGACCTTTCATTCTATGAATAGTGTAGGACCCACTGATAATGGGGTACTTTGACGCTGTAGTGGGCTTAGCACTATAAGGCCATATGGTGTAGCCAATCCCCATATTTTTGAATATGTTCAGGCGTTTTAACCCTTTCACGCCTAAGCCTATTTCTGACATTTGGTGTTTACTAAGTTAAAACCCATATTTTTTGCTAGAAAATTACTTAGAACCCCCAAACATTATGTATATTTTGTTAGCAGAGACCCTAGAAAATAAAATGGCGATTGTTGCAATATTTTATGTCACACCATATTTGTGTAGCAGTGTTTTAAACGCAACTTTTTGGGAAAAGGGACATTTTCATGAATTTAACAAAAACTAAATGTGAAAGATGATGTTACACCAAGTAAATAGATACCAAACATGTAACGCATTATAATTGCATGT
Source organism: Lithobates sylvaticus (assembly GCA_028564925.1). Lineage (NCBI taxonomy): Eukaryota > Metazoa > Chordata > Amphibia > Anura > Ranidae > Lithobates > Lithobates sylvaticus. Next base: position 505,418,061 of record CM053029.1, on the reverse strand, counting down.
ACTGGTGGAATGGTGACAAACGACAGTACCTGCAAATCTTCATAGGTGACGTTTTAAAAAATTTTGACGGTTACCAGGTTAGAGGAGGTCTGGTGTTAGAATTATTGCTCTCGCTCTGATGATCGCGGTGATACCTCACATGTGTGATTTGAACACCGTTTACATATGCGGGCATGACTTCCTTATGCGTTTTCTTTGCTGCGCAAGCTCACGGGCGCTTTAACCACCTGAGACCCAGGCCAATTCTGACATTTCTCTCCTACATGTAAAATTCCAAATTTTTTTGCTAGAAAATTACATAGAACCCCCAAACATTATATATGTTTTTTTAGCAAAGACCCTAAAGAATACAATGGCGGTCGTTGCAACTTTTTATCTCGCACGGTATTTGCGCAGCAATTTTTCGAACGCGTTTTTTTCAGAAAAAAAACAGTTTCCTGCTTTAAAAAAAAACAAAACAGTAAAGTTAGCCCAATTTTTTTGCATAATGTGAAAGATGAAGATACGCCGAGTAAATAGATACCCAACATGTCACGCTTCAAAATTGCATGCGCTTGTGGAATGGCGCCAAACTTTGGTATTTAAAAATCCCCATAGTCGACGCTTTAACATTTTTTACTGGTTACATATTTTGAGTTACAGAGGAGGTCTAGGGCTAGAATTATTGCTCTCGCTCTAACGTTCGCGGCGATACCTCACATGTGTGGTTTGAACACCGTTTTCATATGTGGGCGGGACTTACGTATGCGTTCGCTTCTGCGTACGAGCTCGCGGGGACAGGGCGCTTTAAATTTTTTTTTTTTCTTTTTATTGTTCATTTTATTTTATTTTTTTAGTTCAACAACTTTAAAAAAAAAATAAAAATATTTGATTACTTTTATTCCTATTACAAGGAATGTAAACATCCCTTGTAATAGGAATATGACACGATCGGACCTATTAACAGTGAGATATGGGGTCAATAAGACCCCACATCTCACCTCTAGGCTGGGAAGCTTAAAATCCAAAAAAAAAAAAAAACGATCACCGCTTCCCAGCGGAGGCGGCGCCGTTTTTTGAATGCAGAGGCCGGGCGTGACGTCATAACATCGCGCCCGGCCTCCGAACGATCATAGAGACTCCGGCGACCATCTGGTCCGCCGGAAATCTCTGTGCATCATCCGGTGCCGGCGGATCCCGAGTCCGACTCACCGATGGAAGCGGTGAGTCGGTAAAAGCACCGGAGGGCGGCGGGAGGGGGGGGCGTCCCCTCCCGCCGCCCGTAAGAACGATCAAGCGGCGGAACAGCCGCTATGATCATTCTTATGGTGCAGGGAATCGCCGGCTGAAACCGGCAATATCTGAATGATGTCTGTAGCTATAGGCATCATTCAGATATACCCCTGAGACCAAAAAGACGTCATATGACGTATACTGGGTCTCAGGTGGTTAAAAAAATATTTTTTTTTCTTATTTTTTTTTATATTATTAAATTGTGTTTTAAAAATAAATAAATAATTTGATCACTTTTATTGCTGTCACAAGGAATGTAAACAGTAATAGGTGGTGAAAGGTACTCTTTATGGAGGGATCGGGGGTATAAAAGACCTCCAATCCCTCCTTTGCACTTCAAAGTATTCAGATTGCCAAAAACAGCGATTCTGAATACTGTATATTTTTTTTAATCCGGCGCCATTGGCTGCCGAGTAAACAGGAAGTGACGTTGTGACGTCACTTCCGTGTTTACATTCAGGAGACTGGAACAAAGCCATTTCTGGCTTCATGCCAGTCTCTCTCTAGCAGCCGGAAGTGGCGGATCAAGGATCGGGTCTCCCGGTGGGACGGAGGCCCGGTCAAAGCGGCAGGAGGCGGCAGGAGGGGGGATGTCCCCTCCACCTCCTCCGGGGTAACAATTAAGCGGCTTTTAGCCGCATCAGTTGTTATCCCTGGATAGCCAAAGGCCCTCTCTAAAAAACGGTAGGGCATCATCCCGGTATAACCCCCAAAAGCCGAGGATGCATATCTGCGTACGCTCGGCAGGAAGGAGTTAAATAGCTTTGCAGGATTTAAATTTTATTTTTGTATGTGTGCGCTGTAATCTATTTTGTTCTGTTTGCAGTCCTATAGCAGCACCATCTTGAATGTACACGCATTTTTAGGGTGTGCCCCCCAAGTCTGTTGTTTGTTCATTTGAACTAAGGGGCCAAGCCCAACCCCTGAAAAACAACCCCACACCATAACCCCCCCTCCACAAAATAATTTGGACCAGTATACAAAGCAAAGTCCATAAAGACATGGATGAGCGAGGTTGGGGTGGAGGAACTTGACTGGCCTGCACAGAGTCCTGACCTCAACCCGATAGAACACCTTTGGGATGAATAAGAGTGGAGACTGCAAGACAGATCTTCTCTTCCACATCAATGCCTGACCTCACAAATTTGCTTCTGGAAGAATGGTCAAACATTCCCATAGACACACTCCTAAAACTTGTGGACAGCCTTTCCAGAAGAGTTGAAGCTGTTATAGCTGCAAAGGGTTTGCCAACTCCATATTGAACCCTACGGACCAAGACTGGTATCCCATTAAATTTCATGTGTGTAAAAGATCAGGCATCCCAATACTTTTGGTAATATAGTGTATGTTTAAATACCTCATCATAAATTACATAAGTACATTTGTCTGAGGGCTGAGAATTCAGTAATGGGATCCGGTTTGCTGGTAAATTCAGCAAAATCCTTTCTACTTATTTGCTTTATTAAAAAATTCTCATCACCCAACATCTGCAAATTTAACCAGATGATAGCTGACCATTGTCCATAAGTTATGGATAAATACCGCAGTTCATTTCCGAGCAAAAGGTGGAGAAATACCGGAATCATTCATGAAGGGGCAGAATCACGTGTTTTAGTATAACACTGATTAATCTGGTCAGATTAATCACACGAAAGCAGAAAAACAAACAGAGATCTTGCCCAGATGTGATTAATTACCAGGCCTTTTTACTCCTTGAAGCCAATTAATCTTATAAAGTTATCGCAGTGCAATGAAACTACTGCATTTTCAACATAAGTATAATTTCAATAAAGGAGAAAAAATTATTGTGTGCAATCCTGAATAGGAAACTACTGAGACTTATTTTAGAACCCGAATGTTCTGCAAGCACACCAATAAAACTTTATTACATAAGTGCTGATTGTTGTAATTTCATGCAATATTTGCAATTTATTTTGCACTTTAACATGTGAGAAGACGGGATATAAAATATCGTCACTACCACTTTTAAGCTGGTCATAGACTATGTTAATTTTGGCTGGTTCCATCCTGACAAAATGGACAACATTTGCTCACTCTGTTGCCACCCTCCCATCTGACATTCTTTGATTGAAAACGGAGTGGGATGGAAAATTGGCAGCCAAATTGATGCAGGCACTGTTCGAGTATTGTGACAGCTGCTTGCGCCAGCTGTCAGAATACTGTACTACAGCCACAGCAGGAGATTTTCCCATCCGCACTATATAGCATGGATGGAGGAATTTTCAGTCTGCAGGCTGAACCTAAAAATCTAACTGCCAGCTATGTCTATAGTTTATCTAACACAAACACCTGAGGGACCTCACTGGGATAACACACCGTCAAAGTACTGTTTGGCTCAAACAATGAACACTCGGTCCACACTGAATTCCATGTCCAAATAAACTGGTACATATACTATATACAGAGCCGATCGGCCCTATAGGCACACTATGCAAGCTGCTTAGGGCCCCGCCTCTGTGGGGGGCCCCCAAGACCCAGAATCCCCCCCCTGCACTTTAAGAGTGCAGTGAGGAGAGGTGGGAGGAGGTGAAAGGCGGCGATCGGCAGCTAAATGGTGCCTGAGTGGGCAGCGGGATCTCCCTGGGGTTTGTAGTACTCCCAGTGTATACAGTGGAGAGGAGAAGGGAGGGGCCTCTGACCCAGGCAGGTATCAGTTTCACTTTCACTCTGCTTGAACACTGTTGCTGATGCCTGGGTCAGAGGCCCCTCCCCTCTCCGCTGTATACATTCGGAGATAGAACTACTAGCCCCAGGGAGATCCCCCTGCCTGTGGACACCATATAGCTGCCGATCGCCGCCTCCCACCTCCACCAGCCAGGTACAGGGGAACCTCTGCAAGGGGGGGGTCAGCTGTTTGGGGGCCCAAATGTAAGAGGGGGGCTTTATGGGTTCCTGGTGTAAGGGGAGGCTCTCTGAGGACCCTGATGTAAGGGGAGGCTCTCTGGGGACCCTGATGTAGGGGGATACCCTCTGGGGACCCTGATGTAAGTAGGGAGGCTCACTGGGGACCCTGGTGTAAAGAGGGGCTCTCTGAGGACACTGATGTAAGGGGGGCTCTCTGAGGACACTGATGTAAGGGGGGCTCTCTGAGGACACTGATGTAAGGGGGGCTCTCTGGGGACTCTGATGTAAGGAGGGGCTTTCTGGGGACCCTGATGTAAGGGGAGGCTCTCTGGGGCTCTGATGTAAGGAGAAGGCTCTCTGGGAAACCTAATGTAGGGGGAGGCTCTCTGGGGATCCTGATGTAAGGGGAGGCTCTCTGGGGACCCTAATGTAGGGGGAGGCTCTCTGGGGACCCAAATGTAGGGGGAGGCTCTCTAGGGACCCTGATGTAAGGGGAGGCTCTCTGGGGACCCTAATGTAGGGGGAGGCTTTCTGGGGACCTCATTCTGTTCTATATTGTTGTACTTATTCTTTGACTGTTTTGTTTAAAGGAGGGAGGATTGTTTTGGGAGCACTGAAGTGTCAGGTGTGACTGTGTAGGGTGAGACTCTGAGGACACTGATTTAAGGGGGGCTGTCTGGGGACCATTGTATAAGGGGGGCTCTCTGGGGACCTTGGTGTAAAGAGGGGCTCTCTGAGGACCCTGATGTAAGGGGGGCTCTGAGGACCCTGATGTAAGGGGGGCTCTCTGGGGACCTCATTCTGTTCTATATTGTTGTACTTATTCTTTGACTGTTTTGTTTAAAGGAGGGAGGATTGTTTTGGGAGCACTGAAGTGTCAGGTGTGACTGTGTGGCAATGGCAAATGGTTTACATAGCTCACAGCATCACAGGTCAAGTAGAGGGCCCCTTGCAGAATTTTGCTTAGGGCCCCAGGGAGGTCAGGATCGGCACTGACTATATACTCCTCATAGCAGTCCCTACACTGTGTGTATTGTACAAAGAGTAAGATATTACTCCCCTAATTCCACTTAGTTCTCATAGGAACGTTATAAAATAGGAAATGGCAATTATTTTTTCCAGGAAGTGAATACATTTTTGTGGTGGTACCTGCTCCCATTTTCTCTTTCCATGCCTAGACAAGGATGTTGCCACCTTGTTTCCCCCACCACCTGCCTGTACTCAACCTCCTGGTTAATGCCACCCATCCCATGAGGCTGCAGGACCAGCAGGCCTTCTCATGCATGTGCAGTAGGAAGCTGGCTGTGAGTCACCAGGAAGAGACAACCAACTCTCAAGACCAAGATTGTGTTGTGGAGGAACAAGAACCCTAATGCCGCGTATACACGTTCGGACTTTGTCCGCCGGACCTAATCCAGCGGACAAACCGCCGGACTTTCCGAGGGGGGACTTGCCCACACACGCCCGGACTTCCAAGCGTGTGACTTGCCCACACACGCCCGGACTTCTCCGGCGGACAACAGTGTTGCCAACCGTCAGTATTTTTACTGGCAGCCAGTAAAAAACAGGCAATTTTCTCCTGCCAGTAAATGCCAGTAAAAGTAAAAGGTTGCCAGTAAAAAAAATGGCTCTGATGCTCGGCTTTATCCAGAGTTGGCTGAGACCATCCCAGTGCCTGCTACAGTGTGATCAGGCAGCTCTGGCAGAGGCGGTGCCTGAGCATGTCGTGTGATGTCATGGTGCAATGGAGCCAAGCAGACCGGCCAGAGCCTCGTGTGTGGGTCTGCGGTATGGGAGCAAGGCAGGCTGGGACCGTCAGTGCTGTTTAGACTGGAATGACCACTTGGCTTGGAGAGAGACTGTCACTGTGACCCAGGAGGGGACGTGTTTTGTGTCAGTGAGGTCTCATCATCATCTGTGCTGCTGCACACTGCTGTCAGTGTCACTGTGATTGTCAATTTTATGTCTGTGAGCCTGCCCATTCTAATTTCTTGCCCTCCTGAGGCTGGTCCCTGAGCTACTTACTTACTATATCGAAAATAAAATAAGAAATATGTTTTTTGCCTTATTAACTACTTTAAATCATATTGCTCATTGCATATTGAATTTGTTTGCTGCCTAAATACTCTCATTTTCACTTAAAACTATCAGTTTGTAACTTTTGGAAATGCCAGTAAAAACTTGCCTGTGCCAGTAAATTTTGGGTGTTGTGTCAGTAAATTTCAATCTGGTAGGTTGGCAACACTGGCGGACAATCCGCAGGAAAAAGTCCGCGGGACTTTTGAAAATGAACGGACTTTCCGATGATCGGAAAGTCTGTTCATTTCCAAAAGTCCGGCGGACTAGCATACTAACGGCGGGATTGTCCGCCGGACTGCCAAGTCCAGCGGATAATTTTAAAACAAAACTTAAAACCTAGTCCGCCGGACTTTTGGCGCCAAAAAGTTTGCCGGCGCCCACACACGGGGGGATTGTCCGGCGGACTCGAGTCCAGCGGACAATCCCGCGGGAAAGTCCCTTCGTGTGTATGAGGCATTAGAAGCATTGGCTGAATAGAAGACACCACTGGATTGCGTGGACTGGTAAGCATCTGTTTCTTAAAAGTAAGCAAATACAGTACTTGTAGCTACTGACTTTAGATTTTATCATTCCCCAGTGAAGTTCCTCTTTTGATCATTACCGTGCACTCTGGGTTTGAAGTGGAGTGAGAGATTCTGCAGCTATATCTTCGTATATACAGTACATCTTACAACTGGCGGATCTTCTCCATTTATTCTACTGTTTACTCTGCTTACACCTATTTGAAACCATGTTAATCTACTGATGTTAATCCAGTAACTATAGTTTATCAACTAGATTCCCATACCATCACTTAAAGCAGCCTTCAAAATTTCAACTCACCTGCTCGCATTTGGCGAGTGAAATTATGAGCAGTGCGAGTATGGTCAGGGCTGTGCTGTCCGGGAATGTATAGCCAGTGCAGTCCCCCCGCCCCCCCCCCCCCCGCCGGACACAGACTTACACAGAAGGGCATTTCAGAAGGAGCAGGCCGCCGCCTGGGACCGCCCCTCTCCACCTCCCTCCTGCCGCTCGTCCCCACCCCCGCCAAGGCTTGTACAGAGGGGCATTTCAGGAGGAGCAGTTTACTGCCTGGGACTGCCCCTCTCCACCTCCCTCCTGCCGCTCGTCCCCACCCCCGCACTGACTCGCACAAAGGGGCATTTCAGGAGGAGCAGTCCGCCGCCTGGGACAGCCCCTTTCCACCTCCCTCCTGCCGCTTGTCCCCGCCCCCGCACAGGCTCGCACAGAGGGGCATTTTAGGAGGAGCAGACCGCCGCCTGGGACCGCCCCTCTCCACCACTCTCCTGCTGCACATCTAAGGAGTGGGGCGGTGCATGCCATCAAGGCAGTCCTAGGTGGGTGGGCTCAAACCCTCTCAGTCCGCCCTAAGTCTTTAGATGATGTCTGACCCCCAAGGCTGCAGGAGAAAGGTAACTTTGCCAGTGTGCTGTGATTGAAAGCAGCACATGGAGGCATTGAATTGGGAATTGAACAAGATGTGTGCTGGGAGGAAAGGGGGGGTAGAATTGGAGACATAGGTATAAATCATACTTATGCCTCCAATGCCACCCCCCTCCCCAATCTATCATACCAATGCCTCAAAATTCAATGCATTGCCTTAAGGCTGCATTGATGGGCACTGATTGGGCTGCATTGATGCGCACTGATTGGGCTGCGCTGATGGGTACTGGTGGGCTGCATTGATGGGCACTGGTGGGCTGCATTGATGGGCTGCACTGATGGACACTGATAGGCTGCTATGATGGGCGCTGATCGGACTTCATTGATCTGCATTTATGGCCACTGGGAAGGTTGCATTGATGGCCACTGGTGAGGCTGCATTGATGGCCACTGGTGAGGCTGCATTGATGGGCACTGATAGGCTGCATTGATGGTCACCGATCGGGCTGCATTAATGGGCACTGATAGGCTGCACTGATGGGCTGGTGAGGCTGCATTGATGGCCACTCTTGAGGCTGCATTTATGGCCACTGTCAGGCTGCATTGATGGGCACTGATAAGTGGCACTGATAGGCTGCATTGATGGTCACTGTTAGGCAGCATTAATTTATGAGAGCGTTTTTAGGGGCGGAATTAGGGGAGGGGCAGGGTAGGGGTTGGGTGGGGCAACTGGTGGAGAGTAAGCCCCCGTAAACACGGCTGGAAATTCCGATGGAAAATGTCCGATTGGACCATGTTGTCAGAAAATCCGCCCGTGTGTGGTCTCCATCGGACTTGTTCCGTCTGAATTTCCGATGGAAACATTTGAGATCCTGCTCTCAAATTTTCCTACAACAAAATCCGATGAGACTTTTTCCGATCACGTGTAGAGAATTCTGATGGACAAAGTGCCACGCATGTTCAGATCAAATTACGAGACCAAAGCTATTGGCTACTAGCCTCTACCTATACGCAACGAACGTCACCACGTTCAGAATGATCGGATTTTGTCCGACAAAATCCGTCGGAAAAAATCTGACGGATTTTGTGGTCAGAATTTCCGACCGTGTGTATGGGGGCTAACTCTTAAGGCCTGGCTAGTAGCTCAGGTCTTGAAATGTTGAGCGCTGACTTAAAGTATATCTAAACTCAACCTTAAAAAACAAATAAAGAGAAAAACAGGAAACAGGCACCTCTTAGGTAAGACTGTAGTATTTAATAAATAAAGCGCATTAAAACTCTCACATTTTAGTATCTTTAATCAGGCACAGTAGAGTCCGGTTACACCAATCTCCGTCACAGCTTTCAGCAGGGGTCACGTCCTGTGGGTCCATGTATGGCCAGCATCCTGACCAGCTGGAGTCTTTCGGCGTTCAAGCAGAGTTCAAAGCAAGGCTTGGAGGGCAACTGGTGGATCTCAGGAGAGCGCGGGGACACAGCATGTGGCAGGATGGCATCACCGACGTAATTGCGACACGTTTCCAACCATGCGCACTAGGGAGATGCCTTTAGTGCGTGCTCCTTTCTCAGCTGGGAAACATGATTAGCAGTGAGCTGATAGGACTGTAGGACTGAACATTTGGTAGCAAGACTCTTTGTTTCCCTCGGAAACGTGTCACAATTACGTCTGTGACTCCATCCCGCCACATGCTGTATCCCAGCGCTCTCCTGTGATCCACCAGTTGCCCTCCAAACCTTGCTATCAGGGAAGTAACTTGGATCAATCTTACCATCTCCCTGCGCGCAGGCGCACACAAATTTGCCATGGAATGGCACTCTGGCGCACGCACATTCGCGGCCCTACTCAGCGGCGCGAACGCGTGTGCACAAGTGCCCTGACCAGCCTATAAAAGGCAGACAGACAAGTTGCTGGTTTGTCTCAGCTCACCTGTGTTCCTCTGCTTCCTGTTCCTGTTTACCATTTCCTGTTCCTGTTTACCATTTCCTGTTCCTGTTTGCCATCTCCTGTATTGACCCGGATCGTTTGAAGACTACGCTGAATCTCTCCTGACCTGACCCCTGGCTTGTTTTACGGACTTCCTGCTCTCTCCTGTGTTTGACCCTCAGCTTGCTTCTGGATTATCTTCTGCCTTCAGCACTTAGCCTTGCTAGCTCCCGGACTGATTACTTGTGTTTGACCCTCGGCCTGTTTCTGGACTTTTCTCACCTGTTTTACAGACCTGCTTGCTACTTACCTTCTGGTCCGGTCCATCCTGCATGAGCCATCTTCCAGTCCTTCACAGGTGTCCCGCTGGAGGCTTGTGCCACTTGGTGCAACCCACTCCCTGTATCACCTCCAGGGGTGGTGTGCGCCAAGTCGCAACAGCCACCGCTCTCTGCATCTTGGCCTCTGTGAGTACCTCTTTGCTGATACTTGCTTTGGACTCCGCTTGAATGCCGAAAGACTCCTGCTGGTCAGGATGCCGGCCATACATGGACCCATAGGACGTGACCCCTGCTGAAAGCTGTGACGGAGATTGGTGTAACTGGACTCTACTGTGCCTGATTAACGATACTAAAATGTGAGAGTTTTAATGCGCTTTGTTTATTAAATACTACAGTCTTACCTAAGAGGTGCCTGCAATCCTTTTTTTCTCTTTATTTGTTTCCTCACACAGAACTTAATAGCTCAAAGGACTCTTGTATGGACTCATATTTAATGCTATATACTATACCCTTCACCACTATCAATTGTATTCCTTTGCTCAAAAAACAAATATATTGCAGCTTACTAGTCCTTGGAGTGGTGGCTGCATTCTTTCTTTTTTTTTCTAAGCTTCTTTTACTTTATTTTCACCTGGTAATACTGGAAAAAAGCACTGCTTGTCCCCGGGTGGCTATGTCACTCCTCCACTGTCCATGGCTGTTGTTCTAGGCTACTCTCCTGATATGGACTACATACATATATTACATACAGTAGGAGCAGGGAAATAGGTAGTTTACAGAAGATAGCTAAGAAGGAAGATACTTTGGTGCAGCTCACAGTAAGAGACAAGGGCATCTAATTTTTTTTATAAGATCAGCAGGCAATTTCTGTATTTGCCAAAAATGTCCTTAGCTTGAAAAAAAAATAAAACAAATGCAGCCACAACATCTAAAGTAAGTGTAAGCTGCAATATATTACATTTATGTTATTGGGTTTAGTTATTATTTAAAGTAGTGTGTCCCCATTGTAAAATATTCCTGTTCTGGTGACAACTTGAAATTTGGGATTTTCTTCCACTTTCACCCTTGGTTGATTGTGTTATAAAGGACAAATAGAGAGTGTGAATCTGCCAGGGGCTCAGACAGCAATACAAACCTAACAGGTGTTCTAGCACCTCTCTCTACTCCAAATAGTTTTGCCTTTAGTTTAACTTTTAACTCTTCCATATTATATAAGCCCTCGCACTCCCAGGGGCCTCGCGGCCGCCTAATTTGCCTAATGTGTGTGTGGTGAGTTGGAGGGAATGTCCCCCGGTTGTTGTGTCCCCGCCCAGGGGCGCACTGTCACTGACCACTTGAGCACTGCCCGAGGTCGCAGGGTCAGTGGGTGGCACCATGTACTCCTCTCCCCGAATCCTCCTCTCCTGCCGTGCACCGCAGATCTCCAGCCATGTGCAGAGCTTGCAGCTGCTGAGCAGCTCCCTGATCTCCTCTGCAGGATGGACGATCATGATCTGTAATGGAGGACCTGTCAGAGCTGGAGCCTGGCGATCATCCAGGAGCCAGCCTGCAAGCCTCAAAGGTACAGCATGTACGGTCCTGACCGACACTGACACATCCCGTGACGTCACCTCCTGACTGAAGGCACCCCGAGAATTACTGCTGCCTTCTGCCCGTGACCTCACACACAGCCCTGAGTGATGATATACATGCCATCCCGCATATGCCAATTACTGACCCCCTGCCATCATCATCCTTCTCATCATCCCCCTGTTCCTGGCATCCTACCTCCTGTAATACTTCCCCCTGTCAGCTTTCTACTAAGTTACCCCTGTCATCAGCTCCATTCTCATCCTAATCCCCCTGTTTCTGGCATCCCACCACCCCTACTGTTACGCTGTACCCCACTGCCAGATGCCTACCACCCTGGCTCCTGTCATCACCTCTCCTGTACCCTACCTCTGACATCCTACCACCCTGCCTCCTGCTATCACCCCCCCTGTACCTCACCTCTGACATCCTACCACCCTGCCTCCTGTCATCATCATTCCCTTCGGTATCCCACCTCCGACATCTTACCACCATGCTCTGCTGGGTTTTTTTTTGCCTTCCCCTGGATCAACTGTGGGTATAGAATTGGGTATATTGGATTGTACGATATTTTTTATTTTGATTTATTATTTCTTTTTTTTATGGTTGAACTGGATGGTCTTTTTTCAGCCTAGCTAACTATGTAACTATGTAACTATGTCTCCTGTCATCATCATCATCCCCGCGCACCCCATCTCTGACATCCTACCACCTTGCCTCCTGTCATCATCATCCCCCCGTACCCCACCTCTGACATCCTACCACCCTGCCTCCTGTCATCATCATCCCCCCATACCCAACCTCTGACATCCTACCACCCTGCCGCCTGTCATCATTATCCCCCCTTACCCACCTCTGACATCCTACCACCCCACCCCCTGTCATTATCCTCATCCTAATCCCTCCTGGTAATCCACTGCCAGCTTCCAACCACCCCACCACCTGTCATCATCCTCCCCCTGTACCCCAACCCTGACATCCTACCACCCTGCCTCCTGTCATCATCCTCTCCCTGTACCCCAACCCTGACATCCTACCACCCTGCCTCCTGTCATCATCATCCCCCCGTAACCCACCTCTGACATCCTACCACCCTGGCTCCTGTCATCATCATCCCCATGTACCCCACCTCTAGCATTCTCCCCCTACCCCTGTTATCATAATCCTTATCTTCATTCCCCCCTGTACCCCACTGTCAGCTGCCTACCACCCCACATCATCATCATCCGCCCTGTAACCCACTGCTGACATCCTACCACTTCACCCATTGTCATCAGCATCCCCATCATCCCTCTCCACCCCACCTCTGGCATCCTACCACCCCACCCCCTGTCATCATAATCCGTACTACCCCAACCCTGACATCCTACCACCTTGCCTCCTGTCAACATCCCCGTCATCCCCATGAACCCCACCTCTAGCATCCACCCCCCTACCCCTGTATTCATCCTTATCTTTATCCCCCCTGTACCCCACTGTCAGCTCCCTACCAACCTACCCCCTGTCATCATCATCTCCATCCTTATCATAATCCCCCTGTGCCTGGTATCCTACCACCTCACCCCCTATCATCTTCATCCCCCCTTACCTCTCTGCCAGCATCCTACCACCTCACCCCCTGTAATCATCATCTTCCATACCCCACCTCTGACATCCTACCACCCTGCCTCCTGTCATTAGTATCCCCATGTACCCCACCTCTAGCATCCACCACCTTACCCCCATTATCATCATCCTTATCTTCATCTCCCTGTACCCCACTGTCAGCTGCCTACCACCCAACGTCATCACCATCCCCCCTGTACCCCACTGCCTAGCACTGCATCCATTGTCATCAACATCCCCAACATCCCTCTCTACCACACCTCTGGCATCCTACCCCGTCATCAACATCTTCCTGTACCCTACCTCTGGTATCCTACCACCCTATCTCCTGTCATTATCATCCTCATCCCTCCTGTACCCCAGCTCTGGCATCCTATTACCCTACCCCCTATCATTATAGGGGAGATATGATCTCAGCCTCTCCCCAATGCTGCCACCATCACCCCAAACTGAATCCTGTCATCCAACCAACAGTTGCATCACACACCATAATACTGCCCTGCCACCCAGTGAGCAAACAATCAGTGAGCGATAATGATAAGCAGTAACCCATAGCAACCAATCAGTGAGTGGTAATAATGTGCAGTAACCTCTAGCAACCAATCAATTTGTAATAACGATAAGCAGTAACCTGTAGCAACCAATCAGGGAGCAGTAATGATGTGCAGTAACCCCTAGCAACCCATCAGTGAGCAGTAATAATGTGCAGTAACCTCTAGCAACCAATGAGTAAGCAGTAATGACATGCAGTAACCGCTAGCAACCAATCAGTGAGCGGTAATGATGTGTGGTAACCCCTAGCAACCAATGGGTGAGCGGTAATGATGTGCAGTAACCTCTAGCAACCAGTGGGTGAGCTGTAATGATGTGCAGTAACCGCTAGCAACCAGTGGGTGAACGGTAATGATCTAAATCCACACAACAGTGAAAACATTTAGGGCCCATTTACATTTTTGTATTTTGGCAATGCGTTCTACGCATTAACATGCATTGTGCTGTGCGATGCAGTGCCATTCATTCTAAATAGCGCCCCTGGGGGTTCGGTGTTATTAAGAAAATTCTGTTGGGAATGTAACATCTGTCTTTTTATAAACAGCTAATTTTAAAGAATCCAGATTTAATTCTGAAGAAGACAGGAACCCTTGTTGAGGGCAATTGTCATGCTATAGGTTGAAAATGCTGAGAAATCTAGAGTCTGCAGGGTGCTCAAAGCCAATGTTTCGGCTTCTCCTTCTTCTAGTATGGGACGGAGGAGTGTATAGAGGGGAACTTAAATACATTGCTAGTAGCAGCTGCACAAATTGTATCTATATGTGTGTGCGTGTAATATATATATATAAACCCTATGTTTAATGATACTTGATTAAAGAGTAATTGGTTAGAGAAAATTCTGGAAACTGTGAATTCATAGTTCATAGGATTTAAGGCTCCTAATATATGCAATTTATACAGTTCATTTCTATCGCTTGAATGAATGAATGAATGATTTGTATAGCGCTACAACTGCGAACTGAATCGCCTCTAGGCGCTTGTCTGCTCTTGTTGTGATGCCATGTTTAGAAGAGGTGGGTCTTGAGTTTTTTCCTGAAGGCCTGATGGTTTTCTTCGTTCTCCCTTCGATTAGTAGTGGGCTTTGGGGATGAGAAGGCGATTTTGGTTTGTTGATTGAAGGCTGCGATTTGGTATGTATTTTTCTATTTTCTCACAAAGGTATTGAGGCGCATTTCCTTGTGTACATTTGTGGGTGAGGCAGAGGATCTTGAATGTGATCCTGTCTTTTACCTTGAGTCAATGGAGGATCCTTAGGGATGGGGAGATGGATTCCCAGGGTTTCTTTCCGGTGACTAATCTTGCTGCTGTGTTTTGGACAATTTGAAGGCACGCAATCTGGTAATCCGGTAATCCTATGTAGAGGGAGTTTGCATAGTCGAGACGCGAATTGATGATCGTTCCTACTACTACCGATTTTTCCTTTTCCGGGATGAAGGGGATGAGTCTGCGTAGCATGCGAAGGAGATGGTGGGATCCGCTGATTACGGATCCTATTTGTGCCTCCATGGTCATCTCTGAATCAAAGATTACTCCGAGGCTTTTGGCTTTGTTGCTTGGAAGGATGGTCTGTCCCAAGATGGTTGGTGGTGTCCAGGGGGTCTTCGTCTTTTTCCTTGAGTTTGCGTTGAGGAGCAGTAATTCTGTTTTTGATCCATTTAGTTTGAGGGAGCTAGTGGTCATCCAGTCATCTATCACTGTGACACATTTTCCTAGTTCCTGGTACTGGTCTTTTTGTCTGGTGATCCGTAAATACAGTTGAGTGTCGTCCGCGTATGAGTGGAAGCACAGATCCAATTTGCTAATAATTTTGAAGAGTGGCCGGATGTAAATGTTGAACAGTACTGGTGACAATGGTGATCCTTGAGGGGTCCCTGTAATAAGTGATTGCCCGGGTTTCCGATGTGAAGGCTCCTAGCTTCACTGTTTGTGACTGGTTTCCTAAGAAGGAAGCGAACCATGGAAGATCTACATCTGTAACTCCTGCCACTTCCTTGAGGCGGCTGAGAAGAGTGTTGTGGTCCACTGTGTCGAACGCCGCACTAAGATCCAGCAATACCAGAAGACACGATTCTCCATCATCCGCTGCTTCTAGGGCGTCATCCCATATTTTCAGAAGTGCCGTTTCTGTGCCATGGCCTGGGCGGAAGCCTGATTGTAGTGGCTCCAGGAGCTTGTGTGTGTCCAGATGAAGTTGAAGCTGTTGTACTACTGCTTTCTCCATGATCTTGGAAATGGTGTTCAGGCTTGTTACCGGTCTGCGATTGTTCGGATCCTTGGGGTCGAGGTTGGGTTTCTTTAGCAATGGTTTGATGATGCCTTGCTTGAGGGAATTCGGAACCAATCCTTCTTTGAACGACTAATTTACTAGGTGTGTGCTTGAATTATTTTTCCCATTATGGGCGTGAGTGGGGCCTCTTATCTAAGATTTGCCTAAGGCCTCACAAAGCAGGGCTTTTTTTAGCAAATAGGTGAAGGAACTCCTCCTTTCGTCTCTACCCCTACACACCTCTGATCATCATACCTTGGCTCCACCCCTACTCACCTCCCAGTAGCGCCCCTTTTAGAGAGAACCAATTATAATTTTCTGCTACTAAGTAATTTGTATGTCATTTGTTAATGATAACAAGAAAACCTGTAAAATAGATCCCCGTAGTGAGCAAAAATAGACCCCCTCCAGCAACAATAGACTTCCCCCAGCAACAATGGACCCCTAGCAGCAACAACAAATCTCCCAGCAGCCAGCATCAATAGAGCCTCCAACAGCCAGCAACAATAGACCTTTTCCTCCCAGCAACAACTGCCCCCCCCCCCAGCAACATAAGACCCCCCACGACAATAGACCTACCCAGCAACAATAGACCCATGCGCAAAAATAGATCCCCACCAGCTACAATAGATCCCTTAGCAGCCAGCATCAATAGACCTACCAGCACACCCCAGTACCCCTTTGCCATTACATACATTCAGTGCTGGAGGTGCCGGAACTGTGTCCCCCTGCGTTCCCGCTGAAAAAAAGGCCTGACTAAAACACTTCAAAAGATTCTAGGTAATTTTTATGCATCTTGTTTTAGGCACCATTTACATCTTGGCATCCCGAATCACGGGCAGAATCGCCACGATTCTGCCCATGATTCGGGATGTCAAGATGTAAATAGCGCATAAGTGGATTGCAATGGCATTATTGCATAGCTCACTCAGGTACAGGTACCACAAAGAACATCCTGACATCCATTCATCATGTCCTCTGCAGTTTTAAATCATTGCAGTGCAAGTAGTTGTCAGGCTTCCTTGCTGCCATCTGCATTATACGCTGATCTTTCCCAGACATTCAGTAAATGTCAGGCAGGAGGAGGAGCGGAGAATGCCTGCAGCTCCAGCAAACAGACAGGGTGAAAGGGAAGGGAAGACAGATGATGCCTAGGACCAAAATGAAAACACAACACACACAAATCAGACCCATGTTCCCCCCCTGACTGGTAGTTAGGGATGAAAGATTAAGCAGCATTGTCTTCCACTGAGCAGGAGGATGCTTGAGATTGATCCTATTCAGTATCTATTTAACTATGCTTATTGTTTATTTTTTTCCTTTGTGTTCTAGAGAAGCTATGGGGTAAGTATATAATGATTGGAATGTGACAGGTCATTAAGGAAACTTTCCATCTCAGGTTTACTTTAAACTCAACTTCAAGCAAACTGTTTTTTTTTTTATTATTTATTTTTTTAGTTTTGAAATATGTCAGAAAGAGTTAGGGCCTATTCACACTTGTCTGTTTTGGTGCAGCATGAAAATGCATTAAGAAATCCCAATATTTCCTATGGTTCACATCCATGCACTGCAGTTTAGTGCGAAAAGCAAAGGAAAAAACTTTGGACTTAGGCAGGCCATACACAGTGCAAATTTCTTTCCTGACACCATGGGGTGACATGGGAATCCCTCCTGCCAAGCAATTGTCTGCTTCCGGCAGGAGAAGACAGTGATTATCGCTAGCGGCTATAGCAGTCGCTAGGGATAATTGCAAGAGAATCCGGCATGCTGGGTTTACCCAAGTTGGTCATACATCTTGCCCATTAACGGTTTGAGTCTCAATTCGAACTGTGTCTTACCGGCCTTACACATGTGCGTTACCATACACACTGCATGCACATGGAAGAGAGTAAATCCAGCCTTAAGGTTCCTTGGACTTTATTGATCTGCATCGATTAAGGCAGGCTCAGCACAAGAGCACACCATATAGGTGCACTGCAGGGTGCTGCATTTCTTTTTACACAGCTCAGCACACCTCACTGCTATTGTTGAATGAAATCTTATTTTGTGACATTTAAAAGTACAGAAAAAAAAAGGGAAAGATGCAGCCATTGTGCCCATCAAATGCAGCCACTTGTGCCAATCAAATGCAGCCACTTGTGCCCATCAAACGCAGCCATTGTGCCCATCATATGCAGCCACATGCTCATCAAATGCAGCCACCTGTTCCCATCAAATGCAGCCACTTGTGCCCATCAAACACAGCCATTGTGCCCATCAAATCAGCCACTTGCCCATCAAAGGCAGCCACCTGTGCCCTACAAACACAGCCATTTGTGCCCATCAAAAAAAAAAGGGAAAGAGGTAAATAGTCTTTACAACATGCACCCGCTATAAAAAAGTGAAATAGCCATGTTCATGTTCCCATCTTTTTTGCTGTCTGATGCTCACGTTCCCATCTTTATTGCTTTCTGTGCCCCATTCAGATTATTCTGTCCTTTGACATATACAAATATACCCATTTTGGCATTTTTCATGGAAGGAAGATGCAACTCCCCCCACCTCCACAATGTAGCGTTTGGTGTCTGAGTGGCCACTTGTCAGTGCACTGCCACATGGGGTTGGGAGAAGTGTGCACAGCTTGTGTACAATTTGATTAAGTTGCATTTTACTTAGTGCTTATATTATATAGCAGTGGCAGCTGGTGCTCAAAATATTTAGGGGGGCGCAAACAAACTGAAAAATACTGAAACCCAAATCAAATGCAGCCATTGTGTCCATCAAACACAGCCACGTGTGCACATCATATGCAGCCACTTGTGCCTATCATATGCAGCTATTGTGCCCATCAAACGCAGCCACTTGTGCCCATCAAACGCAGCCACTTGTGCCCATCAAACGCAGCCACTTGTGCCCATGAAATGCAGCCATTTGTGCCCATCATATGCAGCCATTGTGCCCATCAAACGCAGCCATTGTGTCCATCAAATGCAGCCACCTGTGCCCATCAAATGCCGCCACCTGTGCCCATCAAATGCCGCCACCTGTGCCCATCATATGCAGCCACTTGTGCCCATCAAATGCAGCCATTGTGCCCATCAAATACAGCCACCTGTGCCCATCAAACGCAGCCATTGTGCCCATCAAATGCAGCCACTTGTGCCCATCAAACGCAGGCATTTTTGCCCATCATATGCAGCCACTTGTGCCCATCATATGCAGCCACTTGTGTCCATCAAATGCAGCCACTTGTGTCCATCAAATGCAGCCACTTGTGCCCATAAAATGCAGCCACCTGTGCCCATCAAATGCAGCCACCTGTACCCATCATATGCAGCCATATGCTCATCAAATGCAGCCATTGTGCCCATCAAACGCAGCCATTGTGCCCATCAAATGCAGCCACTTGTGCCCATTAAATGCAGCCATTGTGCCCATCAAATGCAGCCACTTGTGCCCATCGAACGCAGCCATTGTGCCCATCATATGCAGCCACTTGCCCATCAAATGCAGCCACCTGTGCCCATCAAATGCAGCCACCTGTGTCCATCAAACACAGCCACTTGTGCCCATCAAACACAGCCATTGTGCCCATCAAATCAGCCACTTGCCCATCAAATGCAGCCACCTGTGCCCTTCAAACACAGCCATTTGTGCCCATCAAATGCAGCTACTTGTGCCCATCAAACGCAGACATTGCACCTATCATATGCAGGCACTTGCGCATCAAATGCAGCCACCTGTGCCCAACAACCCCCCCCCCCCTCCTCGCGCGGATCGCGGCTCCCATATGACGTCCTGCCTCCTGATTGGCGGGGAGAAAGGTTAGTGTGAAAATAGCGATAATAAATTTGCTATGGTCACATAATTGGGTGGGATCAGGGTGCACTCTCTGCGCCCCGAGCCCACCCTATTTGAAGCCTATTAGAGCATCTGGCTCTAATCAGGTGCTTCAAAATGTACCACCCCCGCCATAGGAATCCATGCGTCCGGCATCCTGAAAGGGGCCTGGCGCATGGATGGGGGGGCAGCGCCCGTGAGCCCACAGTGCACGGGCCGCCACTGTTATATAGGCTTATGTAGGGCTATATTACATGTGACAACATTTTTATTCATTAATAATTATTTATATTGCTGGTGTTTACTGTTATTTTTTACTTATTCAAATAATGATGCAATGGGGTGGATTTACTAAAAGCAAGTAGACTGTTCCCTTTGCAAGTGCAGTTGCTCCAGTGCATTACTACTGTAAGTAAATGAGACAGAGCTTCACTTTGCAAAGAACATCTAATCACATGCAAAAAAAAAAAAAAACAGCATACAGGCATACCCCACTTTTAAGTACACAATGGGGTTTATTTACTAAAGCTGGAAAGTGCAAAATCAGGCTCACTTCTTCATAGAAATCAATGAGATTCTAACTCCAGATTGTTCAATTAAGCTTTGGTAATAAAACCTGGAAGCTCATTGATTTCTATGCAGAAGTGAGCCTGATTTTGCACTTTTCAGCATTAGTAAATAAACCCCATTGTGTACTTAAAAGTGGGGTATGCCTGTATTTGCTTGCACATGATCGGATGATGGAAGTTAGCAGAGCTTCCCCTCATTTATTAAGCACTGCAGCAACTGCACTTGCAAAGTGCACAGTCTATTTGCCTTTAGTACATCCACCCCAGAAAATAGTAACATTGATATTTAAAATTTTTTGCTTTTATTCTGTTAATTTTGTTGACGAAAATATTTTCGTCGACTAAATTCAGATGACTAAAATATGACTAAAACTAAAATGGCATTTTAGTCAAAAGACAAATAAAACTAAAATTAAAATGGCAAGACTATGGGGGTTATTTACTAAAGGCAAAACGACTTTGCACTGCAAGCGCAAAGTGCACTTGAAATTACACTGAAAGTGCACCTGGAAGTGCAGTAGCTGTAAATCTGAGGGGTAGATCTAAAATGAGGGGAAGTTCTGCTGATTTTATTATCCAATCAAGCTAAAATGCTGTTTTTTATTTTCCTTGCATGTGCCCCTCGGATCTACAGCGACTGCACTTCCAAGTGCACTTTCAGTGCAATTTCAAGTGCACTTTGCACTTGTAGTTTGCACTTGTAGTGCAAAGTGGATTTGCCTTTAGTAAATAACCCCTATGACTAAAACTAAATCGAAATTTAACACTGTTTTTATTGGTGGGTAGTGTGAAATGTAAACCGTAAGCTCTTTGAGCCAGCAGCCAGGGTATAAGTCTTGGTTTTAATAAAACAAATTTCAACTGGAAAGTAACACATTATAATGAGGTAACAGAATTGTATTTATCGTACACAAACTTTGAATATCAAAGACGCATATAACAAAATAAAGCAACACAGCACAAAAATGTGCATTTATTCCAGCTTTGGTAAAGTTGATTTCAAAGTATGACCAAAGTACTCCAAGCCTGGAGCAGAGCATACTCTTGTATTGCATTGCATTGCTTCAACACCGTTATACACAAAATCTTAAAGTGGTTGTAAACCCTTACAAACCACTTTGACCTACAGGTAAGCCTAGATTAAGGCTTACCTGTAGGTCCAATAAATATCTCCTAAACCTACATAGTTTAGGAGATATTTAGAAAAAAACAGGCATCGCTGTCTACGGCGCATGCCGCTCTCGTGCTCATGCACGGTAGTGACGTCACCGCCGCTCCAGCGAATGACAGCGCTGGAGCAGCGAGACCCGGAAGTCACTCCGGGATTGATGGCGGCGGAGGAGGTCGTGGACGAGGGTCGCTTCAGGGGCTTCGTTCTCAGGTAAGTTATTCATAATGAGATAGTATGCTATGCATACTAGCTCATTATGCCTTTGCCTTGCAGGTTCCGTTTTTTTTTTTTTTTTTGAAGGAGGGTTTACTTCCTCTTTAAAGTGTTACTAAACCCACAACAGTAAAATCAGTCTGCATATGTATTAAAGCATGTTTGTCATACTCAATGTGGGGATAATCTTCTGCATGTATGTAAAAAGGCTGTTGATCCTGTCTTCTCTGATTCTCCGCTTCTTCCAGAGTCCCCAATCCATCTGCTGATAGAATACAGCCTTGTGAGTACTCTGCACATGCTCAGTTTATTGTGTATTGCTAGAGAGTTTTTTTTCTTGGAAGGGTGCATATGCTCAGCAGAGGGCCAATCAGCACTGTCCAGACAGAGGGTCAGGGGTCTTGCAGCCTCATAGGATAGTCAGAGTAGAATTAAAACTCCTCCTACAAGCTTTAACCAGACACTGACAGAAGTCACAAGATGTTATATACGGCTGATGAGAATAGATATTTAGCAGATTGTATTTTTTTTTTTAATTAGATAGTTTTTTATAACATTTTCCATTATACAACAAAACTCAAAAACACACAAACCATATAACACAAATACCCCCACCCAAATGCAACACCCACAGAAAGGGAAAAAGGAAAAAAAAGGTAATTTCCATATGTGCGCTCACCAGTTTACATTTCAATCTTTACTCAAAACCCTCCACCACAATATTACATTTTAATGATGCATATATGTATATATAATTACCCCCTCAAAAAATTTTATTGTATCTCATTATTGATTTTCCTCAGTGTCATTAGTATACTCAGCTGACTGCTCAGATAAATTGGAGACTAACCACCAATGCCAAATTTTTACAAATTTTTTAGGACTCCTCCTATGTTTATATGCTAATTCCTCTCGTTTTAGAATAAGATTAAGCACTTTAATCCATTGATCTATCGTTGGCGGGTATTTTGATATACCTCATTATCAAAAAGTTGACAAAGAAGCTGAATACCAGCCCTCTTCCATAAATCTAAATTTTCAAGCCTCGCCACCTCAGGTAATTGCAGATTATTCCATATGGGCATATATTGAGTATATCCCTCATGTTGAGCATCTTGTTGGAAAGTAATCCAGATCTTATGTATTAAAGTAAATGTAGGATAGCTATGTTTACTATAGAATTGATAAGCTACTATTAACTGCATTAGTGGATCTATAGGCAGTTGAGAAAATTTAATTTTCTGTATGGGATGCTCACAGTCTATAGCATTCCATCCATATAGCTTCTGAAATTGGGATGCCAGATAATAAAATCTGGCATTAGGAACAGCCAAACCGCCTTCATCTTTAGTCAACTGCAAAATTTCCAGTCTAATCTGGGGATGTTTATATCCCCAATTAAGATCTCTAAACAAAGTGTCTATTTGTTTAAAAAGTTTCAGAGGAAGCCATACAGGACAATTATGCAACAAATGTTATAATTGTGGCATTTATATCATCTTTATCAGATTAGCGCTACTTATTATCCTTAAAGGGGTTGTAAAGGTAAACATTTTTTCACCCTAATGCATTCTATGCATTAAGGTAAAAAAACATCAGACAATGCCGTCCCCCCCAGCCCTGGCGTTTTACTTACCTGACCCATCGAAAGTCCCGCGCTCGCACCCAACATCCTCTTTGCCGATCAGCCTGGCCGCTGATTGGCTACAGTGGATGGATTGAGAGCAGCGCCGCCATTGGCTGGCGCTGCTGTCAATCACATCCAATGATGTGGCACGCCAGGGGGCAGGGCCGAGTGATACAGTGAGCCCGCAAGCACTTCTCACCATGCGAGGGAGCTCGCATGAAGGTTAGAAGTCCTTGCGGGGGGAGCGGAGACAGCCGCCGAGGGACCCCAGAAGACCAGGATCGGGGCCACTCTGTGCAAAACGAGCTGCACAGTGGAGGTAAGTATAATGCGGCGTACACACGATCGGACTTTCCGGAGGGATTGTCTGGTGGACAGAGTCCGCCGGAAAAATCGCCGGACTTTCCAGCGGAGGTCCGCCGGACTTTCCAGCGGAGGTCCGCCGGACTTTCCAGCGGAGGTCCGCCGGACTTTCCGAACGTGTGGCCTTTTCGCGGGACTTGAAATGAACGGATTTGCCCACACACAGAGGAAAGTCCGTTCATTTAGAACGTGACTCCAGGTAGACAGGGACTAGCGAAGGAATCCAATGCCGCCGCCTCGATCGGCGACATTGCCACCTCGCTAGCCCCGTCTACCTGGTATGGATTTAAAGGGCAATCCCTACACCGAAAAAACGGCGTGGGGGTCCCCCCCCCCCCAAATCCATCTCAGACCCTTATCCGAGCACGCAGCCCGGCCGGTAAGGAAAGGGGGTGGGGACGAGCGAGCGTCCCCCCTCCTGAGCCGTACCAGGTCGCGTGCCCTCAACATGGGGGGTGCCCTGGGGAAAGGGGGTCCCTGCGGCCCCCCCCACCCCAAAGCACCTTGTCCCCATGTTGATGAGGACAAGGGTCTCTTCCCGACAACCCTGGCCGTTGGTTGTCAGGGTCTGCGGGCAGGGGCTTATCGGAATCCGGGAGCCCCCTTTAATAAGGGGGCCCCCAGATACCGGCCCCCCACCCTATGTGAATGAGTACGGGGTACGATGTACCCCTACCCATTCACCTAAGGAAAAAAGTGTAAATAAAAAAAACAACACAATTTTTTAAAATACTTTATTGCACAGCTACAGGGTCTTCTTCCGTCTTGGGGGGTCTTCTCGCCGGACTCCTCCGTTATCTTCTGCTCTTTTACTAGCTCTTTCACTAGCGGAGGAGCCCAGCTTTCTTCTTCGTCGCCGCCGCCGTCTGGGGGTCTTGTTCCGACTTCGGGGGTCTTTGGGGGTCTTTTCTGATCTTCTTGCCGGGCCTCCGCTTTCTTATTCCAGCTCTTTTACGAGCGGTGGCCCGGGCTTGTGTTGCCGTTGCCGTCGCTGTCACCGTCTGCTTCTGCTTCTTCTTGTTCTTCTTTCTTCTTCCGATGTTGACTCGTCGCTGTCTCCTCTTGTAATGGCTGCCAGTTATATAGGGAGAAGGGGCGGGGCCACCGTCTCATGTCACATGGTGACCCCACCCCCTATGATGTCACAGTCCCGGAGGATGCTGGGAATGTGACATCATATGGGGGCGGGGTCATCTTGTCCCTATATAACTGGCAGCACAACACGTCGGAGCCATTAGATGAGGAGACAGCAACGAGTCAACATTGGAAGATGAAAGATGAACAAGAAGCAGAAGAAGAAGACGCAGAAGCAGGCGGCGACAGCGACATCGACGGCAACACAAGCCCGGGGGGAATTGGGGGGTGACCCCCTTGCCATTTTTTTGGCGTAGGGATTCCCCTTTAAATCCATACCAGGTGACAGGGCTAGCGCGGCGGCATTGACTTTCTTCGCTAGTCCCGTCTACCTGGAGTTAGGTTCTAACTGAACAGACTTTCCTCCGTGTGTGAGGCAAGTCTGTTCATTTAAAAAGTCCCGCGGACTAGCACACAGACATCGGGATTGTCCGGCGGACTGCCGAGTCCGGCGGACAATTATAAGTCAAAACTTAAAACTTAGTCCGCCGGACTTTTGGGAACAAAAAGTCCGCCGGAGCCCCACACATGGTCGGAATGTCCGGCGTACTCTAGTCCGGCAGACAATCCCACGGTAAAGTCCGATCGTGTGCACGCGGCCTAACATGTTTGTTATTTAAGAAAAAAAAAAATACCTTTACAACCCCTTTAAAGGCAGTTTACGCCAAATTTTCCCCATTTGCTTAAACCGATTAAATAGTGGAGTTAAATTCCTCTCCACATATGTATTTACTTATGATGTAACTTGTACACCCAAATATTTAAATGTAGAGACTACAGCAATTTGAGCAGCAGAAATTGGCAGATTGGTTACCAGATTGGTCACCAGGGGGTCCACAGGTAAAAGAACTTATTTATCCCAATTGATTTTAAAACCTGAGAAAGAGCCATAAGTGTTAATTAAAGACATCTGCCTTTAGAGAGGATGGTGTATCTCCCAAAATAACAATGTATCGTCAGCATATAAAGCAATCTTATCCTCTCCTAAGGATCTACGAAACCCAACAATATTAGATGA
Organism: Lithobates sylvaticus; assembly: GCA_028564925.1. Taxonomy (NCBI): domain Eukaryota; kingdom Metazoa; phylum Chordata; class Amphibia; order Anura; family Ranidae; genus Lithobates; species Lithobates sylvaticus. The sequence goes on along the minus strand of CM053029.1, from coordinate 505,392,351 downwards.
TTAATAGACAGATGCAGCTAACGGCTCCAAAGCCAAAGCAAAAAGCAAAGGTTATAATGGGCATCCTTGTCTTGCTTCTCTTTGCAGTGAAAAAGGCGCTGCTATATGTCCATTTACCTGCACCCGGGCCGTAAAGGAGTTGTATCCATCTTATAAACTGGGATCCAAAACCACATTTTTCTAAGCAATGCCATAAATAATCCCATTCTATGCTATCAAAAGCTTTTGCCGCATCAAGCAACAATATAGCTCTATTACCCAGGTGTTCAGATGGAACCTGCAAGTTAAGAAATAGGCGCCTTATATTCACTGCAGTAGATCTAATTGAAATGAAACCAGATTGATCTATATGCATTATCTTAGATATTACTTTCGTCAGTCTAATGGCTAACACTTTTGCCAATAACTTCACATCTGATGTTAATAGTGATATTGGGTGATATGTTTCAAGATTATTTGAAGTTTTATCTGGTTTTAACAAAACTATAATTGCTTCATTCATAGAACGTGGGAGATGACCACATTCCAATTCTATATTAAATACCTCTAATAATTCAGGCAACAAATCAGCTCCATAAACCTTAGAGACTTCCTCAGGTAGCCCATCTGCACCTGGGGCTTTATTGTTAGGCAAGCTGGCAGAGGCAAATTGGAGTTCCTCTAATGTCAAAGGCCGATCCAACATCTCTCTGTCAGCCACCGATAATTCTGTTAACATGATAGAATTAAGAAATATTTGCAATTCAGTTTCCCTATAGGATACTTTACTACTATACAGGTTTTTATAGAAATCAAAAAACACTGCTGAGATCTCCAAGGTAGTTCGTACAGTTTCAGTTGGAGAGATTTGTAATTCTACTACTTGTGTCATTGGTTTCTGAGCTTTTACTATTGCTGCTAAAAGATGGCCCGTGTTTTTCCCATCCTCAAAATAAGATTACTGACGGAAACAAACTTTCTGGTCTGCTTTTTTACGAGAGACATCAGCATATATCTGTTGTTTTGTATCCACTTCTGTTGTGTTTCTGTGATAGGATTCTCTATGTTCGGCCTTTAAAACATCTTTGATCACTAACTAAGCAGTTTGGATTTACTAAAATAATTGCATTTCCATATTATATGTAGGGAGACCAGATATAGTGAATGCAGGGTCCTGGGTTTAGTAACACTTTAAAGTGGTGTTTCTACCAAAAAAAAAAAAAAAATTGCTTAAAATTCCTAAAAGAATAAAAAATAAAATAATTGGAATTTTTTTATTTTTTTACTCACCTCTAAATGCCTGTTGCTAGGGGGTCCCTCATAGTCTGCCATCTTCAGTGCCCGGGCACTGACATCACTTCCCCACTGCGCAGTCAGTCATCTGGGATATGTGACAGGTCCCAGATGACTGCGCGGCGTAGCACGGCGTGCATCGCCGTTTGCGCATGCGCAGTGGGTGCCCAGCTGTGAAGCCACAGCCGGGTGCCCACAGTAAGAATGCCGGCGTCGCCGAGCAGAGCGGGGGAAGGGGGGGGCTTCAATCCCCCACATCGCTGGACCCTGGGACAGGTAAGTGTCCAATTATTAAAAGTCAGCAGCTGCAGTTTTGTAGCTGCTGACTTTTAATTTTTTTTTTTTAGGGGGGCACCCCACTTTAAGAACACAGTTAAAAGCCCTGCCTGATTCTGGTTATGCTCAATGCAACTGGAAAGCCCTGCCCCACTTGCTTCTTATAGGTTTTAATGAACCCAACAAGCAGCACTTATGACACTTGACTCCTGACCAATTGTGTATCTTTAAAGGACGTGTTCCACTGACATGCTTTGCACTGCGCCCAACAAAACAGCATAGCACAAATGCAAGCTGCAGGACCACTGTTATCAGACCAAAATAACAAGTTTAACCACTTCAGCCCTGGAAGGTTTTACCCCCTTCATGACCAGGTCATTTTTTTGCGATACGACACTGCGTTACTTTAACTGACAATTGTATGGTCGTGCAACGCTGTACCCAAATAAAATTGATGTCCTTTTTTCCCACAAATAGAGCTTTCTTTTGGTGGTATTTGATCACCTCTGCGGTTTTTACAAAGATTGTTTACAAATGCAAATCGCTGTTCTGCCTCTCCTGGGAATGATTGTAAGTGGAATCCCTTGTGCTCAATCAGCGAGTCTGGCAGTGCGCACACGCTTCCAGTGGCTATTGCATGAAACGATGTACAGGTACGCCGTTTCGCGCAATAGAGCCGACCTGCTGCAGTACATCTGCGGTAGGCGGTCAGCAAGTAGTTAGAAAAAGAAGGTTGGCAGGTGGTTTATATGTAATTAAGTTGCTTACATATACTTAAGCCAATAGATGAACCTGCTGTTTGCATTGTATACTCTGAGAAAGCAAAATACCAAAAGTAAATGCATAAAACATCAAAATGTACAGTCTTTAGTTAGGGCAGCTGTAGGACTAACAGCATCTATCTGATTTCTGTAGCTTCAGGAACAAAAAAGCCTTCTTTATGGTAATAAAATTCAGAAAGTTTGCATCCATCTTTAACTCTGCTAATACAGTGCCTTGCCAAAGTATTCACTCCCTTGGCATTTTTCGTGTTTTGTTGCCTCACAACCTGGAATTAACATGGATTTTTTGAGGATTTGCATCATTTCATTTACAAAACATGCCCACAACTTTGAAGATGTTTTTTTTTTTATTGTGAAGCGAACAACAACTAGGACAAAATAACAGAAAAAGTAAATGTGCATAACTATTCATCCCCCTAAATTCAATACTTTGTAGAGCCACCTTTTGCGGCTATCACAGCTCCAAGTCGCTTTGTATAAGTCTCTATGAGCTTTCCACATCTCACCACTGGAATTTTTGCCCATTCCTCCTTGCAAAACTGCTCCAGCTCCTTCACGTTGGATGGTCTGTGCTTGTGAACAGCAATCGTTAAGTAGATTTTCTATTGGATTGAGGTCTGGGCTTTGACTATGCCATTCCAACACATTTACACGTTTCCCCTTAAACCACTCAAGTGTTGCTTTAGCAGTGTGTTTGGGGCCATTGTCCTGCTGGAAGGTGAACCCCCATCTTAGCCTCAAATCACACACAGAGTGGTACAGATTTTGCTCAAGAATATCCTTGTATTTAGCACCATCCATCTTTCCCTCAACTCTGACCAGTTTCCCAGTCCCGATTGCTGAAAAACATCCCCACAGCATGATTCTGCCACCACCATGATGTTCTTTGGGTGATGTGATGTGTTGGGTTTGCACAAGACATAGTGTTTTCTTTGATGGCCAAAAAGTTAAATTTTAGTCTCATCAGACCAGAGCTCCTTCCTCCATTGCAAACTCAAAACGTGACATTTTGTTTTTTTGCTGAAAGTAATAGGTTTCTTCCGGCCACTCTGCCATAAAGCCCAACTCTATGGAGCGTGCGGCTTATTGTTGTCCTATGTACAGATACTCCAGTCTCTGCTGTGGAACTCTGTAGCTCCTCCTGGGTTACCTTAGGTCTCTGTGCTGCCTCTCTGATTAATGCCCTCCTTGCCCGGTCCGTGAGTTTTGATGTGCAAATAATGGCCGATCGGCCCTCTCTCTGGAGTCCTGGGTGCCCTTCCCTGAAAGCTTTCCCGGCTCCTGGCTTTCTCTCTCCCATTCAGCTGAGCATGCTGTGTGGGCTGCAGTTTCCGTGTTACAGTGGGGCTGCCAGTCCTTGGGACCACATGTCCCACAATCCTTTTCTTTGCTCCTTTGTTTTTTCTTCCCTGGCTGTTATGAAGGCGGGGGAAGAAACATAGTGCGCCGCTCACTAGTACAGCAGCGCACGAGGAGGTGAGGGAGAGGGGAAATAAGAGCCCGCGGGTGCAGTGGCATCACTAGGGTTGGTGTCACCTGGTGCAGTAAAACATGGTATCACCCCCTCCACCAACTATAGTCGTCCCTCAGTACAGACCCCACTCCATTAAGTATAGACCCCCCCTCCGTCAGTGCAGACCCTTCACTAAGTATAAATACCTCCCTCAGGACAGACCCCCCCCCATTAGTATAGACCCCCAGGACAAAACACCCCCCTTTATCAGTATAGACCCCCCCTCAGGACAAACCTTTCCCCCCCTACATTAGTACAAACCCCCCAGAACAAACCACCCCCCCCCTCCATTAGTACAGACCCCCCAGAACAAACCACCCCCTCCATTAGTATAGACCCCCCAGGACAACCCCCCCCCCACATTAGTACAGACCCCCCAACATTAGTATAGACCCCCCAGGACAAACCCCCCACATTAGTATAGACCCCTCAGGACAACCCCCCCCCCCACATTAGTATAGACCCCCCAGGACAACCCCCCCCACATTAGTATAGACCCCCAGGACAACCCCCCCACATTAGTATAGACCCCCCAGGACAAACCCCCCCCACATTAGTATAGACCCCCCAGGACAAACCACCCCCCCACATTGGTATAGACCCCCCCAGGACAAACCACCCCCCCCACATTAGTATAGACCCCCCAGGACAAACCCCCCCCACCCCACATTAGTATAGACCCCCGGGACCCCCCCCCCCCCCCGGGACAAACACCCCCCCCACCCCCCACATTAGTATAGACCCCCCAGGACAAACCCCCCCCACATTAGTATAGACCCCCCCAGGACAAACCCCCCACATTAGTATAGACCCCCCAGGACAACCCCCCCCCACATTAGTATAGACCCCCCAGGACAACCCCCCCCCACAAACCCCAACCCCCCCACATTAGTATAGACCCCCCAGGACAAACCCCCCCCCCCACATTAGTATAGACCCCCCAGGACAAACCACCCCCCCACATTGGTATAGACCCCCCCAGGACAAACCACCCCCCCACATTAGTATAGACCCCCAGGACAAACCCCCCCACCCCACATTGATATAGACCCCCCAGGACAAACCCCCCCCACATTAGTATAGACCCCCCAGGACAAACCCCCCCACATTAGTATAGACCCCCCCAGGACAAACCCCCCCCCCACATATGATGTGCGACCGTCTCTTGGCAGGTTTGCTGTTGTGCCGTGTTCTTTCCATTTGGTTATGATATATTTGATGGTGCTCCTAGGGATCATCAAATATTTGGATATTTTTTATAACCTAACCCTGGCTTGTACTTCTCAACAACATTGTCCCTTACTTGTTTGGAGAGTTCCTTGGTCTTCATGGCAGTGTTTGGTTAGTGGTGTTAGCTTAGGTGTTGCAGCCTCTGGGGCCTTTCAAAAAGGTGTGTATATGTAATGACAGATCATGTGACACTTAGATTGCACACAGGTGGACATCATTTCACTAATTATGTGACATATGAAGGTAATTGGTTGCACCAGAGCTTTTTATGGGCTTCATAACAAAGGGGGTTAATACATACACACATGCCAACTATAATTTTTTTATTTCTGAAAAATTGTTTTATGTATATATTTTTCTAATTTTACTCCACCAACTTAGACTATTGTGTTCTGATTTAGCACACATAATTCAGATTAAAAAAACATTGAACTAAAGGCTATAATGTAACAAAATACCGTAGGTAAAAAGCCAAGGGGGTGAATTAGCTTAACCCCTCCTGTAGCTTCAATCGTCTATCAACGGCAGACTGGTGGCCCTTTTTTTACCCAGTACTGTTTATGAAGAGCACTGGATAATAAGCTGCCGGATGGCTGATTTTCCGTGTGATCGATGTGTACCCAGCCATCATTAGACAGCTGGGTACACAGAGACACTGTACCCAGCTGATCCCAGGGACTAGGCACCATGCAATCATGGTGATTGGTCATCACAGTGATCGTATGGTACTATGGTGCTATTTACTGTGCTGATCTCTCAATAAAGATAGAATGAAGAGATCAGCAGCTGCAGATTCATTCATTCTGTTTCTGTGGCAAAAAATTAGATCACCCTGGAGTGTCTACTTTATGCATACTTGTCAGGGTTTTCATACTATTCTGCCATTTTTATTTTAACAGAAAATGTTTGGTCTTTTTTCCTTTTTATAGAAAATAATAAAAATCCCAGCGATTATTAGGTATCAACAAAGAAATAATCGCAGCACGGAAAACTAAAAATAGACTGGCAATGAAGGGGTATTACAGGCTAGTATACAAGTGGTTCATTTTGGGTTGTCACCAGAACAGGAATAGAGGGAAAATCTTCCAATGGAGACAGTAGTTCTGGTGACCCTGGCGCCAACCCTGAATTCTCTCACTTCGGAAGGAGGTTTCTCATTTCCTTTTTTTGGCTATGGGACAGGAAGCAAAGGGAAATATCCCCAATAGAACACAGATGGCAAAAAAATTGACATGGGTTATAATCCTCCGTATCCAAAGTGAAAAGTGTCACCTTTAGTTTTACTTGAATGCCTTTTCTGCAGTACTGTGGTTTACCTTTAATAAAGTGGAGCTCCACCCAAAAGGGGAAGTGGCACTTTAAGACATCCTCCCCTCCTTCTCTGCCTAACTTGGCATGTCAATTTTGAGGGGGGGGGGGACAGGTACCCGCTCCCACTTCCGCTAGGCTCGCAAAGCGGAAGTTCTCCTTTCCCCCTCAATGAAGTCTTCTGGGACACGTTACAGGTCCCAAAAGACTGAGGGACCATTCACAAAGTGCAGCCTGGTTTGTGCATGCACAGTAGGCAGCTGGCTGTAAAGCTGAAAGCCACACAGCCGGCTGCCCACAGTTAGGATGCCGGCACCAGAAACCCAGAGGCTAGTGAAGAACTAGCCTGGAAGAGGACAGCTCTGGATCCTTGGGCAGGTAAGTGTCCATTTATTAAAAGTCTGTAGCTATAGGATTTGTAGATGCTGACTACGTTTTTTTTTTTACAGACTGAACCTCCTCTTTAAGCGCATTTTAAACTATTAGCCCACTGTCACCAGCTATGTCAAAGTTTACTCTAAGACCCCTTTCACACCACGCTGCCCATAGCGTCGGCGGTAAAACGCCACTATTTTTAGCTGGATTTTACCGTCGGATTTGCGGCACATTTCGGCTGCTAGCGGGGTGCTTTTACCCCCCCGCTAGCGGCCGAGAAAAGGTTAAAACCCCCAGCAATACTCCGCAATAGCGGCGTTTTGCCAGCGGTATTACAGCGCTGCCCCATTGATTTCAATGGGGGAGCAGCGGTGGAGGAGTGGTGGAGGAGCGATGGAGGAGCTGTGAGTTCACCGCTCCTTCACCGCTCCAAAGAAGCTGCTGGCATGACTTTTTGTGACGCCCTGCCAGCGCACCGCTGCAGTGTGAAAGCCCTCGGGCTTTCACACTGCAGACAATGGAGCAATAGTTTGAGGGCGGATTGCAGGAGCTATTTCTAACGCTATAGCACCTGCAAAATACCCTCGGTGTAAAAGGGGTCTAACAGCTGTTGACAGTGTAGAAAATGCATTGTCTTTGTCTATCCATAATGAAAAAAAATAAACCTGTTTTTAAAAGCAATAGTAAAATTCCACGGAAAAAAAAAAAAAATCTTCATTTAACCTTGGCCCTCTAACAAGATTCTTCCTGAGAAGTTACATCTCATCAGAGGTTACAGAACTTGGTGATTGACTTCAACCAATGGTTGCCTTCTATATGAGAAGATAAATAATGATATTTTGGTATAATGCTTTAAACAATCTAAGAGGAAATCTGTAAGCATGGGAATAAGAAAGCTAAATAATTATGTACTTTACAAGATTATTTTATATTTGCTGCATATATACACTGTATGCCTTTAGAGATACCTGCACATACCTGAAGCAGTTATAAAAGGCCTTTGGACGCAGCAGAGTGCCAGGCTGTTTTGACAGGTAAAGTTTCAATACCAGTTTATAGTACCAAACAGAGAATCATGGAGAAAGAGGATCCCAAATTAGGGAAGAGATTTCAATCATAAGCAGATACTGAAGAATGAATTAGAGTACATTGTATACCAAAGTGTGAACACCTTTTAATTCTTGCTTTGGCATTTAAAAGATTTTAATAAAAGTCACATTCATTTAGAAATTACTTTTTTTCCTTAAGAATTTATTCTGAGAATATATCTAGGAACCTTTCCTGGATTTTATAAGCTTGCTTGTTAGCAGCAATTTGCCCTGAAAAATACTCTTTTCCGTCTCCTTATTAAACACGTGACTTGTATCTCCGTAAGTTCATCCATCTCCAGACAATTTTGTAGATTCCCTGCGGAGCGTGGTTTTGAAATGTTGCGCTGTGGGGTCTTAACGTTATTAATGGCAGTGAATTAATTGTGTTAGCAGCATGTTATTTGGAATTGGTATTTATGGTGGTATAAAAAGGAAGCTTTTGTGCCGCAATCGGTGACAGGGAGGGTATGTCTGATTGATATGGTTAATAACAGCTACTTTACATAGAGCAGAACTCCTTCTTGTCTGAATGATATAGAATATTTGTGTTTCTCTTTAACTCTGCTAGGAAGTTTAGTATCGATAATAATACCTTATTTTTAGAATGCAGAAAAGTAAAACAAATGTAAACAATAATCTCCATCTTGAATGTGCTGTTTTGGTGAATTTCTATGTAATATAATTTCAAGAGGAAATTAGTAACGTGGTTCACACTTATCTTTTAGGAAAATAGAGGTTGGTTCGCATAGCATAGGATAACTTTAGTAAACAGATATTTTTGCTTTGGTTTATGGGTTGATTAGTGAATAGTATATTAGTATTGTTTGCGTATTCAAACTGTAGTGCTCACTGGACTCAGGTTGGAAGTTAGCGCTTAATGATGCCCTCAACTAATCTAAAACAATAATCTGTGTATACAAATAAAGTATCTATAAAGCGTGTTAAAGCTGTATACCCAGGTGTATAGTGTAATACATATAACACCACGTGATAAGTGAATCAACAAAACCTAAAAACAGTGAAAAAAATATTTTGCAATAATTCCTGAAAAATAAGGTAAAAGTATGGGTGTCACAAAGTTCGTATAGTGTCCAAAAGAAGCAATAAAGAATTATTTTAGTATAAATAGTATAAAAGTGTCAAATAATCTTCTCAAAAGTGTTTAAACAATCGTCTTAATCTTCCACCACACCACTGTGTCCAATGTGTCCTCTCCCATAAGAAACTCACTCACCAGATCCTGATGCCCGCACTTTCGTGACAGGCAAATGCGCTTATATAAGATCTTAGACAGCTTGGAATAGATGATTGCCGCTCAGCCATGCCCACCTCTGCAGTAAACTATCAGCGCTATAAGCTAAACAGGAAGACGGTGTACTCTCAAGACCTCCTGCTCTCTAGCTCCCTCATCACCTCCTCCCATGCTCGCCTCCAGGACTTTTCCAGAGCCTCTCCAATCCTATGGAATGCCTTACCCCAAACTGTCCGCCTATCTCCTACTTTATTAGCTTTTAGACGATCCCTGAAAACCCTTCTCTTCAGAGAAGCATATCCTACCCACACCTAACAACAACAACCGTATTTTAATTTTCTCCATCAGCTCATCCCCCCACAGTATTACCTTTTGTTCCAATTGACCCTCCCTTCTAGATTGTAAGCTCCAACGAGCAGGGCCCTCTGATCCCTCCTGTATTGATTTGTATTGTAATTGTACTGTCTGCCCTCATTTTGTAAAGCGCTGCGCAAACTGTCGGCGCTATATAAATCCTGTATAATATATAATAATAATAATAATACTATTCCAAGGTGCGGGCAGCGAGGAAAGGGTGAGATTAAGGGTATACTGCGATACACACCTCGAGTCCGCCGTGACTACAGACCATTTGAGTGTGATACTTTGAAGTGGAACTTGCTGTGTTGGATATTGATTCACTTTTGCTGGTTTTAAATTTGAGAAATGTGAGTAAACTGGTTGAAGTTTTATTGGTGTTTTTAATAAATTGGTTTTATTGGATTACACTATTGGAGCACTTTTTCATTTACATGTGGAGAAACACTATATCACTGATTGGATAGTGTACAGGATTCATCGATCTGCTGTCTAAGATCTTATATAAGCGCATTTGTCTGTCACGAAAGTGCTGGCATCAGGATCTGGTGAGTGAGTTTCTTATGGGAGAGGACACATTGGACACAGTGGTGTGGTGGAAGATTAAGAAGATTGTTTAAACACTTTTGAAAAGATTATTTGACACTTTAAAGGATTTATACTAAAATAATTCTTTATTGCTTCTTTTGGACACTATATGAACTTTGTGACACCCATACTTTTACCTTATTTTTCCGGAATTATTGCAAAATATTTTTTTCACTGTTTTTAGGTTTTGTTGATTCACTTATCACGTGGTGTTATATGTATTACACTATACACCTGGGTATACGGCTTTAACACGCTTTATATATACTTTATTTGTATACACAGATTATTGTTTTAGATTAGTTGAGGGCATCATTAACCGCTTCCCGACCGCCCACTGACTATATACGTCAGCAGAATGGCACGGGCAGGCAAAACCACGTACCTGTACGTGGCCCTTTAAATGCCTGCCCGTGGGTCGCGCGCTCGCGACCCGGTCGGGAGCTCCGTGACCCCGGCCGCGGGACCAGCGGAACCGATCGCCGCTGGTGTCACGCGATCGGGTTACGGAGCTGAAGAACGGGGAGAGGTTTGTGTAAACAAACCTCTCCCCGCACTTCCTACTCTGCCTGTCATTGATTGGCTGTTCCCGGTCATCGGGAAAGCCGATCAATGACGTCAGACTAGAGCCCCGCCCCCTAATGTAAAAAAACACACACACGTCAGAGCCCATAACCCCTCCCCTCCCCTAGTGGTTAACTATTTCACTACAACTGTCATTTATACAGGAATCAATGCATTTAAATAGCATTGATTGCTGTATAAATGACAATGGTCCCAAAAATGTGTCAAAAAAAGTGTCCGCCATAATGTCGCAGTCACAATAAAAATCGCTGATCGCCGCCATTACTAGTAAAAAAAAAAAAATATTAATAAAAATGCTATAAAACTATCCCCTATTTTGTAAACGCTATAACTTTTGCGCAAACCAATCAATATTCGCTAATTGCGATTTTTTTTTTCAAAAATATGTAGAAGAATACGTATCGGCCTACACTGAGGAAAAAAATGTTTTTTTATATATTTTTTGGGGATATTTATTATAGCAAAAAGCAAAAAATATTGCATTTTTTTAAAAATTGTCGCTCTATTTTTGTTTATAGCGCAAAAAATAAAAACCGCTGGGGCGATCAAATACCACCAAAAGAAAGCTCTATTTGTGGGAAAAAAAGGACCCTAATTTTGTTTTGGAGCCACGTCGCACGACCGCGCAATTGTCAGTTAAAGCGACGCAGTGCCGAATCGCAAAAAGGGGCCTGGTCTTTTGGCTGCCAATTGGTCCGGGGCTGAAGTGGTTAAGCGCTAACTTCCAACCTGAGTCCAGTGAGCACTACAGTTTGAATACGCAAACATACCTATATATTTTTAAGTAGCAGCTTTAGTTTAGATAGGAGTTCACACTCTGGCGCAGTAGTGGGTATTTGAATTGGGCCGGATCATTCAAATTCCTATTTTTTGGTAGTATATTAGTATTGCTACAGATAGAGTGTGTAGTGCCACCACTATAGGAGCCGTTGGATAGGACAGGTCCTTTGTTCTTTGCCTCAACCTTCTCAAGAACCTCAACCTCTCTGACACACCAGGTTGACTGTACAGGCAGTCCCCGAGTTTTGAACATTCAATTTACAAACGATTTGTACTTATGAACGAAGGTACAAACAGGAAGTGAGAGGAAATCTACCCCTAGGAAGTGAAATTCACTCCTGAGTTATCATTGGAAAAATGTGTTTCCACTGAAGCTTTATCACCAATCCTTGTTTCCACAACAAACCAAAATTTTCAAAATCCAATTGTCACAAAGACAGAAAGTGAGGTGAAATCTTTTGAACAGGGACACAGACAGCAAAACATACATTGCAGGGGTGTTAACCCTTTCTATATTCTATCTAAAAATGTAAAATATTTTTTATAGGGGCTGGAGTTACACTTAAAAAAATATGCCTGTTCCAACTTACATACAAATTCAACTTAAGAACAGACCTACAGACCCTATCTTTGTTCGTAACCTGGGGACTGCCTGTACAAACATACAATATCACAGGAAATCACTGAAAGTAATACTTCTTACCCAATAGTAGTGATATATCAAAGAAAACAGGCCCCAAACCAGGTAGTAAAAACAAACTTAAAATATTGTCACCCAATATGGCTGGTTACTAGGCAAGCATAAAATAGATCAATAATGATAATAACACAATTTAGCATACAAAGTGATTAAAAGTAGAGACAAGGCATAACATGATATTTGGTTACCAGATCAGCATAAACAGTAGTAAGGCCACCTCAAGTGCAGCAATGAGCAGTAGTAAAGTTTAAACCAACAAGTGCTGGAACTATACTGCCAAAGCACATTTATGGTGGCGCTGCTAGTCCTAGACCTACTGGGTATACACTGTCCAAAAGAAACGGAGGATGATAGCTGATGGGCAGGGGAACAAAAGGGGGTTTCAGAATAATTAATATGGAAAGAGCAATCCTTTGAGATGTTCTTCTGCTGGTTCTGCTTCAAGAGCATCAGTGCACTTAATGACAGTTAACCTGCATGCAGAATAGGTACAGTATAGGTATGGTATAGTCTCGTCACAGGTTCAAGATAGATGTGATTCAGATGCAGTAAAGGTTTGGTATAATTCAGTATAGGGTTGGTATAGGTGCAGCCTAGGTTTGGAATAAGTGTGTAATACAGTTGAGTGCAGTATGGGTGCGGTATGGATTAGGTACACTTGATATCCTGCTCTCAGTGGCTTAGTCACACCGAGAGCAGGATAAAGTTTTAACCTTTCCCCATACTATTCAAAACTAAGCCCTTGTTCATACCAGTGCGGCTTTAAAATGGTGCTACTTCAGCGCGATTTCAGAGCAACAGATCAGTGCGATTTAGATCTCCCATTTCATTGCAACTTGAGACTTCATTTACAGAAGTCAATGAAAGTCGAAAGAAAGCTCAGAAAAGTAGTGCAGGAACCCTGCAGTCACAACCTTGAATCTTGAGTCACAACGATTTGAAAGTTTCCATTGCCAAAAATAGGGTACAACTTGTCGTGCGATTTTGAACTGTCACATAGCATGACAAATTGCATTGGTGTGAACGAGGGCTTAGAAAAAAAAAGGGTTATGTATAGGTATACTTTAACTGCCTTACTATCAATAATAAAAACAGCAAGTAGTTATACTCAATTTTTTGGAGCACTGTTTATAAATTATGCTGCAGAAAACAAGCACAGGAGGCCAATGCACCCCCTGAATATCTGTGATTGAGTTGTCATTAAACAGTGCAGATCACAGACAAAATACACAGAGCCAATCAGAGTGGCTTTGTACCTTGTGATCACTGTGAACCAATCACAGCTATTACAAGTGTAAACACCGACTGTGTTTACAAATATACAGCCCTCCTCTTCCTTTCACAATGGAGGAGAGTAAGGAAGGAAGATTACAAGAAGGAAGAGATTGGCATCAGCACTCAGCAGATTCAAGATGTGAGGTTTTAAAGTGAAGGGGGTTTAGAGTGCCACTGACCAAAAGTAATTAAGTGTGTGTGTGTGGGGGGGGAGGGGGGGGGGTGGTTAAAAATGCCACTGACCATCAATAACTGGGGGGAAGGGAGAATTTTATTGCTACTACTTGGCTTTAGTGGATAACTTTAAACCCTTTTACTTTCTTTATTCATTTAAAAAACAAACAATACATTTGCTGAATAACAAAAACACTGGAGAGTAAAATGGTGGTAACTGCAATTTTTATGATATTAGCGCACCAATTTATTAAGTGCAACTTTTCAGTAAAAATACACTACAGTTCCCTACACTCCACTTTTTGTTTTGTTTTTTCGCCCTCTTTCTCTCACCTTTCCGCATGTTTGACGTAATCGATCTCTCATACTGTTGGGATCCACATTCCCCAAGTTTTCTTTTTTTTCCCTCCACATATGGGGGAATGGAGGGCATTTCTAAGTAAAAAAAAAAAAAATCCATGTTTTGCTGCCCTTGTAGTGGTTACTTCTTTTTCTTTAGGCCTAAGAAGAGCATTAGGCGCCCGCACTGAATCTAGTACCTGTCAAGATGACTCAGGGTTTTGCTTTCTACATCATAATAATGATTTCCCTGAATACAGGTTATGCTGAGTACTATTGCTGTTCATTTTACTCTGCTTTCTCCGGGGACATTTTTCATTTATAAGACCACATGCTTTGAGCCGTATCTGTAAATTTATGCTGATGCCCTGTATCGTGTTTCTCCATCTTGGAATTAGCTATGTATGTGTATGATGTCTTAAATACACTAAAGCTGATTTTTATGTGCACATAAACACCTAGGGGTCAATTTACTAAAGGGAAATAGATTGTGTACTTTGCTTAGTAAATGAGCAGAAGCTCTGCTGACTTTCATCATCCAATCATGTGCAAGCGAAAATGCATTTTCTTTTTCCTTGCACGTAATTGGGTACTCTTTGCAAATTTAAGCTTTACCTCATTTACAAAGCTCTGGAGCAACTGCACTTGCAGGGTGCAATTGCAAAATGCATGGTCTATTTTCCTGTAGTAAATCAACCCCAATATTTTAACCAATGTTTTGTTAAAATATAAAAAATGAGGCTGTACCGAGTAAACAGATACCCAACATATAAAACCTCATGTCCCTCTAGTGCTGGCTCCAGTGACTGACATCATATCTTTGAGCCAAGCAGGGAGGATTGTGGGACTAGTAGTCTCTTGAGCAGCTATTCTGATGTTGTGATATTACCCCTGGACTACACATCCCAGAGGTCCTTCTGCGACACTGTGGACCTTCCCTTTCAGCTGCTAGGCGAGAGGGCTTTGGCCTACTACTATCAGAGACGTACTCACCGAGACCGAGATGCTGAGAGCGGTTCACCCTTACGACCCGGCGCAATCTGCCCCCTGGTGATGAGACAGGGAACAAATGGCACCAGGAGGCACAGGTCACCTCTGTCAGGTGGGCGGAACTGGTGAGAAGCCTGGAGGAGATGTGGGCCTGGCCCGGGCAGACCGGCAGATGGCAGAAAGGAGAGGCAGGAGCCCAAACACCTGGCTGAGAGTCTAACACCGGTCACTGAGCAGCCAGTTGCTACGTAAGTCCAGGATGCAGGCTGGGGGTCAAACACAGGATCAATAGCAAAGTCAGTGGAAGCAAGCCGAGGGTCAAACACAGGATCAATAGCAAAGTCCGTGGAAGCAAGCTGAGGGTCAAACACAGGATCAGCAGCAAAGTCCTTTTGAGCAGGCAGGGGTCAAACACAGGAGGAGTATCAAGTCCGTTGATCAAGCCAGGGGTCGAACACAGGAGAAGCAGCGGAGTCCGTTAGCAAGCCAGGGGGTCAAACACAGGAGAAAGCAGCAGTCCGTTAGAGTAAGCCAGGGGGTCAAGACACAGGGAGCAGATCTGGTTTTACACAGGGACGCACAGGCACTAAGCTGGAAAGACAGACCAGCAAAGTGCCTGTGCGTCAGGCAGCTTTTTTAGGCGCCCAGAGGACGCTAATTGTGCGCCATAACGCACAAGCGTGTGCCAGTGCGCATGCGCGAGCGCCGGACCGCCGAGCCGCGAGTGCGCATGCGCCGGAGCGCCGGGCCCCCGCGCATGCGCACTGGAGAGCGGGCCGCTCGTCCGGCGCCGGAGCCCTGACAACTACACGGTGATTGAGTGACTCTGGCACCACCTCATCAGACGGATCCAACGACTGCCCGTGTCCAGCAACTGGTGGGTCACCTCCGTTTGTCTCCCAGAAGGACATCCAATCAGGAGGTTCCTTTTTGGCTCTGCAGTCGGTAAGAGGGCAGTCGCCCATTGTTCACAATCCTTACCTGGTTATCTTGCTTAAACACTGTGTACAGACAACTTGCCCATGGAAACAATTTATATATTATATTACATAAGACACTGTATATCAAAAAACATATCCTGAACTACTCTAAGGAATATCACTAGCCAGTTTAAGCTGTCCTGCCTACCATCACATTACTGTGCCATATTTTGGATATAATTCAATGAGCTCCAACTGCCGGTGAAGACTACTGCAGGCCTGCACTCTGGACATTGCTTTTGCCTTTGGTTAAAGGGCTCTTTCTCTCATTCGGATTTAAAGGTTGAATAGGCCGGCTTGGGATTCCCCTTTAGCGTGGTATCATATTGCATTAACTAGTGGATTCTTTACAACCCCTCCAGTCTATTCTCTAGTTGATATTTCACTGTATATGTGTATATATATATATATATATATATATTGCTTTTTGTGCTATTGAACTGTATTTAAGTTGTTTCAAGGGAATTCCTCACCTGAGTCTCGGCTGTTATCCTGGACTCAGTTGATCACCAACCCTTTTTTGTACACATATCCTTACTCCAGTAAAACCTAATAAAATATCTATTTGACTTGTGTTGGAGTGTCATTTAACCACTTCAGCCCCGGACCAATTGGCAGCCAAAGGACCAGGCCCCTTTTTGCGATTCGGCACTGCGTCGCTTTAACTGACAATTGCGCGGTCGTGCGACGTGGCTCCAAAACAAAATTGGCGTCCTTTTTTCCTACAAATAGAGCTTTCTTTTGGTGGTATTTGATCGCCCCTGCGGTTTTTATTTTTTGCGCTATAAACAAAAATAGAGCGACAATTTTGAAAACAATGCAATATTTTTTGCTTTTTGCTATAATAAATATCCCCAAAAAATATATAAAAAAAACATTTTTTTTCCTCAGTTTAGGCCGATACGTATTCTTCTACATATTTTTGGTAAAAAAAATCGCAATTAGATATTGATTGGTTTGCGCAAAAGTTATAGCGTTTACAAAATAGGGGATAGTTTTATAGCATTTTTATTAATATTTTTTTTTTACTAGTAATGGCGGCGATCAGCGATTTTTATTGTGACTGCGACATTATGGCGGACACATCGGACATTTTTGACACATTTTTTGGGACCATTGTCATTTATACAGCAATCAATGCTATTTAAATGCATTAATTCCTGTATAAATGACAGTTGTAGTGAAGGGGTTAACCACTAGGGGGAGGGGAGGGGTTATGGGCTGTGACGTGTGTGTTTTTTTTTTTACATTAGGGGGCGGGGCTGACGTCTGACGTCATTGATCGGCTTTCCTGATGACCGGGAACAGCCAATCAATGACAGGCAGAGTAGGAAGCGCGGGGAGAGGTTTGTTTACATAGACCTCTCCCCGTTCTTCAGCTCCGTAACCCGATCGCGGGACACCAGCGGCGATCGGGTCCGCTGGTCCCGCGGCCGTGGTCACGGAGCTCCCGACCCACGGGCAGGCAAATGCACGATCATGTACAGGTACGTGATTTTGACTGCCCGTGCCATTCTGCTGACGTATATATGCAGTGGCCGATCGGGAAGCGGTTAAAGGTGCTCGCAAGAAGATGTCTGAACCCAGATTGTCAGGTGGGTTGGAGTGTTCACAGGGTCAAGGCAGTGCAGATGAACAGGTAAATCAAAGCAGCCCTCAAGGGGGCTGTGCTACACTTATAATTGTGTGTGCCTAGAAAAGAGTGGCAAACTTTGGTACCCAACATTTTTCATAGGCATAAGCCCTTACAGGGCATAATTTTAGAGTTACCTGTGACTAATGGCCCTAGAATTATTGCTCTCACTTTTCAAAAATGTTGGTATTTTTTATCCTAATATATATATTCTTTATATAGTTAAACATAAAAAAAGTTGTATCTTTTTCAAAACAATTATATTAAATTCATTTGGGTATCTATTGCTTGACGGAGTGTCAGTCAAACTATCATAGCACTGAAAATGACCTAGTAATTAAGGGGTATATACAGGCTAGTACTCAAATGTTAAAGTTGTCTATGGCCAGTATAACCTGATCAGGGCCAAAAGCTTTCGGGAAGATACACTATATTACCAAAAGTATTGGGATGCCTGCCTTTAAACACAAATGAACTTTATTGGCATCCCAGTTTTAGTCCGTAGGGCTCAATATGTAGTTGGCCCACCCTTTGCAACTATAACAGCTTCAACTCTTCTGGGAAGTGTGTGTTCATGGGAATGTTTGACCATTCTTCCAGAAGCGCATTTGTGAGGTCAGGCACTGATATGGACCAGAAGGTCTGGATCACAGTCTCTGCTCAAATTTATCCCAAAGGTGTTCTATCGGGTTGAGGTCAGGACTCTGTGTAGGTCAGTCAAGTTCCCCCACCCCAAACTGACCATGCAATTGTCATTCAAAGTGTGACAGTACTGAAAGCTAAAAATTGGAAACGGGGTTAAAGTGTCTGATATTGAAGCGGTCAAGAAATGTTTAAAAATTGGGTACATCACAAGTAAATACATATGTCGAGAGGAATGTTTCCCGATTGTTTAAGTGGTTTAAGAAAGTGGGGAAAATTTGGACATAACTGTCCTGTTTGGTTGCCTCGGAAATTCTTTAAGCAAATAGATACCTTGTTCAGAGAACTTATTTGGAGATCTAAACACCTCCCGATTAGATTGGAAATTCTGCAGTTGCCTAAAGATGAAGGAGGTTTGGCTGTCCCCAATGCCAGACTGTATTATCTGGCATCTCAACTTCAGCAATTAAATGGATGGAATGTTATAGATTGTAAGGACCCCATACAGCAAAATATATTTTCTCAGCTGTCGATGGATCCACCGGTGCAGTTAACAGTTAGTGCATCACTACTATAGTAAACGTAGCTATCTTACATTCAATTTAATACATACGATTTGGACTACTATTCAACAAGATATTCAATATGATGGTTATACTCAATATATGCCCATATGGAATAATCTTCAATTGCCTGAGGTTGTGAGGCTTGAAAATTTTGATTTATGGAAGAAGGCTGGCATTTTGCTTCTGTGTCAACTTTTTGACAATGAGGTTTTGCAAACATTTGATAAATTGGCAGAGAGATATCACTTGCCTAATAAATTATTCTTTCAATACTTACAACTATGGCATGCTTTGCAAAGTCAAGCAAGGACTTTTTGATTAAAATATAATCCTTTACAGGGGGACCCGGGTTACAAACAAGATAGGGACTGTAGGTTTGTTCTTAAGTTGAATCTGTTTATAAGTCGGAACAGGTACATTTTTTAAGTGTAGCTCCAGCCAAAAAATCTATTTTTAAGTTTTTTAGATAACATAGAGAAGGGTTACCACCCCTGTAACATTTGTTTTGCTGTCTGTGCCCCTGTTCAGAAGATTTCACCTCACCTTCTGTCCCAATGACAATTGGATTTTGAAAATTTTGGGTTGTTAGGGAAGCATGGACTGGTGATAAAGCATCAGTGGAGACACCTTTTTCCCTAATTAACTCTTATGCCCCGTACACACGTCGTATTTTCCGACGGAAAATGTCCAATCGGACCATGTTGTCGGAAATTCCGACCGTGTGTGGGCTCCATCAGACTTTTTCCGTTGGAATTTCCGACGGAAAAAGTTTGAGATCCTGCTCTCAAATTTTCCGACAACAAAGTCTTATCGGACTTTTTCCGATCGTGTGTAGCGAATTCCGACGGACAAAGTGCCACGCATGCTCAGATCACATTACAAGACCAAAGCTATTGGCTACTAGCCTCTACGTAGTCCCGTTGTACGCAACGAACGTCACCACGTTTAGAATGATTGGATTTGCAACACCAGTGTCCATGTGTACGGGGCATAACAGGAGTGAATTTCCATTCCTAGGGGTGGATTTCCACTTCCTGTTGTCTCCCTCCGTTTGTAAGTAGGAGTCGTTTTTAAGTCGGATGTTTGTAAGTAGGGGACCCCCTGTACATAATTTAACGCTTGCAGTAACTGTAAAATGGGACTTATAGGGAGTATATATTCTTCTTTACAAACAATACCTAGAACTAATCTACAAGAGGGTAGCTACGGACGGTGTTTTAGAGATCTAGAGACACTTAGTGACGAGGAATGGGAACAAGCTTTGAAGAATTTATTTGAGGTATCCCTGTCATCTTCACTCAGTTATTCATTATTCATAGAGCCCATTATATTCCTTTAAAGCTGTATTCACGGGGTAAAGAAGTTACATCTAATTGTCCAAGGTGCACTACTGATACAGGTACACTTATACATATGCTGTGGCGATGCCCCAAACTGCATCGCAACTGGGAGTGCATATTTGACACCTTAAACGCATCACTATGAATTATACCAGAAGATACCCTCCCAGCTGAAATGCATGTGATGTGGTTGAGGACTATGTATATGCCACAAAAACGTATATTACAAAAATGGGTATCAAAATACCCACCAACAATAGATCAATGAATTAAAGCGATTAATCTCAATCTAAGACAAGACAAACCAACATTTAAACATAGGAGGAGGCTTAAAAAATGTGTCAAAATTTGGCATCGGTGGCTATCCTCCAACTTGTTTGAACAATCAGTTGAGCAAACTAATGATAATAAGGGAAACCAACAATGATATAGAGGGGGGTAATTATGTATGGTCCATAAAGGAGTGATAGAGTGAAGGAGGGACTTGAGAAAAGATTGAAGCATGGACTGATGAGCGCAAAATTTGGGAATGGTGTGCTTTTTTTTTTCTCCCTCCTTTAGGTTGGGGGAGGTGTATTTGAGTGGGGGTATGTGTGGGAAATGTATTGTGTGTTTTTTTATTTTTGTTGTATTTTGAAAAAATCTAATAAAAAAATATTTGATTTAAAAAAAAGTGTGACAGTGCTGAAAGCTAAAAATTGGCCTGGGCAGGAAGGGAGTAAAAGTGTCCGGTATTGAAGCGGTCAATAAATGTTTAAAAATTGGTTATATACTACATGTGTTGCAATCTTTATAGATTATCTTTAGCAGTTTCTCTAAATAAGAATAAGAAAACTGTGTATCTTACAGAAAGTGCTGAATGGTCTTTATAGCTATAAAAAAATCTGTCTGCATGTCAGTTATGTAGCTAAAACAAATGTCTGGTATCAGCCTCAAAATTAAGTAACAAGATCCACAAGGAAACTGGGGAAAGAAACAAAGGGACTTTGCGATACCAAGAGAATGTAGGATAAATATATCAAGCATAAAATCAAATATTTGTTTGGAAAATATTAAAAATATCCCCTATAGAATACATTCTGGGGGGTGTAAAATTTTCAAACACATTAAATATACAAAGTATCATAAAACATAGGTCATTGATCCTGATTGCATGCTTCCAGAGTACTGACGCGTTTCGACCCATGCAGCCTTCCTCAGGGGATGGCGTTTGATTAGCAGATCAGAAAGCTTTATGATTAAGATTTACATAGAAAACATTTTGCATGATGCTGGAGATGCACAGAGGAAAGGAAGAAGCAGGAGGAGTGCGCCTCGCACCTAGTATGCATGTCCAAAACACAAGGGATAAAAAAGACCAGCCCAATGGCCTAGGCGTTCCTCAAAATTTGATGTATGTTGCTATGTACATATCTGGCTATGTGTGGAGGTGATTTGTACATACCTTTCCGGGCCCCACAATCTATGAAATTCTAGGTTGCACTCTGACCCTGGTGGTGGGCACATGCCTGGCCCCCTCCAATGCTTGAGAGTGTGTGTAACCCTTTTTTTCTCTGTGAGGTACAATCCATCCATTTGGGAGCTACATACATCAAATTTTGAGAAACCCCTAGGTCATTGGGCTGGTCTTTTTTATCCCTTGTGTTTTGGACACGCATACTTGGTACGAGGTGCACTCCTCCTGCTTCCTCCTTTCCTCTGTGAACCTCCAGCATCATGCAAAATGTTTTCTATGTAAATATTAATCATAAAGCTTTCTGATCTGTTACTCAAACGCCATTACCCTGAGGAAGACCGCAAGGGTCGAAATGCATCAGGGCTCTGGAAGCATGCAATCAGGATCAATAAATTATGCTTTATGAATTTTTCTTGCATATTTAATGTGTTTGATAATTTTACACCTCCCCTAGACTGTATTCTATAGGGGCTATTTTTTATATTTTACAAAAAATATTTGATGTTATGCTTGATATATTTGTCCTACATTCTCTTGGTATCGCAAAGTCCCTTTGTTTCTTTCCCCAGTTCCCTTGTAGATTTTGTTAGTTATAAAAGTCAGTTTCTGAGCTCATTTGAAATAAATAGTACATAACTGATTGTAAGGGAAAAAAAAAACAGGATTGTACAAACGCTTGGATTTGCTGTTTGTTTGAGATGTTGGGTTTCTGGCCTTGATTGCTACATCTCTGAAACTTTAGCTACCATTAATATACATTCATGCAGTGACTACCAATAATGCATATGCCTTGTTATCTTGTTGAATATACTGCTAAAGTTGACGAACATCCTAGATTCTAAACAATTTTTAGATTTCAGCTTATATATTTTTAAATTGTTTGGGCAGCATCTTTAATTCTTTTGAGATCTGGTTTTGGATTAGCCTCTGAAAACCAGATAAAATCATTTTGATGAAGTTAAATATATTACCCAGACAAGAAAAGGTTACACATGTAAGATCCACTTCCCATTATCTGAACTGATAGGGCTGACCTAATCCTGTCTGGGCTTTTCATATCACACATGTAGCAAAGTGTCAGGTGGAGAGTGAAATCCTTGAGAAGAATTAGAAAGTCTTTTACAGTGAGCAGACTACATTGGTAGGAGGGAGATGGTGTGAATTTCATGAAATACGTATCATTGATTTAGTATGACAAACCACTCATAGATAAACATCTGGAAACTCACAAAATAATAGCTTCAGGTGCAAAACGCATACCTGTTGTTATTTACAAGATTACTACTAATGTGTTACTTTTAAAATGGTGTGGAATGGCTTCTAAAAGAAGTTGGTGAATAATAGACATGTGCGATTCGTTTCGTACGAATCGAAAATTCGTACGAATTTCCAGAAATTCGTACGAATCCGAAATATGAATTTTTATGCATACGAATTCTGTACGAAATACGAAATTTTGTTTACTTATTTCGGATCCAAATTCATAACGAACATTCGTAATTGTTACGAAAGGTTAACGAACCTAAAAGTTAAAAACCCAGGAAGCCAGCACAGCACAGGGATGGTGGCAGCCCCTCATAATGATAAATTTATCATAACGAAAATTCGTAATTGTTATGAAAAGTTAACAAACCTAAAAGTTAAAAACCCAGGAAGTCAGCACAGCACAGGGACCTATTGACCATGGGCATCAATATTGACCAGCCTGGGTACCTCTGGTGTACATACTTTTTGTTTTTTAAATGGAAAATCTTCTCTGCTTAAGAAGGCTCAAAAAACAAAGAGACAGAAGGAAAAAACACTGTATGCTTTCCTTTTTATTATCTGTATATATTAAGTGCAGCACATTGCTTGTTAATTAGGGTTACAATCCACCTACTCACATATTTTTCTTCCCCATTGATGACTGATCTGTCTAGTACAAGCAAAGATGAAGTCTCTAGGGAAGCACAGAGTTTCCATTCTCCCGACATGTTTTTTTTTTTTTAACTGCCATTCAGACAACTGGGACTTTGACGCAAACTTGACATAGAAACACTTCAGAAGAGGTATTTTTGGTAATACACTGTAGCACCCTCCTAGCGTAGGATGCTAGGAAAATTTTGTTTCTTCTGTAATCAAGGGAGCAGGGATTGTTTGTCCTGGTCTGTTCAGGGTTTCACAGGCTGGGAGTTTGATTACTTCTGGCCTTTGGAAGAAGCTCCCAGAGCTTAGAGAGGGAGATGCAAAAGAACAGCCTAAATATTTATCATGCTCCAGCCAATCCCTGGAAAGGAGTGTCCAGTAGGGGACTGGAAAGGTGATAAAAAGCCTTAGGGGTCTTTCTCCACAGGAGGGTTCCAGATCCTGAGGGGCTGCTGTCATTAAGCAGCCCATGGACTATGCAGCTGTTGAGAGGCCTCAATGGGGATAAGGGTCTGGATGGACCTTGTTAAAAGGTGATTGCAGGACCTTATCCAGGAATCTGGTCTGGAGAAGTACTGTCTCACTCACTGGACCATGTCTGGAGGAAGCTGGAAGGTGGCAGGTGTCCTGGGAACTTGTGAGTAAAGTCCCTAAATTGATCCCTGTGACTGTTCTGGAGATCGCACTGGATACCAGCAGTTGTGCATTTGTGCAAAGTAATCAGATACCAAAGAGACTTGCCTCGTGGTCTTGAGCTGTGAGGCCTTAGACTGCTAAGAACCCTGCCTTATGGTCCCCAGCTGTGAGGCATTAGACTGTCCAACACCCTCAAATGGTTACGAAGAAGACTGTCCTCTAATTGCTAAGTACTAAGTATCCCATGCTTTAACCCCTCTTCTGTTAACGTTTGTTTAAGCAATAAATCTTAAAAAGACATCCTCTAGACTGTGTTATTGGAGCCAGAGTGAATGGACTGGTGCTTGCAGTGATGGGCAGCCACTGTACTTTTACGGAAGATCCAGTCAATACCCATGGCCCCTCGGGGGTAGCCCTACAACACTCATAATCCTGTAGTGAATCTCCTGATATAAAGCATTTGTCCCAAGAGAGAAATTACTTGGTATCATTAACAAAGGGTGTGACAATTTTACAGTCTCTCAGTGTGCAAAGATGCAGATAGTGTCTGTTTCACAAGGGAAAGGGTCCTTAAACAGGTAAAACTGAGTGAAGACAGGTGGTTATTTGCCCACAAAAAAGTATTCTTAACTCAGATCCGGCATTCTCATTTGCAGAGCATGTGTCCAGGCCTGTCTTGCCTACACAGAGAGGATGTCAAGCCACACTTACACCTGAGAGTTGGAGGGACAGTTCACACCAGAACGTGGTGCAGGAAACTCGGGTTCTGTGAGTGTTTACCACACAAGTTCAAAACGCACTGCAGTTGGGATCTGCATCCGGTGTCAATATTAAGTTAATGACACCCCAAATGAAGGTTGCAAATGCAGTGTGTTTTGCTTCACCGTGTTGCATGGTACAGTAGTATCATGCGATGCAGTTGCAGTGAGTTTCCAAAGTAGTGCATGTACTTTTTTTGGTGCAGAGCACATTCAAAAGGAACTGCATGTGAATCATAGTTACATACATATTTACATAGTTAGTCAGGTTGAAAAAAGACACAAGTACATCTAGTTCAACCAATAAAAGGAGGGGGGGGGGATCATGCAATCCCATATAAACTATCCTATACCCACAGTTGATCCAGAGAAAGGCAAAAACTCCAGCAAAGCATGATCAAATTTGCTCGAGCAGGGGGAAAATATTCCTTCCTGATCCCCTGAGAGGCAATTGGATATTCCCTGGATCAACTTTCCCTATAAATGTTAGTATCCAGTTGCATTCCTGTGCAATTAA
Organism: Lithobates sylvaticus; assembly: GCA_028564925.1. Lineage (NCBI taxonomy): Eukaryota > Metazoa > Chordata > Amphibia > Anura > Ranidae > Lithobates > Lithobates sylvaticus. Next base: position 505,367,031 of record CM053029.1, on the reverse strand, counting down.
TAGTGTGAACCGGCCTGGAGATTGTGAAGAGACAGAGGTAGTCCCTATCTGAACAGATCGGTGTGTCTGAGCTAAGCAAGTAACAGTCCATAGATGGGCAAGAAACAAGTCCAGTCTGGTCACTGGTGAAGCCAGAGAAGCTGAGACGAGACAACTTTGCCATCAGGAGGAAAAGACAGAGTTGACTAACGAGGCTGAAAAAAAATTGTGTTTGTTGTAATGCGTGGGGAGAACACTGTGTTAAGCTAGCCATACACTGATCAAAATTTAGCCAGTTCAGCAGGGACCAGATGAATTTCAGTCAGTATGTGGCCATGCCCACTTGACAGAAGTCAATTGTTTGAACAACTTCTGTCAAAGGGACATGCTGGAAAGCTTTCCTCGATCAGCAGATGCAGCCACTGATCAGTGTATTCTGATAGTAGCAGGTATCGCTGTCAGAATACAGTGTCCTGGGGGGAGAGGATTTCTGACTACACCTGCACTCTGTATGGCTAGTTCTGCTTTGGATGTTTAGATAAATAAAAGTGGATAAAAATCCCAGATCTGATTCCTTGGAAAATTCTACATTTGAAGCTAAATTTCACAAGGGTGAACTTTCAGATTTCATATTACAAGGCATACCAAGGCAGCAATTGATAGCTGTTGTCAAATCCTCATTATTCCAGCTGAGAAATGTAGCAAGCACCTTAGTCTCTAGAGAACTGCCAAAAATGAATTCATGGGCTAGTATCATCCTGACGGGGTTATTATAATGATTTGTATGCTGAGAGTTCACCAGAGAAAATGCACAACAGAAGATATTGACTGCTTGGGAAATATTAAGGGTATGTTCACACCAATGCCACAAACCAATGCATTGTGCTCATGCGCTGATAAGGGTGCATCATACTGTTTCCTTTTTTTTAACGAACTTTGAATTGGTGGCTGTGATGGATCTCAGATACCCCTGCTGAGCATCTCCACCACACCCGTGTTTCCTGTCCTCCAAACGCACCCGCAGCCTGCAGACTCGCCATAACCAACCCTTAACCCCTCAATCACGAGACAAGCCACACAGGTGTTGAGGGTTAAACATCCAGAGCATAAACTGTTTATTAAGTACCAAAAATACACTTTAAACACAGTTAGGGACACTCCCCCTAGCCTTGTCATAGAGGGGATAGGGGACAAGGAAGAACCAATGGAAACTCAACACTTGTATATTCAAACAACTTACCCATCCCCTGCTTGGAGGTGTCTCCAGACCTTTGTCTATGTGCCATGACCCAACACAATTAAACACAGAAAAAAGAGGGGGGGGTGGGGGAGAAGCGATGTAGCATTACATTATCTAAATGCCACTTTGTCCCCAAGTCTCTCAGTCTATTCTGGGCCATAGTCTGTGGGTAGGAGGCCAGCCCACAGCCCCCTCCAAAACACACAGTGACAGTGGGTTCTGTCACATTTCTACCCTTTTAAAAACAGACTAACCAGGTCCCTCCCCCTCATCTGGTCTGGACCTGCGTTAGTCACAAATTCCCACCCCAGGCAAATAGAAAAAGAAAGAGCAAAAGCTGGGGAGCAAAACCGCACATACGGTCTCCCGTAAATAAAAACAGCAGCTTCAGAGCAGGACCAGCTGCCCGCACTCCTGTGATCCGGGGCCTGGTTGCAGGTATTGGGGGGAGCTGAATAATCCTCTGCCCCGATGTCAGCACTTCAGCTGTTAGCGAGCGTAGGCTGGTAGTGCTAAGCCATTGGGGAGGAAAAGGTACTTGCTTTTCTCCTGGTGTAGTTACCAGCCGCTGGGGAGGTATCTTGCAGGGACTATCTCCCGGACTCTCCATCTCCTTTTCTGATGCTGGGCAGAGATCAACAGTGCTCTGCCCTGTAGCCAGCGCTTCTGCTGGGGAGATGAACACTGGGGTAGTGTCTAATTGCGGGGGAGGGAGAATGGCTTTCTCCACTCCAGGTGGGGATATCTTCTGCTGGGGAAACAGCTCACTGAGGTCATCCCTCGGACTCCCTGGATCTAACTCTGAGGGTGGGCAGAGGCCAGCGGCACTCTGCCCCGTAGCCAGCGCTTCAGCTTGGGGGATGAACATTGGGGTAGTGTCCAATTGCTGGGGAGGGAGAATTGCTTTCTCCACTCCCGGTGGGGATATCTGCTGCTGGGGAAACAGCTCATGGAGATCATCTCTCGGACTCTCTGGATCCAATTCTGAGGGTGGGCAGAGGCCAGCGGCGCTCTGCTCTGTCGCCAGCACTGCTGTGGCACCGGATGCGATATACTGGACTTGCTGCTGATCACCATCTACCAGCCTTCCAGCGCCTTTATGGTATTAGCTTGTCTCGCTGCCTGGGGAACCGCCGGTACATTCCGGCATTCTAGCACTCGCAGTGCTCTCTGTATCATCGCCGCTTCTTCCATTGCGGTTAGGACGGGAAAACATAGGGGCACACCTGGCCCCATTTGCTCCGCATCTTCGCAACTGTCCGCTATTTCTCCCGTACAGTCCCAGGCAACAGGAGCCATGCCGGGCTGCTGATCCCCTTCAAACAGCCGCTTGTAGGCAATCTTGAGCTCCCATTCCTGCTCAACCAGGAAAGCTTAAATTCCTCCAGGTCACATGCATCTTTGGGGAGGTCCAGAACCTAATCTCGGAAGTCCAGGATGTCTTCCAGCCTCCACTCTTCGACGCTCCCAAACTCTGGGTCTCCGTACATGTTTTGATGAAGCAGCCCCACGCCGCCATAGCCAACGCCTTCTGTTGGGCTGCCATCTGCTGTACCTGGCCACAGTTGAGCCGCAAACCACCGGAGGGCTCTGTAGCTGGCGTCCAGCCTCATCTCCTCCCGGACCAATCTTCCGAGCTCCGTCTCCCACTCATCTCATGGTCATTCCCTTAGGAACACCTCTCGCGCGGTACTGCATCCAGTACATCTCTGTGAAGGGGGAAGGATCTTCCCCTAATGGTGCCGCTTGTGGCTTAGCGTCTCTTGCCAGAGTTGCCAGCGGATCACATCCTCCCAGCCGAGCATGGTGTGCTCTGTCACTGGTCCCTGATGTTGCTTCCGCATGCCTTGCAGCCTCCTCCCAAACTCCGCTCTCATGCTGGCCGGTCCCCGTATTGCTCCTTGGTGGCTGCCCGGATCTTCAATCCCATCCCACCGCTGCCACCACTGTGACGGATCTCGAATACCCCTGCTGAGCATCTCCGCCAGACCTGTGTCTCCTGTCCTCCAAACGCACCCGCAGCCTGCAGACTCGCCATAACCAGCCCTTAACCCCTCAATCACGAGACAAGCCACACAAGTGTTAAGGGGTTAAACATCCAGAGCATAAACTGTTTATTAAGTACCAAACATACACTTTAAACACAGTTAGGGACACTCCCTTTAGCCTTGTCATAGAGGGGGTAGGGGACAAGGAAGAACCAATGAAAACTCAACACTTGTATATTCAAATAACTACAGTTGAAGCACATAAAGGGATTATGACAAGCAGGCAGCCCCTCCTTACACACGCCCTGCTGGGAGGTGTCTCCAGACCTTTGTCTATGTGCCATGACCCAACACAATTAAACACAGCAACAAGAGGGGGGGGGAGATGGGGGAGAAGGGATGTAGCATTACATTATCTCAATGCCACTTTGTCCCCAAGTCTCTCAGTCTATTCTGGGCCATAGTCTGTGGGTAGGAGGCCAGCCCACAGCCCCCTCCAAACCACACAGTGACAGTGGGTTCTGTCACATTTCTCCCCTTTTATTACCTCGTACTCCGCTGCACTGGAAAAAAAGTACTGCATGCGGTACTTATTTCAGCACACACCGCCCGCACACCAACGCAACACAAACGCAACACAGTGGTGTGAATTGGGCACATAAACAGACAAGACATTTTGCCTTGTCATGCACTGGAATAGTGGCCGAACGCAGTCCCACCGTATCTGGTGTGAATAGGCCCTAATACAACTACACATGGATTGTCTTCATTGCAATGCACGCAAAATTTGGATTTCAGGCTTGGAGTCAGAAAGGCCCTGTCATGTGTGGAGATTAAGCAGAAGAGGGGGCTTCTTTTGCACCTCTTGTCCAACACCCCTGGTAGTGATGACAGGAGGTGTGATTACACACACGGGCATAAGGGTCAATGTTCCAGGCAGGGCCAGCTGATGGGCCTGAGGACAAATGATTGTAGGAAGACCATATAAGGACAAGAGGCAGAAGCATGATAGCACCCGATCAGTAGACAGGAATGAAGTCATGACACAACACAAAGGTTATCAACAAAGAAGTACTAAATAAGATGGCAGACACAGCTTCAGGATACAGGCCAAGGTCAGCAACAGCTGGTTAGCAAGGTACAAGAACAAAAGGCAGAGGCAGAGGCAGTGTCAGGTACAGAATAAGAAGGCAGGATGCAGAGACCAAAACAGGGGCTGAGGTCACAACAGGTAGATAAGAATCCAGAGACAGGTCAAAAGCAAGCCGAGTTTGCTGTACATGGGAAGGCAAAAGTAGCAGGTCAGGTCACAGATAAAACAGAAAGTAGTTAAAGACCACTCAGCAATCTATGTCACATTTCAGCTTAAATGGTGCCAATACCCTTGCTGAGTTATTTTGCAGAGAGCAGCAAGACAAACACTAAGGGGTTGATTTACTAAAGGCAAATAGACTGTTCACTTTGCAAAAGAAGTTGCATGTTGCAAGTGGATTTTTCCCAGAGCTTAGTGAGTGTGGTGAATACCCAATCATGTGTAAGGAAATTAAAAAAAAAAGGAATTTGACTTGCACATGATTGGATGATGGAAATCAGCAGAGCTCTCATTCACTAAGCTAAGGGAAATGTCTCTTGCAAAAGTGAAAATTCCCTTGCAAAGCGAACTGTCTATTTGCCTTTAGTAAATCAACCCTTAAGTTGTAGTCAAATATTGATTAAAAGAATGTGGCTACTCCACCGGAAGTATCACAGAGTTCTAACTTTGGATAGTTGGGCAAAAAACATCTTGTATGTAAAAAGATATAACAACACATACATACAGTAAATTCCATTTACATTAAACATCTACAGTACATTGAAAAATCTACACCACAGAAAACAATCATAGAGTTTCTTCTAGAGATCACACAGACAAGCCCACTATTTGTTCAAATACCTTTCAGAACTTTGTTCTCTTCATCCAAATGTTAATGCCAGAGTTTACATAAAAGAAAAAAAATACAAAATAGGAACAAGGGACATTGCTTACCTTCAGTCTTCTAGTTCAGTAGTAATCTTCCTCCTCAGATGCCCTCCTTCACCCATGCCGCCAGAATCTTCCGGTGTGGCATGGGTTAATACAACCCTGTTACATGCTCTCATCAAGAGTGCCCGACTACGCTTACCCTTTTCGTTCAGCTCTTTCATTCATAAAGCTACAGCTTCTTTAAATAACACAACGATCTATGAATGGAGGATGGGTGAATGACGGAAAGGTCCATTCTCAGATTGTGTTTCATGCGCAGAAGCTGTAGTAGCTGATTCTATGAATGAAGGAGCTGGGGGAAAAGGGCGGGCGTAGTAGGCCACTCTTGATGAATGTCTATGACAGCTTCTCAGTTCTATTAAACTCACCTCACCAGAAGATTACGGCTGCGGGGGGTATCGGAGGAGTAGGATTAATACTGAACTAGAGGAGAGAAGCACAAGGGACACATCACACTGAAGGTAAGTCATGTCCCTTGTGCTTATTTAATATTTTTTTAATAAGTTTAGGCTTTAAGTTGTAAATATGTACACAAAGAAGACCCAGAATCCATTACTTCTCCATGTCAACAGACATCAACAAATCAGCAAGGGGAAGTTCAAATGTATTTGTAGTACAAGGCGATTGTTTCAAATTGTATTTAATTAAAGAGGAGTTGCCCTGAAAAAAAACATTTAAAAGTCAGCAGCTACAAATACTGCAGCTGCTGACTTTTAATAATCAGACACTTACCTGTTCCAGGGTCCAGCGATGCAGGGGAATGAGGCCCCGCTCGTTCCCCGCTCCGCTCAGCAGCGCCGGCATTCTAACTGTGGGCACCCGGCTGTGGCTTCACAGCCGGGCACCCACTGCGCATGCGCGAATGGCGCAGCGTGCCGTGATTGGCCGTGCAGTCATCTGGGACCTGTCACAGGGAGCCCTTCCTGCGCCGAGGGGAAGTGATGTCACCAGCCCAGGCACCGAAGGAGGCAGACTACGAGGGACCCCCTAGCAACAGACATTTAGAGGTGAGTTAAAAAATAAATCCAAATGTTTTTTTTAATTTTTTTAGGAATTTTAATGATATTTTTATTTTTGTGTGCAACACCAATTTAAGTTATAATTATCGTTTCATCTATTTGGGTCCAAGGCTGATGTTTGTAGCTTCTTACCTCTTGCATCTGGCCAAAAAACCTGAAAAGCAGACTGCAGCATTTGTAGTAATTCTTTCCACTGACAAATGTGGCTTGAAAAAGTGCAGTTTGTTACTCTATATCTGGCAGAAAAGCCTCTCTCCTTTCAGCTGCTCCAGGCTAGGCTCAAAGCATCCTATGCTTTCTGCTTTGCTGCTAAGATGCACAGTGTAGTTGTTGACAGCTCTGCAATGCTTATAGAAGCAGTTAAACATCTGCAGGGTGGAATTCCAATGTACAGGATCATTGCAGATCAACGCAGGAACAGAAAATGCATTCTGTCTTTGTAAGGATAGGAAAGCATTTTTTCCTATTTTTAATGAGGCTGGAAAAACCAAGTCTAGGTAATTGGGAATGGGGAAATACTTGTCTGTCACTGTTAACAGTAATTTTGCTATGGTCATCTGGTTCCTGAAGTTATCGATTGCTTGTGTAGCGCTACCCCTGCAGGAGCCGCTGGTGAATAAGTGATCCCCCACCCTGCACAGCCAGGCTCACAGAATTTTCCACAGCACTCTTGAGTCAGAAAACAGTCCCTGCAGCTTTGTTTTTGTGTTTTTTTATTAGGGGTATTGAACTTGGATGGGGATAGGGGTATTATGGGATGCCCACTTGACTTTGACAGAACCTTCCAGGGACAACTTCTTCTGTACAGATTATTTACACACTCCTCAGTTCCCCCAGCACAACACTTGCTTGAAGCACTACAACTCCCAGAACCAGCTGGCACACTGTTAGGTGATCTGACGAAAGGGCTCAGTCAGATTGGTAGCAAATTCCCATTAAAGGCAGGGACCGGATTAAGCAAAAGTAGTGAAAACCGCTGTGCAGACCACCAAAGGTTTGTAATTTCAAATTGATTTGGTCTTCTTAAATGATTGGAACCTCTATGCGTGCTTAGCTTAAAGTGAATTTTATGGAAAGATTACTAAGATTACTAAAAATGTAGGCTTATTCAATTGAAATTTAAGTTTTCTAGTTATATCAATAACATATCTAACATTTATGCACCTAATGCATTGATTATTGCGTTGGCTTTTAATTTGAGCAAGCCACCTGGGGGAATGGTTTACATCCTATTCACCTAGAGCTGCGTCTGTACTCCAGCACCCACAGTGACGGACAGCATACATAGATGACATTGTAAACACCTCCCTACATCCCATGCAGCTGATTGGCTGGGTTGCTCTCACACTCTCTGCTCTTTGCAACTGACACTTGAGGGAGCACTGTCAGCACTTAGTTTTACTCAGAAGGAATACAATACACATAGAAGATGGTAGGACTTTTAAAACACTGTACAGCTGTGGCCAAAGGTTTTGAGAATGACACAAATATACATTTTCAGAAAGTCTGCTGCTTCAGTGTTTTTAGATCTTTTTGTTAGATGCTACCTGGGGAAGCCCGTCCATTAGGGGCGCCCGGGTGCTGCCCCCTCTCTAATCGCCACCCCCCTATATGCAATGGATAGATTCATGCATAGCATGAATCCATGGCCACCGCGGCCGCCCCCTATTCATGCGTCCGGCCCCTTTCAGGTCACCGGGCGCATGAATTACAGCGGCCAGGGTTTGTTTTTAAGCACCTGATTAGAGCCTTAGGCTCTAATAGGCTTCAAAATAGGGTGGGATCGGGACGCTGAGGATGCGTCCGGAGCCCACCCAGGTGTGTTGCACTAGAGAATGAATATTCGCTTTTGCAACACTGATCCTCCTCCCGGCCAATCGGGAAGCGGGTCTGATACCTGTCACCTGATTGGCTGAAAGCACAGGGGGCAGGGCTTTACGGCAACTAGGTGTGACGAAGTGATGTGTGATGTGTGATGTTTTACTACCTCCGGCTGAGACGGGGCTCTGACAGTTACGAGCAGGCGAGTGGAGCGGGTGAGAGACGGTATTCGTATCCCAGGTCTGCTGTGACCATAGACACCGCTTTAACTCATGGAGCTTTCCCTAAATGCTGGTTTACATTGGAGTGATGTGAGTTTAATGAGTTAGGATTTAATTTGTATATTTTAATAAAATTTTACGGTATCACGCTATTGGAGGCATCTTTTCATTTATATTTGCATATGGGAATTTCGTCCTCCTATGTTGAGCACTTCTGGAATTCAAGAGATGTGTGATTAACCCTGGGTGGCTTAAACAGCTTTTGTGCCGAGCATGAGAGTGCAAGGCAAATTGTTTTGGTAAGTGCGTTTTTCATAGGGAGAGGTCACAATCACAGTCGGTCTGGTGGAAGGATAGATAGAGGTGTATAAGAAGATTGAGCACCGAGTGACATTCTTTGAAATATATCACGTTGCATGGACTTTATTCATCACTAATATATATATGTGTGTATATGCTAATATATATATATATATATATATATATATATATATATATATATATATATTTTTTTTTTCCCCTTTCTCTTTTCATTTTTTTAATAATTTAATTATTTTGTCATTGATATATGGAATAAGTATATCGGGGACTGAGAGGTTTTCACTTAAATTTTCACTGTGTTTTTTGATGTTATTGTTAGAATTATTGTCACGTTTTATAGGTGAACACAGCGCCACTATTTTTTCACTAAAATACATTTTCGATCCCATTGGACGCCTAGGAGGAGGGGAAGAGACGCACAGTGGAAGAGAGGACGAGAAGAGCCACCCAGTCCCCGCTGATGCCTGAATGCCTGATCCCCACCGCCTCTCCACTGATGCCCAATACCCGTCGCCGCTCCATGGATGCCCAATCCCCGCTGCCTAGATGGGGAAAGTGCCGGTGGACCGACCAGCGGACAGCGGGGGGGGGGGGTTGGTGGTAATTGAGGGTCTGAGTTGCTGCAGGGGGGGTTCGGTTGTTTGCCGCCCCCCCATCAAACAAAAAAACACCAGCCGCCACTTGATATGATATACTGAAGTATAATTACAAACATTTCATAGTTGTCAAAGGCTTTTATGGACAATTACATGAAGTTTATGCAAAGACCCAAAGGGCCTGGGGGGGGGGGGGGGGCCTCATGCCGTTTTATTTTTCTTAATTCTGTCATAGGGTTCCCCTTAACCATTTCAATACAGGGCACTTTGACCCCTTCCTGCTCAGACAAATTTTCATCTTTCAGTGGTCTCACATTTTGAATGACAATTACTCAGTCATGCAACACTGTACCCAAACAAAATTTTTTTAATTTTTTTCACACAAATAGAGCTTTCTTTTGGTGGTATTTAATCACCACTGGGTTTTTTCTTTTTTGTGATACGGTAAGTGATAATTGTAAAAAAATTTGCGAAAATTTTGAAAAAAAAAAAAACACACTTTAAGATTTAGCAAATAAGTAATTTTTGTTCATAAATTTGGGCCAAAATGTATACTGCTACATATCTTTGGTAAAAATAACCCAAATTAGTGGATATTATTTAGTCTGTGTGAAAGTTATAGAGTCAACAACTATGCTGAAAATCATAAAAATTTGATCACAACTGATATACCGACGGCCTATCTCATTTCTTGAGGCCCTGAAATGTCAGGACAGTACAAATACCCCCCAAATGACCCCTTTTTTGGAAAGTAGACAGTCCAAGGTATTTAGTATGAGTGAAGCGTTTTTTTAAGTTGTAATTTTTTCCCCAAATTCTTGGGAAAATTAAGAAAATTTATTTTTTACACAAAATTGTCAAAATAACAAGTTATTTCTCACACACAGCATATGCATACTTCCAATTAAATGTGTGAGACTTTTTCACAGCCTGGCCACATAGAGAGGCCCAACATGCAGGGAGCAATATCAGGCATTCTAGGAGCATAAATTACACATCTAATTTCATTCCTACCTATTACACTTTTGAAGGTCCCGGAGCACCAGGACAGTGGAATTACCCACAAAATGACCCCATTTTGGAAAGAAAACACCCCAATGTATATTCTATGAGGCATGGGCTGCAGATAGGTACTCGGGCACTCTGATAAGCTGTAGGAGGGAGGAGTGTTCCTGCTGGCATAATTTTACAATGCGCCAGAAGGGAAGTGGTTAAAATCCATACCAGACCCAAAGGGTCCCCCCAAGCTGTTTTCCCCCAAATTACATTCTTTTTTGTACAATATTATTTTAAAAATTTAGCTCTCAGCGAGGAAGTCTTAACAACCTAGTGACTGTGCGCTCGGTGGGCAAACATCCCACTAAGTGCCCAGAAAGTTTGGGTGTTAAGCGAGCACCTGAATGGGCGATGTTCAGCCAAACTTATGCTCGGCCCAAACCGTTCGCCCATCCCAAGTGGTGCCTGAACACTGTAACTTCTCACACTTACTCTTGTTGGGTGCAGGAACAGGCCCTTCTGGTAAAAACTAGAAAAAAATTGAAATTTTAGCCCCTGTCATACAGGTGCAGAATAAAATTGGGCCTTGGGTGTTGGTGGTGCCTGAACATTGTAACTACTCCTCACAGTTACTCTTGTTGGGTGCAGTACTGGGCCTTGCTGTTAAAAATTTGAAAAAAACATTGAAATTACATTCATCTGTCAAACAGGTGCAGAAAAAATTGGGCCTTGGGTGTTGGTGGTGCCCAAGGGCCTCTTCCCGACAACCCTGGCCATTGGTTGTCGGGGTCTGCGGGCGGGCGGGGGCTTATCGGAATCTGGGAGCCCCCTTTTATAAGGGGGCCCTCAGATCCCGGCCCCCCACCCTATGTGAATGAGTATGGGGTACGATGTACCCCTACCCATGCACCTAAGGTGTAAAATGTAAAGTAAAAAAACACCCACACTTTTGAAAAAATAGTTTATTGCACTGCTCCGGGGGTCTTCTTCCGTCTTGGGGGTCTTCTCGCCGGACTCCTCCGCCATTTACCAAGCTCTTTTACCGAGCGGAGAAGTCCGGCTACCTTCTTCGTCGTCGCCGCCGTCGTCTGGGGGTCTCGATCCGCTTTCGGGGGTCTTCCGGGGTCTCTTCTGTTCTTGCGGCGGTCGTCGTTTTCCACGCCGCCGGCGCCGCCTTCTTCTTCTTGTTCTTGTTCTTGTTCTTCTTCTTCTTCCGATGTTGACCCGTCGCTGTCTCTGCCCGGAATGCCAGAGCCGCGCTGTGCTGGGACTTATATAGGGACATGGGGACAGGGTCACATGCTCATGTCACACGGTGACCCCGCCCCCTTGCGATGTCACAGTCCCAGCATCCTCCGGGACTGTGACATCGCAAGGGGGCGGGGTCACCATGTGACATGAGCATGTGACCCTGTCCCCATGTCCCTATATAAGTCCCAGCGCAGCGCGGCTCTGCCATTCCGACCAGAGAGAGCATCGGGTCAACATCGGAAGAAGAAGAAGAACAAGAACAAGAACAAGAAGAAGAAGGCGGCGCCGGCGGCGCGGAAAACGACGACCGCCGCAAGAACAGAAGAGACCCCGGAAGACCCCCGAAGGCGGATCGAGACCCCCAGATGACGGCGGCGACGACGAAGAAGGTAGCCGGACTTCTCCGCTCGGTAAAAGAGCTTGGTAAATGGCGGAGGAGTCCGGCGAGAAGACCCCCAAGATGGAAGAAGACCCCCGGAGCAGTGCAATAAACAATTTTTTCAAAAGTGTGGGTGTTTTTTTACTTTACATTTTACACCTTAGGTGAATGGGTAGGGGTACATCGTACCCCATACTCATTCACATAGGGTGGGGGGCCGGGATCTGAGGGCCCCCTTATAAAAGGGGGCTCCCAGATTCCGATAAGCCCCCGCCCGCAGACCCCGACAACCAACGGCCAGGGTTGTCGGGAAGAGGCCCTTGTCCTCATCAACATGGGGACAAGGTGCTTTGGGGTGGGGGGGCCGCACGGCCCCCCTTTCCCCAGGGCACCCCCCATGTTGAGGGCACGCGGCCTGGTACGGCTCAGGAGGGGGGGGCGCTCGTTCGTCCCCACCCCTTTCCTGGCCGGCCAGGCTGCGTGCTCGGATAAGGGTCTGAGATGGATTTGGGGGAACCCCCATGCCGTTTTTCGGCGTAGGGAGTCCCTTTAAATCCATGCCAGGTTACGGAGCTAGCGCGGCGGCATTTACTGCCTACGCTAGCTACGTAACCTGAAGTTACGTTCTAAATGAACAGACTGCTCCGTGTGTGGGCAAGTCCGTTCATTTTCAAAAATCCCGCGGACTTTGGCCGGCGGATTGTCCGCCGGAGAAGTCCGCGCGTGTGTGGGCAAGTCCACACGCTCGGAAAGTCCGGCGAAGCCAGCTGGAAAGTCCGGCGGATTGTCCGCTGGACTAGGTCCGCCAGCAAAAGTCCGCACGTGTGTACGCGGCATTAGGCACAGGAATGGGCCCTGATGTTAAAAATTTGAAAATAAATTGAAATTACATGTATCTGCCAAACAGGTGCAGAAAAAATTGGGCCTTGGGTGTTGGTGGTGCCTGAACATTGTAACCCCTCCTCACAGTTACTCTTATTGGGTGCAGGACTGGGCTCTGCTGTTTAAAATTTAAAAAAAACATTGAAAATACATTCATCTGTCAAACAGGTGCAGAAAAAATTGGCCCTTAGGTGTTGGTGGTGCCCTAAACCAAAAATACTGTTGGAAGCTAGCATAATCAAGATTCAGAAATAGGATAGGCAGTATAAGCAGTCTTCAAGGGATTCCAGATTCCTAGAAAATTCAATCATTATCATCAGCATTAGGGGCTTGATAGCTGCTGATCCAGGACTGAGTCATTTTGATAAATGTCAGCCTATCAATGGAGTCTGTGGACAGGCACACTCTTTAATCCATCACAAACCCTCTAGCGGCACTGAATGTCCATTCAGAAAGCATGCTGGATGCAGGACAGGCCAGTAGCTCGATTGCATATTGAGCAAGTTCTGGCCAGGGGTCCATCCTCAAGACCCAGTAACCCAGTGTATGCTCAGTTGTAAAGGTCTCCAATTCTGCTCTTGCACCTAGATAATCCTGCACCATGTAATGCAGACGCTGACAATGGTTGCCTAAACAGCCCTGGGAGCTGAGGTCTAAAGAATTGTTTAAAGGCATCGGTCAGCCACCCGCCTTCTCCACCACTCTTTCTCTGACCAAATGAAGCCTAAGAAACACATTGTCCAGGTATCCTCCCAGTGTCTGGAAAGGCGTTACACAAATTTTTCTTCAAGGCATCATGAAGATGTTTCATGCTCTGCTCCCTCTGCGAAGGCAGGATGAGCTCTGCAACTTTACCTTTGTAACATGGATCAAGAAGGGTTGCTAGCCAGTAATGATTCCTCTCCTTGATACCACAAATCATTGGGTCCTTTCGCAGGCTTTGCAGAATCAGGGAGCCCATGCAGCGTAAGTTTGAGGAGGCATGAGATTCTGAGTCCTCTGGGTCACTAAGGATGATATTGTCAGGAACTACCTCCTCCCAGCCATGTACAATTGCTTGGGTTTCTGGGGACTGAAGACTGCTGTATGTTATCCTCTACATCAATGCTATCCTCCTCCTCCTCTTATTCTTCCTGTGTGTTTGGCGGCCCCACAGGAATGTTATCTGCATAAAGGGGACCTTAAGAGGAAAGGAAGTCCTCCCTTTTCTCCAGCTGTTCTGTCTTAAGTGCCCTGTCCATGATTCCACAAAGCGTGTGCTCCAGCAGGAAGACTAGAGGGACAGTGTCACTGATGCATGCATTTTTGTGGCTCACCATCCTTGTGGTATCCTCAAATGGTGACAGAACAGTGCATGTATCCTTTATCAGGAGCCACTGGCATGGCAAAAATAAGCCAAGCTCCCTGAGACTGTCCTTGTGCCATACTCACACAGGTACTCATTGATGGCCTTCTGCTGTGTGTGCAGCTTCTGCAGCATTGTCAATGTTGAGTTCCACCTGGTGGGCATGTCACAAATGAGGAGGTTGGTGGGCAGGTTGAATTCCCGTTGAATGTCAGCCAGTCTAGCACTGGCATTGTATGACCACCGGAAATGGTCACAGACTTTTCTAGCCTGCCTCAGAAGATCTTGTAAGTCTGGGTACCTGTTCAAGAAAGCAGCACCACCAAATTCAGGATGTATGCCAAGCATGGAACATGTGTCAAAAGATTGCCTTCCACATGACGGTACAGAGCTGGAAGGGCCTTACGTGAAAACAAATTTATTTTTGGAACCTGCCACTGTGGTACAGCACATTCCATAAATTCATGAAAGGGGGCAGAGTCTACCAGATGAAGACAGCAGTTGTAGTGCTAGCAAATTGGCCAAGCTAGTATATTTTTTACGGTTCAGCAATTGGGGTAGCGCAATTTGCCTGGTGAAATCAATAGGTGGTGTACTGCTAGCAGATTGGGTGCAAGTACTTGTGGCACCCATTGCTATACCATCATTCCTCTCAGTGCAGGTTTTTCAGAATACTTAAGGTATAGTAAAGATAGAGATCCCAGATGAGGAGCAAGGAGAAGTCTGCATTTTTTTATGATGTTGGTCTTTCAGGTGCTGTTGCCAACGGACTGCATGGCAGGTTGTCATATGTCTTGTCAAGCATGTGGTGCCCAAGCGGCTGGTGTTCTTGCCACACTTGATCCGCTTCAGACAGAGATTGTCAGTCTACACACATGTTGAAAAAAGCCCACACCAATAAACTTTTGGAAGTCAGCGGGGAGTCAGCAGCGCCCTGCACCTGTGGAGCTCTGTGGTGTGGTGCAATAGGGTGGCTGCCCCTGGAGGACATTCTGCCTCACTGGAGTTGTACCTCCGCCGCCTCCTCCTCCTCCTCTTCCTCCTCCTCATTTTCCACCTCTGTTCTCTCAAGCACCCAAGTACACTCAGTGACCTCATCATCCCATCCCTCCATGTCACTGGAGCAAACTTGGCAGTATGCTGCAGCTGGGGGAACATGAATGCTAGTTTCTTGTCCTTCTGTGGCACCCCCTCTCTCTAGGCTCACGTTATCCCCTTCCTCAACCTGGGAACCAACATCGGACCTCCAGCAGTATGTAACCGACACTATGATCGAATAATTCTGGTGACTCCTCCGTGCATGATGGTGGGGCTACGGAAGGAGTAGCTGTGTACAAGGGGCTAAAGGAATAGATCGCCTTGGCAGCTGCCATGGAAGGCAAACTAGTATGAGCCTGGGTGACAGAGGATGAGGACGGCTTAGTTATCCACTCCACCAACTCTTCTGCATGTTGTGACTCAATAACACAGCCAGCAGTGGAAAAAAAGGACAAGGGTGCCCCGCCTGCAGAGGCGCGACCATGACATTTTCACTGTAGACACAGAGGCTACTTGCCCTCTTTTTGTGACCTTTGAGCGTCTGCCTCTGCTTGTTGGCCTTCAGAACATGATGGGGATTTTTTGGGGGGGATTTTTTTATTTGCTTGGTGCACTATAAACTGTTTTATTATTGTTTTTTTTTTTTTGGGGGGGATTTTTACAACTCTTTATTATAGAGTGTGGGAAGGGAACATAGTGCTTGGGTGCAATACTTTTGTGCTTGGTGCACTATAAACTGTTTTATTATAGTTTTTTTTTAAATAAAAAAAATAAGGATGCAGCAATTGTGGAGAATGTTTGTTTTTTTCACTGCCGCTGCAAAAAAATAAATAAATAAATCAAATGTAAAAGACCACCTGTGACTCAGAAGAAGGAACAGCAATTATGCACTAATTTATTTTTGCTGCTGCTGGAATTTTTTAAAAAAAAAAAAAGCCCCCCCCCCCCCCCCAAAAAAAAGGGAACCACTGCTGACGCAGAAAGAGAAACACCTGCGACGCAGAAGGGGGGACAGCAATTATGCCCTAAATATTCTTAGTGCTGCTGCGCCATCTAAAAAAATAAATAAATCAAAATTGTACCACTGCCGTGCTGATGCAGAAGGAATAACACCTGTGACACAGAAGCGGGAGTACTAATAATGCAGGAACATAACCTGATACTGCAAAAAAAAACAAAAAAAATGAATGAAAAAAAAAATGGGATCAGTGGTGACACACCGACACTTCAGTAGCACCACAATACTGTATTATTCACACTACACTGCACTGTGTTATATACACTGCACTACACTGTATTATATACTCTGCACTGCATTACATAGTTAGCACTGCACTGTACTGTACTATATACTCTGCACTGCACTTCATATATACTCTGCACTGCACTGTAGTATATACTCTGTACTACACTTTAGTATATAATCTGCACTGTGTTATATACACTACACTGACTGCACTGTATTATATATTCTACACTGCCTGCACTGTATTATATATTCTACATGCTCTATCCACTAACCTGCCTGCTCTAGCTCCACTACAACACACTACATACGAATGCGGTGTAAGCAGCCTTATATAGTGTGGGTCGTGGACTTTGGCCAATCATGGCTCATTGGCTAAGGCACCCAGCCTTTGGCCAATCATGGCTCTCACAGCACATCACGCTGTGATTGGCCAAAGCATACAGGTCAGGTGCATGCTTTGGCCAATCAGCAGCTGTCAATGCACTGCAGAAAGACAAGGAGAGGGCCGCCTCTGAATATATATTAAACACTTTAAATAAAAAATGCAATATCGACTTACATGAGAGAAAGCAATGTTGCATATGGGTGAACTGGATACCATCCAGGAGCAGGATCAGGATACAATGAGGTCCACTTCTCACTAATATAGTTGAAGTCCTGCTGGGACATCAGATATCTGGGGGGGGGGGGGGGGTGGAAGTAGTGAGCTGTCAGAGCCGGAGCGCTCAGCGCTGCTATTGCTTACTTGTCCTCACTGGACAGATAACTGCACAGTGCAGAACGTGCAGAGAGACGTGCAGACGTGCGCCTAGCAGCTCCAGCCAGCCAGCAGCCCCAGGCAGCAGCTCCAGCCTTTAGGAGGTTTAGGAGCCCACAGCCCCGGGGAGCGGGACCCAGCCAGTCCCCCCATCCACTAGGACCCACTGCAGCCCCGCAGCCCCCGCAGGCCCCCCGCAATCAATTGGCCCTTTTTCTCCGCGCCGGCCGCGGCCGCCCGTCGGGCTTAGCAGCCAGGAAAGTCCCCGGCTCCGGCCTAGTCCCGGCCGAAGCCGGCCATCTGCTTCCCCTCTGCCTTAGTCAGGAGTCCCAGCCAGTGCTCAGCATACCCGGACCCCACTGCGGATTCCCGTGGGCCCCCGCAACCAATCGCCCCCCTACTTCTGCCACACCGTCCACAGCTGCCCACCTGGGCTTCAGCCGACAGGCGAGTCCCCGGCTTCGGCCTAGTCCCGGCCATCTGCCCCCCCCCCAATCGCCTCTTTGGTCCAACTGGGCTGCGGCAAGTCCCCCCCCCCCCCCGCCTCCTAGCCCCCAAGCCCTCCAGCACTCACCAAGAACCAGGAACCACCAGAGCCAGGACAGGCTGCAGCTTGGGCCTAGTCCGGCGGCCATCTTGGTACACCCACTACACCCAGTTACTGCAAGGACATCCCCAGGACCTCCTGGACCCCCCAGCAGACACTTCGGGCACTCCTTCCACCACAGGTCAGTCCCCCAGGTGGGGTCACATCCACAGCCGCCACCGCCGCGCTTCTAGCCTATAGACGAGGAAGGAACCGGCTGCGGATGAGACTCACCCCACCTCATCCCACCCCCCAGCTTATCCTTTCCCCCTTCCGCAGGTCGGCGTGCCCACTCCCCCTTCAGCACACCCCTACCCAGCAACCGACTTCATCGCAGAAGCACCAGGCAACACAGCAAGCGCTTCAGGGATTATCTCCAAACAGGTAAGCTCTCGGGGTCCCCCCCCCCACTAGCAGTTGATCCAGGGCACTGTGGTCCGACCGCCTCTCGGGGTCAGGAAGGAATTTTTTTCCCCTCGCTGAGCAATTGGCTGGCACAGTTAGGGGTTTTTTCGCCTTCCTCTGGATCAACGAGAGGGTGGTAGGTTCAACAGGCCCCCATCACCCCTACAGGAACTATTTGCTCCAACTAAGCAACACACCGCAGCTGTCACCTGCAGCATTCTTCTGGTCCAGGATTCCTCGCAACAAGCAGAGGCAGCTGGAACAGCCAGGAATCTACTACCCAACCAAACCGAGTCCTCACTCATAGGGCACCACACGATCGACTTGCTGGCTTTAGTCTATGCGGCGGCAAGTCTGATACTTAGACTGATAAAAGGACAAACCCGGATCAGGATCAGCATCCTCACACATAGGGCACCACACGATCAACTTGCTGGCTTTAGTCTACGCGGCGGCAAGTCTGATACTTAGACTGATAACAGGACAAACCCAGATCCGGATCATCAGCTCAGTCATCCAAGGACCATTAAACTTCATCCTCTGGCCATGTGCTACTTTAAATATTCAGCAGAAGTCCTCCACAGATTAAGAAACTCCACCGCAACATTGCCAGCTCCCATTCAAAAAATTCTACGGAAAGAACATCTATTAAAGACCGATCTACAATCAACCTGCAAAAACAGGAAGATACCGACCCAACCACAACAATTAGCATGTGCCATGATCAACACCAGATCTGCAGCCAAACACAGACTAGAAGTACACGACTTCATCACTCAAAACAATATAGACTGCCTCTTCATCACGGAAAGCTGGCTAACACCCGACTGCAACACCATCCTCACCGAATTGGTGCCGGAGAACTACAGGATCCTAACTGAACATCGGATAGGAAAAAAAGGAGGAGGCCTAGCAGTGATTTTTAAATCGCACCTGGCGCTCACCAAACCGATCTTACAGAACCCAGTACCTTTTATGGAGACACTGACGCTACATCTTCAATCAACACCCCATGATACCACCCACATTTTACTCTGCTACAGACCGCCAGGACCAAAGACCAATCTGCTTACACCACTCACGGAGTTTATCTCAATACACACACTGAAATCCAAAAACCTCCTGGTACTTGGAGACTTCAACCTCTGGGCAAACTCTACCCAAGACCCTATCGCGACCGCCTGCATCAGCCAACTAGAAGAACTGGGTCTCCAGCAACTGATAAAGACCCCCACACACGGGTCAGGACATACTCTGGACCTCATCTTCAAACAAAATCTGGACATCAACACAGTAGACAACATACCACTACCATGGACGGATCACCACGCCATCAAATTCAAAATCTCCACCAACATCACCCACCAAAAACAGAAACCTGCAACAACAACCCATTGGACCAGATCGCAGAAAAAACTGCATTCCGAATCCTTCAAAACCACCTTATCAAACAAAATAGCAACTCTGAATTTAACCCACTCATCGGAGCAAACTCTCAGCTCCCTAAACAATGCATTACTACAATCAGCAGACTCAGTGGCTCCAAAACGCAGAACTCTCATCAAGAGGAAAAACGCAGGATGGTTCAATAGCTCGCTCACGCTACTCAAGCAAGAACGCAGAAGAGCCGAAAGAGCATGGAGAATAAATCCCACCAAGGAAAATCACACAAAATACAAAGGACTGACACAGAATTATCAGAAGGCAATCTTCAAAGCAAAAAAAGACCATTTCTCAAATACCATCTCAGCGGCCTTAAACCGCCCCCGGGAACTTTTTAAAATAGTCGCTCAGTCGATGAACCCGGCATGCTTAGAGCCCCCCGCTAATGAAACCCAAGATTTCTGCAATGAATTATCAGATTTTTTCATCAATAAAATCGTCAACATTAGGATTACAATTGATCAGAAAAAAACATCCGACGGCAGGCAAACAGAGCAAAAAGTCGATATCGACACAAATATCCCACAACCACCAAGGTTTTCTCTGATCCCAATCACCACGGATACCACTAAAAACATCATCAAAAATCTCAGAGACAGCACATCGTCTATTGACATCATCCCCACAAAACTCCTGAAAGAATGCTCCGACATCCTGGCTCCCACCATAACGCACCTCATAAATCAATCGTTCAAAGAAGGGATTGTTCCAGGCGCCCTCAAACAAGGCATCATCAAACCCCTACTAAAGAAACCCAACCTCGACCCTAGGGACCCCAACCACCGAAGACCGATAACAAGCTTGAACAACATTTCCAAGATCATGGAGAAAGCGGTAGTACAACAGATACAACGCCACCTGGACACACACACACTCCTGGACCCGTTACAATCAGGATTCCGCCCAGGCCATGGGACAGAAACCGCACTCCTGAAGATTTGGGACGACGCCCTCGAAGCAGCGGATGACGGAGAATCATGTCTCCTGGTACTGTTGGACCTCAGTGCAGCGTTTGATACTGTGGACCACAACACTCTACTCATCCGCCTCACAGAAGTAGCAGGAGTCACTGGCTCAGATCTACAATGGTTCGGATCCTTCTTAGGAAATCGCTCTCAGACGGTGAAACTAGGAGCTTTCACCTCTGAAACCCGGGCAATCTCCTGTGGAGTCCCTCAAGGATCACCCTTGTCGCCAGTGCTCTTCAACATCTACATCCGCCCACTCCTCAACATCATCAGAAGATCAGACCTCTGCTTCCATTCATACGCTGACGACACTCAATTATATTTTCGTATCACCGGACAAAAAGACCATCATCAGCAATTAGGAAAATGCCTCTCTATGATAGACGACTGGATGACCACTAGCTCCCTCAAACTTAATGAATCAAAAACAGAACTTCTTATTCTACACGTAAAGCATAACCCCCGAACCAAGATCCCTTGGGCACCTCCTACCATCTTTGGACAGACCATCGCCCCAAGGACCAAGGCTAAGAGTCTCGGAGTCATTTTTGACTCTGAAATGTCAATGGATGCCCAAATAGGAGCAGTGGTCAGTGGTTCTCACCATCTGCTCCGCCTGCTACGCAGACTCCTCCCCTTCATTCCAAAGGAGGACAAAGCAGTGGTAGTTGGAACAGTCATCAATTCTCGACTGGACTACGCTAACTCCCTTTACATAGGATTACCCCAATATCAACTTGCGCGCTTACAACTTATCCAAAACACGGCGGCAAGGCTGATAACAGGGAAAAAACCCTGGGAATCCATCTCCCCTTCCCTGAGGAACCTACATTGGCTAAACGTAAGGAATCGGATCGCATTCAAGACCCTCTGCCTCACCCACAAATGCGCACATGGAAACGCTCCGCAATACCTTTGCGAGAAAATAAAACACTACACACCGAATCGCAGTCTTCGATCGGCTAATCAAAATCTTCTCCTCATTCCTAAATCCCGCTACAAATCAAAGGGGGAACGGAGATTCGCTGTCCAGGGACCTCGGCTATGGAACGCTCTACCAACCGACATTCGCATGGAAGAAAACCATCAGGCCTTCAGGAAGAAACTCAAGACCTACCTCTTCTAGAAGCTGATAACCAAACGCCAACAGCGCCTTGAGGCGATTCAGTTCGCATTGTAGCGCTATACAAGTTATTCATTCATTCATTCATTCACTGGTAACCGCTGCAGGGTGAAAAATGGCTGTGCAGTGTCAGATCTCCTCCAGAACGAGGCTTGGAAAGCATGTGGCATCGTGATGCGTTTTTGAGCGATCGTGCTGCGAGTGGTGTGGCAGCCACGCTCCTTTTCGAAGCATAGAGAATGGGCTGGAGGAAAAGTCTTATGTAGTGGGACAAGGGGCACAGTCAATGAGCGTATAAGCGATAGTTGATGGAAGCATAAAGTACATCATATACAATATAAAGAACACATACAGAAAAAGAAGGGCTCAGGAAAGAATGGATTAAATAAATATGAAACAAAAAAATTGTTAAATTATTAAATAAATTAATTGTTGAGTTAATTGATAGGTTATAATGGGTTTATTAGAAGGTGACTGTGATCAGTTGTCCAGTGCACACTATTCTCAATATGACTACATATACTCATATGCATATACTCATATGCATACACATGCATACATAAGCATGCATACACATACATACAAGAAGAACTGCATGTACATACATGTATGCATAGTATACACAAGCATGCATCGAAGACAAACTAATTAAATAAACTAAATGAACGGTCTATTGCCCAGATAAAGTGTTATCAAAAAAATCATCATAGAATTATGAATTGCATGCTGTCAGGGCTGGGCTCAGCCCTTCCTCCTCTGAGCTGGCCGCTCAGCTGTCGGCTAATTGCCAGGTCCTTTCTCTCCACAGTGACTCGCCTGTTGATGATATCCTGCTCGTCAGTCCTGCCTACTTAAGCCATCCAGCCCAGATAATCTCTGCCTTCCCTTGGTCACTCTAGTGACGCTCTCCTGTGTTCCTGTTGAAGACTTGCTTGGCTGACATTTCTTCTGGCTCCAGATCCTGCTTGCTGTTCTACTACGCTCATCTCTGGCTCCCTGACGTTTTGGCTTGTCTGACAATCCGTTCCAGTTCCTGAACTCTGGCTATGTTTTGACTACGTTTACTCTGTTTACCTTTTCTTATTATTTTTAAACAAGTGAGATTTAACTGTACTTCTCTCTCAGTCTGATTCATGGTTCACAGTAGGCAAAGGCCATGAATTCAGAAGCTGCAGTCAATCCACTTGTTGGTAATATCTTTTCCAGATTGGATGAGCAGGATCACCACATGGATCAGTTTGCCATGGCGTTACAAATGCTCCTGAGTCGCACGGCTGATCTGGAATCTCCCACTGTGGCTGCTCCGGTACAACCTGTGTTGCAGGCCGTCCCTGCTACTGCTCCAATCTCTGTGCAGGCACCCGCCTCGAGTATTACCTCTATAAGAGGTATGTCTGGTTCTGTTTCGCTTCCCCAGTGATTTGGGGGAGATCCAGTCCAATGCAGAGGGTTTCTCAACCAGGTTGAGTTATACGTTGAGATGCTGCCCCGGGCGTTTCCCACAGACAGAAGCAAAGTAGGTTTCGTGATATCTTTGCTTTCTGAGAGATCCTTAGCCTGGAAAAACCCTCAGTTGTCTTGAGTTACCCTAAGTTTGTGGCTTCTTTTAAAAGGGCATTCCCGCACACTCCGCTTCTGCTGCCATGTGCCTCATGTCCATAAAACAGAGTACGATAACTGTTGCCGATTACGCCATTAACATATGTACTCTTGCAGCAGAGGTTGCATGGAACAATGATGCCCTCGTGGCTGCTTTTTCTCATGGTCTCCCGGATACCATCAAGGATGAGATAGCAGCCCGAGATATAACCACTGAGCTGGAGAAGTTAATCACATTTGCCATCCTCATTGACTCCAGACTCAGAGAAAGACTCTCTTTTAAGGAGCGCTTGCGGAAGCCTCCTGTACATTTGTCTCTGAGCTTTGCAGTCCCACCCTTGCCTCCCTCACCTCCCATGACTCCTGGTACCGAGTCGGTCAGTGAAGATGAACCCATGCACTTGGGCTTCCCACGTCTCTCTGCGGATGAGAGGAGGGAGAGATTGTGCCTTTATTGTGGCCAGGCAGGTCACTTTTTGAAGTCTTGTCCTACCCGTCCAGGGAATGCCCGAACCTTGAGGTACTGTCATGGACAGACCTTAGGTGGCGTTGTTTCGTCCCCAGTTATCCAGAAGGATAAGCCCCTGGTTTCGGTTACCCTTTCTTGGGCTGAGTCGTCCATCGAGACACAGGCTCTAATTGACTCTGGGGCTGCAGGCCTGTTCATTGATGCTGCCTTTTTATCGAAGCACTCGATTCCGCTGCAGCTGCGTGACACTCCACTTGCCATTGAGGCTCTTGACAGGAGACCTCTACAGCCTGCCCATGTGACTCAAGAGACTGTTCCGTTGTCCATGGCCGTAGGGGCTCTTCACCATGAGATAATCCAATTCCAACTTATTTCTTCACCTAAATTTCTGATGGTTATTGGTTATCCTTGGTTACAGAGGCACAACCCCTCTTTTGATTGGCTCCATGCTGAG
Source organism: Lithobates sylvaticus (assembly GCA_028564925.1). Taxonomy (NCBI): domain Eukaryota; kingdom Metazoa; phylum Chordata; class Amphibia; order Anura; family Ranidae; genus Lithobates; species Lithobates sylvaticus. The sequence continues at coordinate 505,342,879 of CM053029.1, read as the reverse complement.
GTTCTCTCCTGGTCACCACAATGCAGTAAGACATGCTTCCAGAAGGTAGCCAAGGTCCTCTTCACTCTCCTCCCTGCCGGAGGAGTACCGTGATTTTAGGGATGTCTTTGACAAAGGCCAAGCCGTATCATTGCGCAATTGACCTTCAACCTAGTGCCATACCCCCCTTGTGGCCGGGTTTACCCTTTGTCGGTCTTGGAGGATAAAGCCGTGAAGGAGTATGTTGCAGATGCACTTTCTCGAGGTTTCAATCCTCGTCTCCTGCTGATTTCTTCTTTGTGAAGAAGAAGAGTGGTGAACTGAGGCCTTGTATTGATTATAGGGGTCTCAATCGTTTCATGATTAAGAATGCCTATCCGATTCTGTTGATTACCGAGTTATTTGATCGCCTCAAGGGAGCAACATGGCTGTTTTCATGAAGCTTTATTTGAGAGGGGCATACAATCTCGTGAGGATTAAAGAGGGCGACGAATGGAAAACTGCGTTTAATACCAGAACAGGCCATTATGAGTACCTCATAATGCCTTTTGGCCTTTGTAATGCCCCGGCAGTTTTACAGGAATTTATTAACAATGTCCTCCAAGATTTGTTGCAGTTATGTGTGGTGGTTTATCTTGAAGATATCCTCATATTTTCCAAGTCCCTGGAGAGCCACCACACAGATGTCTGTCGTGTGCTTCAGAAACGAAGAGAGAACAATCTCTATTGTACATTGGAGAAGTGCGAATTCCATCATGAACAGGTTAAATTCCTGGGTTATGTCATTTCCCTTGCTGGTTTTTCGATGGACCCAGAGAAACTTTCAGCAGTCATACATTGGCCCCGACCCGTGGGTTTACATCCTCTTCAGCATTTTCTTGGCTTTGCCAACTATTATCGGAAGTTTATTCGTAACTTCTCGTCTTTGGTCAAGCCCTGACTGATTGACCAGAAATTACAGTAACCCACAGAGTTGGTCTCCAGAGTCCATTAAGGCCATTGAGAGTCTCAAGGCGACCTTTGTTTTTGTTCCTGTGTTGGCACATCCTGATCCTACGCTACCTTTTATCCTTGAGGTTGATGCTTTTGAGACTGGAGTTGGCACCCTTCTGTCTCAACGTCCTACCTCTGAGAGTGCTATGCATCCTTGTGGCTACTTTTTCAAGAAATTGTCACCTGCGGAGTGCAATTACGAGATTGGTGATAGAGCTGTTAGCGATCATTTTAGCCCTGAAAGAATGGAGACATCTTCACGAAGGTACCACTGTGTCAGTTCTCATTCTTACTGACCATAAGAATCTCACATTCTTGTCTGGGGCTAAATGCCTCTCTCCCAGAAGGGCACGATGGGCTCTTTTGTCTAGTTTCAATTACATTGTCCCATTCTTACCCGGTACTAAGAATGTAAGGGCTGATGCTGTGTCACGACAATTTTCCTCCACTTCCAAGGTGGAGTCGGTTCCGGTTCCTGTGATTCCTCCTGATCGTATTCTGGCTATGGTTCGCACCAGTCTCACTTTTCCTTTGGGTGACAAAATTCTTGCTGCTCAGGTCCATGCTCCTCCTGAGAAACCTTGTGACCGCTGCTTTGTCCCAGAGAGTCTCTGTACTGCCGTGCTCCAGACTTACCATTCTCCCAAGGCTGCTGGCCACCCTGGGAAGAATCAACTCTTTTGGGACATTTCACAACAATTCTGGTAGCATTGTCTACGTGCTCATGTAACCGCCTTCGTAGCTGCCTGTTCCGTGTGTGCTCAGAGTAGGACTCCACGACACCTTCCAGTGGGCCTCCTACAACCCATACCCAATTGAGAGAGGCCCTGGACCCACCTGTCTATGGATTTCATTGTGGAGTTATCCAACTCCCAGGGCAACACAGTTATCCTTATGGTGGTTGACCAGTTCTTGAAAATGTCTCATTGTATTTCACTGAAGAAGTTGCCCACTTCTAAAGAACTGGCTTCCATTTTTGCTCAGGAGATCTTTCGCTTACATGGGCTACCCAATGTGATTGTCTCGGGCAGGGGTAGTCAGTTTGTGTCCCAGTTCTGGCGAGCCTTTTGTGCACAGTTGGGAATCCAGCTTGCTCTCTCCTCTGCGTATCACCCGCAGTCTAATGGGGGTGCAGAACGAGCCAATCAGTCCTTGGAGCAAATCCCACATTGCTATATTTCTAACCATCATAACAACTGGTCAGACCTCTTACCATGGGCGGAGTTTGCTCACAATAGTGCCTTGAATTCTGCTTCCCGATTGTCCCTGTTTATGGCGAACTATGATTTCCAACCTGCCATGTTACCTGACTCATTAGTTCTGCAGAGTATTCCTGCATTAGAGGAGCATCTCCTTGGTCTTTGTTCCACTTGGGCACAAGTCCAGGAGGCTTTGTGACATGCTAATGATAGGTACAGACTCCATGCTGATCGCAGACGCCTGCCTGCGCATTCCTACCAGGTTGGTCATCTTGTAACCTCCGACTTCGTGTTCCCTCTCTGAAGTTCTCACCTCGGTTTATTGGGCCTTTATGTATTCTCCGCAGGATTAACCCAGTGGCTTACGCTTTAGACCTTCCATCTAATATGCATATCTCAAATGTATTCCATGTCTCCTTATTAAAACCTTTGGTCTGCAACCGCTTTACCACCTCGGTGCCTCGTCCTCACCCTGTATAGGTTAAGAACCATGAGGAGTATGAAGTACAGTCCATTGTTGACTACCGTATGTTCCGTGGGCGCATACAGTACCTGGTGCATAGGAAAGGGTACACTCCGGAGGAACGCTCTTGGGTCTCGGTACATGCCCCTGTCCTCCTCCGGGATTTCCATAGATGTTTTCCCCTCAAGCCTGGTGGTCCTCCGTGGGGGGAGGGGTTATTGAGGAGTGGGTACTGCCAGGGCTGGGCTCAGTCCTTCCTTCCCTGAGCTGGCCTCTCAGCTGTCGGCTAATTGCCAGCTCCTATCTCTCCACAGTGGCTCACCTATTGATGATATTCTGCTCGTCAGTCCTGCCTACTTAATCCATCCAGTCCAGATGATCTCTGCCTTCATCTTGGTCAACATCACCAAGACTATCTCCTGCGTTCCTGTTAAAGACTTGCTTGGCTGACATTGCTTCTGGCTCCAGATCCTGCTTGCTGTTCCCCCACACTGTTTCCTGGCTTTCTGACTTTCTGGCTTGTCTGACTATCCGTTCCGGTTACCGAACTTTGGCTATGTTTTGACTACGTTTGTTCTATTTACTTTTATTATTAAACAAGTGTGATTTAACTGTACTTCTGTCTCGGTCTGATTCATGGTTTCTGACAGCACTGCAAACCACAAAACCGGCTTTACAGCATTAAATTATTCTCTAGTACATAAAACAGTAACATATACAGTATGTATTTCAACTCTGTATTTACCAGTGTTCTTGGAGTTCCACTTTAGGTAAGGTGATCTTATTTTTATTAATGTCTCGATCAAGGGTCATCCTTGGACGCCAGTGGCTTTAGAAGTGGAATGGCTGGCACAGAAATCAACAGGTTAAATACATGAGCAAATTTCCTTGGCAGATGGTGAGGTCTCACCCGGGGTGTGGGGTCTAAGCACTTACCGGTCTTCACCAGAACGCAACTGAATGCAACTGAATGCAACTTTTACTTAAACACCACTGTACCATATGCTCTATCTATATCATGCTGATCTATACCAAGAAATTACCATTTCTTGTATACTTCCAGTTTTATTGATAATTAAATTCCAATAAAAAAAATTGATACTTTTTTCTGTTTGATAATGGTAAGAAACGTGGTGTGAAAACCAAATAAATAATTAAATCCATTGTGATTCAATGTCTGTTTGATAGACGATAACTTATAAAACCTGAAAACTTCCAAGGGCGTTAAAACTTATTATGGGCACAGTGTGTACGCTACAATCAGCAACTGTCTAATCTATTATGACCACTAGGTGGCGAATGTTATACAGGAATACTCATTCAGTTGACTAATGTATGGATAATAAATGCTGAACCTAAAGAAAAGTCTGCTAAATAAGTTTCTCTGAAGCAGATTTACAGATTTCATGCTAAAGAGTGCTGTTTGCATTAACCTAGACTTCAGCAACAGTAAAAAAAGAATGAGTTGACATTTGTCAAACACTTGCATGAGCAGAACAAAGCTGGCACTTCATATTGGCATTTTTAAGGTAACCTGTAATGAGAACAGTCCTGAGCCAGATTAACTATAAATGTTAGTTTTTTAGCTGTCCAATGGCTTTGTTTTGTTTTTTGTTTTTTTGGGGGATTTTTATGAGCCACTTTGACATATCTGTCATAGGGCAGGCGCTGGTGTTTGTTTGCTAAATGCAAATTGTCTGCTCACTTTGCAAACGAAGCTGCACTTTGCTGGGAATTTTCTTCAGAGCTTAGTGAATCATGTGCTGTGCAAGCAAAAATGCAATTTTTTTTTCTTTGCACATGATTGGGTATTCTTTGCAAAGTGAATTTTCACCATTTTCACTAACCTCTAGAGAAAAACCCCTTGCGAAGTGCAATTTCCTTTGCAAAATGAACATCCTACTTGCCTTTAGAAAATCAACTCCACTGCTTCTAATTACTGTAGATGTGTGATTCCCCTGTCATTTCCATTTAGTGAAGCTCTGTACCTTTTTTTCCATTTTTTTTTTCAGTGCAGTGCTTTGTGTTGGCAGTGTGACTCATCCTTTGTATGCAGCAGAAATTAGAATGTTTCGGCTTCTTTGTTGTCATTTTATGCAAACGCTGTAGTTCTTTTGGTGACATAAGTTGCTGTCATAGTAGCAGCATATTCCCATGCAGCATTGTTGCTGGTTGGTCCTTTTCCTAGACACTGTCTCATGCTTCTAGCTACATTCCTGCGAGCCTCCTGTGTTTTGGTTTTCTTTAGGCCCATGCACACAACCATCAAAATACATGCGTCCAGAGCGGTCATTTTTAAATGCATCTGGAAGCATGTAAAACTCTGCTGTGATGTCACACCTAGACATTCACCTGAATCTAGGTGTATATAGTCTTGCAGCATTTACACAAGCAAGAATTTTGCATGCCTGGGACATATTGGCTTGTTTTGCTGCAGGTAAACGCATGTAAACACAAGTACATCGAGGTCTCATGCATACAGCTAGAGAAAAAAAAAAAAAAGACGCTTTTAGAGGCATTTTTCTTTTTTTTTTTTTTTTTACTTCTAGATGAAGTTCTATTTCAGCCAATGTGTCCACGCACATTGTACCATTTTGCAGGATCTTGATTATAACTAGAGACTGAGAGCTATGAAAGCTTGATCACCGTGCTGGGAGCTCGCTAACAGCGCAGAAAACTCAGCTGTTCATGGACACATATGTGTGGCGTGTGGGCAATAAAGACACTGTCTTTGCTGCCACTCATATATATTATGTGGGTGGCAAGAGGTTAAATCCTCCTCCATTTAAATGTACTTGCATTTAAAAGCATTTATATGCAATCAGAATATCTTTTCCCCCTGAAATATATATGTAGTTGCCACCCAAGTTACTATGTTAAATAATGTGATGTTCTTTAAAGAGGAGGGCCCATCAAAAACATTTTTTTAAATGTCAGCAGCTACAAATACTGCAGCTGCTGACTTTAAGAATCGGACACTTACCTGTCCCAGGGTCCAGCGATGCGGGAGAACGAAGCACCCCCTCGTTCCCCGCTCCGCTCACGGCACCGGCATCCTTACTAAGGGCACCCGGCTGTGGCTTCACTGCCGGGCACCCACTGCGCATGCGCGAGCGGCGCCGCACATCGTGATACATCGCACAGTCATCTGGGACCTGTCACGTGTCCCAGATGACTGACTGCCGAGAGGAAGTGGCGTTTCTAGCCCGGGCTGAGGAAGTGGCAGATTTTGTGGGACCACCTAGCAACAGGGAGAAATAGGTAAGTGAATTTTTTTTTTTTTTATCCAATTATTTTTTATTGTCATATTTAATGTAAAAAGTCATAATGTTGTCATTTTGGTGGAAACACCACTTTAAGTAAGAGTTTGTCTTTCTCTTGTAATGCTATTAAGACTTTAGTTTTTTTGTAAAGCCACACTCCAAAGCATTGTGGGAGATGTAGTTTATGAGGAAGTGACTCATGTGCTTACACTCAGTCTGTGAACTACTGACCCACAATGCCCAGTTCACATACCCACAATGCCAGGTCACAGACCAGCCTGCTGGGTAAGCAAATAAAAAGGGCAGAGCGGCCATCTTTCGGGCTCTTAGGACGCCATTGAAAAACCTGCCTGGAGTGAGGTCTGTGTGTGACCGATAGATTGCGGCCTGTAAGGTGCTGAGCTGAATCGTTCGGCCTCTGAAGAGTTCCAGAACACAGTCAGCTGGACCAGCGTGCGGATGGACCGGAAAATCTGAAGTTTCTAGAGGTTTCCTGCATTACAGCCACCAGCTATCAGAAGGAGCGGTGCGGTGTGAGATACCAGTAAAGGAGCCTAGCAAGCCGATCACAGGGAGCTATCATCAGTGACAGTGTCACTAGGCAGAATGGGGAGATGCTTGTTTACATCAGCATCTCCCCGTTCTTCCTCTCCGTGAGATGATCGCGGGTATCCCCGCGGACATCGAGTCCGCGGGACCCGCAATCCTACTCACGAAGCTCCCGGCGGGCGCGCCGGTTGGGAACCGGTTAAGTTACCACTTTGTTCATTGTGTTAAGTATTTTCTCAGTAAACGTCTTACGTGGTTAATTGACAATTGGTGTGAGACTATCTATTACTGCAACCGGTGAAGTGACGGGTTCCAAAACTACGATAAATATACTGTGTGGTGTATCATTACTGTATTTCTCTTTACTGCTGCTAAAATCATCAATAACATATTTATTTGTATAAAAAAGCTTACATCTCAGTTCTCACCAGCATTGATAAAAACAATAAAACTTCCTGGTGTGACGTCACTTCCAGTCCGCAATCCATCAGGCTCTGCCTAAGCGGATTGTGGACCGGAAGTGACGTCATACCAGGAAGTTTTATTGTTTTTATCAATGCTGGTGAATTTTAACTGATATGTAAGCCTTTTTTATACAAATAAATATGTTATTGATGATTCTACACTATTGGGAGCATCCTCTTTATTCCTACATGGTACAGGAGTAACTATTACTGCTGATACATCGCTCATAAAAGACCAGTACACGGGTCATCCAGGAAGTACACCCACAAGGAAGCAAACACCCTGGAGAGAGGGAGGCCACACTATAGGACACTCAGTACTGAGCAACATCAGGAGATCACACCTTGGATATGATTGTACATGTGTTGTAAGATATCTATCACAGGATCACACAGTGTGGATATTATATACAGTTGTTTTAATGAGCGCTGTATGAGCGTTTATATGAATAGATGGTAGCCTCATCCCTTTAAACCCGAACACATATGAATTACACAAGTTCTGTGGATGATTAAGGTGGTAATAAAACTCACTTTGTGCCCTATCTGCATTAAATTAGCCTCAGAACCTGTGTAATTCATATGTGTTCGGGTTTAAAGGGATGAGGTGGCAACCCTACGTGCGAGCAGCCTCAGTATGGCCTGGAAAAGGGGGAGCTGTCGCCTGGAGTTGTCGCCAGTGAGGAGGCCGCAAGTGAAGAAAAGTTCCCTCCAGGCAGCCCAGAGTTGCCTGCCAGCCAGTCCAGTCCCAGAGTTGTTGCCTAAATGTAAGTGGATTACTGTACAGTACTATAAACTTTACTTACTCCCTGCCCCCCCCCCCCCCACTACAGCCCATGGTCCTCCACTATAGGCCCTGATCCCCCCACTACAGCCCCTGACCCCCCTCTTCAGACTCTGACACCACCACTACAGCCCCTGAACCCTACACCCCCCCCCCCCCCGAAGTGAAAAATTGTATTGCTTCACTATAACTACATTTTCATTTTACATACATACTCTTGTCCCATTGTGTACTTAAAAGTGGGGTATGCCTGTATTCCAACAGTACAAACAAATGGCCATTGCCCCCACCTATAACTGGCCTTCGCAGCAGGAAGCACATGGAAGGGCAACGCATGTGAAACAAAACCAAAGAAAATTCCCAGCTCAACTCGCCAGCCAGCCTGCTACCAACTGAATTAACAGTTTACATTAAAAACAAGTTTAATGCAAACATGCGTTGCCCTTCCATGTGCTCCTTCCTGCGAAGGTCAGTTATAGGTGGGGGCAGTGGCCATGTGTTTGTAATAATAGAAGATTAAAGTCTGGTCTGGTCTGGAAGATCAGTGAAATAGTTGTTGAAGACTGTTCAAGCTCACGTTCGAATGCCTTTATCTTCAATTTCTGTACAGGGTTTCTAGCAGGGGATAAGGAAAATAAAGTAACTTCTGTAACTTCTAAAGTACTACTGTAAACCTTAATATGCTTATGTAATCTGACGTGTTTTTGTAGCCAGTTTATAAAGCATCAGCAGATCTCCATAACCTTTCATTTTTTGAGGGAGCTTAATTTCTAAGTTATTTGTAAATAAATGAAAAGTCATTGAAATGCCTCAAGAGAAAGTGGATTAAAGTTGCATTCTAAAAAAGCTGTGAATTTGTCTCATTGCCTTTTCTAGAAATCCCAGTTCTACGCAAATGACAACAATGGATTACATGACGTTTGAGTGAAGAAACATTTCTGACCATTATTTCATCAAAATACAAATGTTCGGAGGACAGCAAAGAATATCAGAGTATAGGAATTTTATTTTATTTTATAGCAAAGTGAATTTGTGTAATGAAAAAGAAACATTTATTAAGCTTGTTTTTTGTTCCACAGGGATAAGGTAGGGGTTGATGATTGTGCTGGTGCAGCAGCTTGTTTAATATTTATGTTTTGTCTCCTTGGTATGTTCTCTTGTTTCCCCCTCCTGTTTTGCACTAGTGGTGCAGCCCTTATGCCACGTACACACGAGCAGAATTTCCGTCCGAAAAATCTTGGATGGTTTTTCCAATGGAATTCCGCTCAAGCTTGTCCTGCATACACACGGTCACACAAAATTTCTCTGAAGTTTTGACCGTCAAGAACGCGGTGACGTACAACACTACGACGAGCCAAGAAAATGAAGTTCAATGCTTCCGCGCATGCGACAAATTGTTTCTGAGCATGCGTGATTTTTTGCACGTCCGAATTGCATACAGACGATCGCATTTTCAGATAGGAACTTTTCCCAACCAAAAAATAGAGAACCTGCTCTCAATCTTTTGCTGGCTGGAATTGCGCCAGCAAAAGACCGATGGAGCATACACACGGTCACATTTTCCGACAAAAAGTTCTCATCGGAGTTTTGCTGGCGGAATTTCTGTTCGGCATTTCCGATCATGCATGTACTGTACATGGATGTACCTATTAGTTGCTTTGGAATTGATATGCTCCAGTTCCCTTTGTATACACTGTTTGTTGGATAGTACTTTTCCACTGTATTGGCTTGACAAGTATAATTTGTATGTGCAATTTTTTTCAATAAACTAAGTTTAATAAAAAAATAAACTACATTAGATTCATTCTGTCTTCTCGGTGAGTTGACATTGCCTGAGGACCATGTTGAGTCAGCTACCTACCATACTCTCTACACAGACTGGGTCTCAGGAAATATAGCTTTTTCATAAAGTGATTCTTGAAAAAAATTATAATTTTTTTTTGCACATAATTGTCATAATAACAAGTTATTTCTCTCACACAGCACATGCATACTTGCAATGACACCCCAAAATACATTCTGCTACTCCTCCTGAGTATAGTGATACCACATGTGTGAGACTTTTACATAGCCTGGCCACATACAGAGGTCTAACATCCAAGTAGCACCGTCAGGCGTTCTACAAGCATAAATTGCACATCTCATTTGATGACAACCTATCACACGTTTGAAGGCCCTGGAGCACCAGGTCAATGGAAACGCCAACAAAATGACCCCATTTTGGAAACCTAACACCCCAACGTATAATCTATGAGGCATAATGAGTCTTTTGAACGGTTCATTTTTTTTCCAGACGTTTTTGGAATATATGGGAAAAAAATGAAAACGCATTTTTTTTATACAAAGTTGTCAATTTATAAGATATTTCCAACACATAGCATGTACATAGCAAAACTGACACCCCAAAATACATTCTGCTACTCCTCCCGAGTATGGCGATATCACATGTGTGAGACTTTTACACAGCCTGGCCACATACAGAGGTCCAACATTGAAGTAGCACCGTCAGGCGTTCTACATGCATAAATTACACATTTAATTTCTCAACCACCTATTACAGTTTTGAAGACCCTGGAGCACCAGGACAATGTAAACGCCCACAAAATGACCCCATTTTGGAAAGCTAACACCCCAACTTATAATCTTTGAGGCATAATGAGTCTTTTGAACGGTTCATTTTTTTCCAGACGTTTTTGTAATCTGTGGAAAAAAAATTAAAACGCATTTTTTTTATACAAAGTTGTCAATTTATAAGATATTTCCAACACATAACATGTATATAGCAAAACTGACACCCCAAAATACATTCTGCTACACCTCCCGAGTATGGCGATACCAAATGTGTGAGACTTTTACACAGCCTGGCCACATACAGAGGCCCAACATTGAAATAGCACCGTCAGGCGTTCTACATGCATAAATTAAACATCTCATTTCGCCTATCGCTTGAAGCATTCTCCGATGCAAAGGCCAGGTTGGGAGGGACAATTGGGACAATAGAAGCTGGTGTCTTTCCTAATTCTTCTTTTAGTGCACACCGACATTTGTTTTGGCGTCGTCTTCCGGATCCTGATGGTGGAATATGTTCCGGAAAATGACATTCATGTAGTCTGCTGCCAGAATCTCAGCGAATGCTTTCTGGGAGGGATACTTGTTGGTAGATAAGGAAAGTGACAATGTCTTCAATAAACTTTATGAAGGTGGTGGGTGTTTCTGATGATTTTTTGGTAGATGATAAAAGAATTTAAAAGGGCCAAATGAAAAAAGTAAATTGCGACTTTTTTGTACCAAAAAAGGGATTTTCTTGTTGAAAGATAGGGCTGCAACATTTGGTAGTTTAAATCCACCCCCCCCCCCATAAATGTATTATACTCGTTGATACAGGAAGGCTTGCGAATGGTACTGCGTCTTCTGTGAAGTTCCACGAGGTGTCATCGTGGATGGTGGACATCATGTACACGTCTTTACTATCCCTCCACTTCACAGCCAACACTTCCTCATTCCTCAGGCTTGCCGATTCCCCCGTTTGAATGGTTGTGGTGACAAGACGCTGTGGGAAGCCCTTTCGGTTTTTCCTTGTAGTACCACAGGCCAAAGTTTTTTTTTAGGTACAGGTGGCGGAGAAGGGGCAAACTGGTGTAAAAGTTGTCCATATAAATATGATACCCCTTTTGGAGGAGTGGGAATGCCAACTACCAAAAAAATTTTCCACTAATTTCCATGTACAATGGACACTCAGGGGGCTGGAGCTGGGAATCTTTGCCTTCGTTCAAGCGGAATGAGTGCACATAGCCAGTGGCGCTTTCACAGAGCTTGTTGAGCTTCAAGCCGTACCTCGCTCTCTTACTGGGGATATATTGCTTGATTCCCAGCCGGCCTGTGAAATGCACCAGGGATTCGTCCACACATATGTTTTTGTCAGGGACTTAAAGTTCGGCAAAGGTGAGGTGGCAGGGACTCAGGTGGCGGGTATTATGGTGAGGTGGCGGGTACTCTGGTGGCAGCTGGTAAGGTGACGGGTACTCTGGTGGTACTCTGGTGGCAGGTGATGAGGTGGCGGGTACTCTGGTGGTACTCTGGTGGCAGGTACTCTGGTGGCAGGTACTCTGGTGGCAGGTACTCTGGTGGCAGGTGGTGAGGTGGCGGGTACTCTGGTGGTGGGTACTCTGGTGGCAGGTACTCTGGTGGTACTCTGGCAGGTGGTGAGGTGGCCAGTACTCTGGTGGCAGGTACTCTGGTGGCAGGTGGTGAGGTGGCGGGTACTCTGGTGGTGGGTACTCTGGTGGCAGGTACTCTGGTGGTACTCTGGTGGCAGGTGGTGAGGTGGCGGGTACTCTGGTGGCAGGTACTCTGGTGAGGTGACAGGTACTCCTGATGACAGGTACACCTGATGACAGGTTCTCTTTATTTAGGGGGGCAATCTGGGCACAGTAATGGATATACTAGGGTACAGTATGTGTAACTCACTGTTAGCTGATCTCCTCCTCACACTGGATCGGTGTGTGAAGAGGAGAACCCAGCAACAGAAGTTACACACTTTTTTGTTTACATTTAGTTACTGTCTGTCATTGGACACAGCCAGTCACTAAATAGCCAATTTCATTGGCTTTTTACATTGATCGGGGTTGGGCTGTATCCAAGGGAAAAGCCTCAGCCAGCCTCAGCCCCGATCACGGCACTGCTCCGGGGCCCGCAGTAGCGGCGGAAAGCCGAGGACGTCATATGACGCCCACCCAGGATGGGAGATCCACCTTGTGGGCGTCATTTTGACTATTTATAATAAAGGGTGAGTAACCAAGAAGACCCTCCACTCCAAGCAGCTTCCTCCCACTACCGCTCAAACCCTGGTTGCTAGAGGAAAATTGAGCCATCCTCGCTCACTAGCCAGAACAAGAAAAAAAGCCTCTGCACTCTGGGTATATAACAAACATCCTTATTTATTGTATGATTCATCCATGATCATGGCAATGATAGTGCCCATGGTAGGTCCCTCCGATGTGTTTCACCCAAATGGGGGCGTAGTCATAGAGATGACAAAGCCCTGATAGGGTGAAATGCATCAGAGGGGCAGTCCTAGGGTGGGGGACTGTCATTGCCATATTGATGGATGGTCCATAAAACATATGAGAACTTTTCTGATATACCCAGAGTGCAGCAGCTTTTCTCCTTGTTCTGGGATGAGTCATTAATCTGTATGTGTAAACATCATTCTTAAATCAAAGAAGCAAACAGAAAGCCTGGAAAAACATGAAAACAAATCTAAAATGCAGTCCGCTGGCTCAAAAAAAAATTGCAAAATGTAAACATTCAATATAAACTCTAGGTTTATAATTTTTTTTAATAATCCTGACAATAATAAAGAAATTAAAGTGATTGTTATTTTTATTTTAAAAAAATCGAAGGTTTACAAACAAACCTCTGTGTAATGGTTTCGCAGAAAGCACCCCGATCCTCCTCTTCTGGCCCCCCCCCCCCAGGATCTCCTGGCTCCTCCTGTCACGTACCTGGGGGAGATGGAGCTGCAGAGGGGGTTTCTCTTGCACCGCCTGTCCATCACCCTGATATAGACAACAAGGAGTGTAGGACACAGAATGGCACGAGGGCCGGTATACACCAGCTGGGGCTGGGGCTGGGGCTAGGGAGTGTGCTTCCTGTGACACATCACACAAAGCACCCTCATGGCTAACAGAGGACAGAATTAGAAATAGACTTGGAAAACTTAAAATGAATAAGTCACTGGGACCAGATGGCTTGCACCCAAGGGTCCTTAGGGAACTCAGTCAAGTAATTGCCAGACCATTGTTCCTAATTTTTAATGATAGTCTACTGACTGGAATGGTACCAGCTGATTTGAGAAGAGCCAATGTAGAACCAATATTTAAAAAAGGGCCAAAATACAACCCTGGGAATTACAGACCAGTTAGCCTAACATCAATAATATGTAAGCTCTTGGAGGGGATGATAAGGGACTATATACAAGATTTTAGTAATGAAAACTGTATCATTAGCAGTAATCAGCATGGATTCATGAAGAATCGTTCTTGCCAAACGAATCTATTAAGTTGTTATGAGGAGGTGAGCTGCCATCTAGATAAAGGAAGGCCGTAGACGTTGTGTATCTGGATTTTGCAAAAGCTTTTGACACAGTTCCCCATAAACGTTTACTGTACAAAGAAAGGTCCGTTGGCATGGACCATAGGGTGAGTGCATGGATTGAAAACTGGCTACAAGGGCGAGTTCAGAGTGTGGTGATAAATGGGGAGTACTCTGAAAAGTCAGGGGTGGAAAGTGGGGACCCCCAGAGTTCTGTGCTGGGACCAATCCTATTTAATTTGTTCATAAACGACCTGGAGGTTGGGGTAAACAGTATCTGTATCTCTGTATTTGCGGACAATACTAAGCTAAGCAGGGCAATAACTTCCCTGCAAGATGTGGAAACCTTGCAAGAAGATCTGAACAAATTAATGGTGTGGGCAACTACATGGCAAATGAGGTTTAATGTGGATAAATGTAAAATAATGCATTTGGGTGGAAAGAATATGAATGCAATCTACTCCCTGGGGGGGGGGGGGGGTGGAAGAACCTTCTTTCAAGGATGGAAAAGGACCTGGGGGTCCTAGTAGATGATAGGCTCAGCAATGGCATTCAATGCCAAGCTGCTGCTAACAAAGCAAACCGATTATTGGCATGCATTAAAAAGGGGATTAGCTCCAGAGATAAAGCGATAGTTCTCCCACTCTACAAGACTCTGGTCCGGGCACACCTGGATTCGTTTCGTACTAAGCGAAAATTCGTACGAATTTCCGGAAATTCACACATTAGTACAAATCCGAAATACGAATTTTTATGCATACGAATTCCGTACGAAATACGAAATTTTGTTTACGAATTTCGGATCCAAATTCATAACGAAAATTCGTAATTGTTACGAAAAGTTAACGAACCTAAAATTTTAAAACCCAGGAAGTCAGCACAGCACATGGATGGTGGGAACCCCTCATAATGATAAATTCATCATAACGAAAATTCGTAATTGTTACGAAACCTACAAGTTAAAACCCCAGAAAGTCAGCACAGAGATGGGAACCCTATGGGAATTTCTATGCTTACGAATTTTATATACGAAATTCGAAATTTCGTTAACGAATTTCGGAATTTCGAAAACAAATTAACAGAAACATGACTGGTGTTTTGTTCACCAATCAAAGGAGGTCAGCACAGCACAGGGATGGTGGGAACCCCTCTTAATGGGCACAGCGGGTGTACACTCAGACCCGGGAACTCAGCACAGAGATGGTGGGAACCCCTCATAATGGGCACAGCAGGTGTACAGACCTTGGAACTCAGCACAGGGATGGTGGGGATCCCTCATAATGATAAATTCCTCATAACTTTTCGTAACAATTACGAATGTTCGTTAACAAACCTAAAAGTTAAAAACCCAGGAAGTCAACACAGCACAGGGATGGTGGGAACCCCTCATAATGATAAATTCATCATAACGAACTTTCGTTATTTTTACGAAAATTTTATGAAACTAAAGGTTAAAAACCCAGGAAGTCAACACAGCACAGGGATGGTGGGAGCCCCTCATAATGATAAATTCATCATAACGAACCTTCATTATTTTAACGAAAAGTTTACAAATCTAGCGAAAATTCGTATTTCGTGCGAATCCAAATTGAATTTACGATTTTTTTTTTGTACGAAACGAAAACGGAACGAAACAAAACAAATCTTTTGAAGGCGCCCATGTCTAGTGCAAACACCGTTAAAGTCTTTGGGACACGAACATGAAAAATCAAAAGTGCTAATTTTAAAGGCTTATATGCATGTTATTGCCATAAAAAGTGTTTGGGGACCTGGGTCCTGCCCCAGGGGACATGTATCAATGCAAAAAAAAGTTTTAAAAACGTCATTTTTTTTAGGAGCAGTGATTTTAATAATGCTTAAAGTGAAACAATAAAATGAAATATTCCTTTAAATATCATGCCTGGGGTGCGTCCTTGGTCTGCCTGTAAAGTAGCGCATCTTTCCTGTCTTTATAACAGTACCACAGCAAAATTACATTTCTAAAGGAAACATTTTTATTTCAAACTGCTTACGGCTGTAATGTATTGTTGGATCCCGGCAATATAGATAAAAATCATTGAAAAAAAATGGCATGGGTTCCCTCTCCCAGTCCATTACCAGGCCCTTGGCATGAATATTAAGGGAAACCCCTCACCAAAATTAAAAAAATAAAATGTGTGGGCCCCCCCCCCCCAAATCCATACCAGGCCCTTCAGGTCTGGTATGGATATTAAGGGGAACTCTGCACCAATTTTTTTTTTAAATGGCATGGAGGGTCCCCCCAAAATCCATAACAGGCCCTTCAGGTCTGGTATGGATTTTAAGGGGAACCCTGAGCCAAAATTTAAAAAAAAATGCGTGCCCCCCCCCCCCCAAATCCATACCAGACCCTTATCCGAGAACGCAACCTGGCAGGCCGCAGGAAAAGGGGGGCGCTCTCTCGTCTCCTGAACCATCCCCCCCAAAACTCCTTGTCCCCATGTTGATGGGGACAAGGGCCTCTTCCCCACATGTATGAATGCATTAAGGTGAAAACCCCTAAGGCTTTACAACCACTTTAAAGAGGAAGTAAAGCCTCATATTTTTTTTCTTTTAACCACTTTCAGACCGGACCAATTTGCAGCCAAAGGACCAGGCCCCTTATTGCGATTCGGCACTGCGTCACTTTAACTGACAATTGCACGGTCGTGCGACGTGGCCCCCAAACAAAATTGACGTCCTTTTTTTCCCACAAATAGAGCTTTCTTTTGGTGGTATTTGATCACCCCTGCGGTTTTTATTTTTTGCCCTATAAACAAAAAAGAGCGACAATTTTGAGAAAAACGCATTCTTTTTTACATTTTGCTATAATAAATATCCCCCAAAAATATATTAAAGAACATTTTTTTTCCTCAGTTTAGGTCGATACGTATTCTTCTACATATTTTTGGTAAAAAAATCGCAATAAGTGATTATTGATTGGTTTGCGCAGAAGTTATAGCGTTTACAAAATAGGGGATAGTTTTATAGCATTTTTATTAATAATTTTTTTTTTTACTAGTAATGGAGGCGATCAGCGATTTTTATTGTGACTGGGACATTATGGCAGACACATCGGACATTTTTGACACATTTTTGGGACCATTGTCAGTTATACAGCAATCAATGCTATTTAAAGTGGTTGTAAACCCACTTTTTGGACTTTTACCTATAGGTAAGCCTAGAATAAGGCTTACCTATAGGTAGTGGAAATATCTCCTAAACATGCGCCGTTTAGGAGATATTTCACTTGTAGTCCGCCGAAAGTCGCTACTGCACATGAGCAGGGAAGAAACAAACCTAAAGGCCGTTTCTTCCCTAGCATATGCCGTAGGTCGCAGCTCCCGTGCGAGTGACGTCACTTGGCTCCGGCAAATCACAGAGCGATGCGATGCATACTAGCCCATTATGCTTTTCATTTGCAGGCTATACAGGGAGAAGAAGAGGAAGAAGAGGAAGTAAAACCCATCATTACTTCCTCTTGAAATGCATTGATTCCTGTGTAAATTACACTGGCAGTGAAGGGGTTAACCACTAGGTGGCAGTGTAGGGGTTACATGTTCCTAGAGGTGTGTTTCTAACTGTGGGGGGGCGTGGCTGTCAGCTAGTGAATGCTGATCTCTGCTCCAATCATAGGGAGCAGAGATCAGCGTCACTAGTTGCTAGGCAGAACGGGGAGATGCTGTTTATTTCCGCATCTCCCCGTTCAGCCTTCCCGTGAGACGATCGCGGGTATCCCCGCGGCGATCGAGCACGGCGGCATCTTAAAGGGGACGTACCTGTACGGCAAGCGGTTAAATGGAACCTGCAAGGCAAAGGCATAATGAGCTAGTATGCATAGCATACTAGCTTATTATGAATAACATACCTGAGAACGAAGCTCCCAAAGCGACCCTCGTCCACGTCCTCCTTCGACGCCATCAATCCCAGAGTGACTTCCGGGTCTCGCTGCTCCGGCACTGTCATTCGCCGGAGCAGCGATGACGTCACTCCTGCGCATGCGCACGGGAGCCGCCGAGGGCGGCATATCGCCGTGATCTGCGGCTTTCTCAGTGCGCCTGCGGACCGCTGTCTACGGCGCATGCGCCGTAGACAGCAGTGCCTGTCTTTTTGTAAATATCTCCTAAACCGTGTAGGTTTTAGGAGATATTTATTGGACCTACAGGTAAGCCTTAATCTAGGCTTACCTGGAGGCCAAAGTGGTTTGTAAGGGTTTACAACCACTTTAAGTACAAACCATTTTACATTGTTTTTAACTTGGCAGTAGTAAAAACCTTTCTGGTAGGGTTTTTTTTTTGCATGATAGGGGTTGGATGCTGTCCCTCTGGTCTCCGTTTCTCTAATACTCTATACTCGTAAACGTTTTGTAAAACTAAACTGAATTTTTTCTTCACACTCCTACACTCAGCTGTTCTCCCATATTATCCATCTATTTCCACTACTAAAGACAGTGACATTTGGATTACTTTCTGTATGTTTAAGAAAAATAAGTGCAGGAAAATACAACAGTTGGATTTTTTTTTTTTGAAGGTGTAATCTTAATCTGGTCGGCAGCTGCCCTATTTATCATACTGGTGAGATAACATTGTAGATCAGGGAAATAGAGGAATTATTTGCTTTATAAACAGGATTTAGATTGTTGGTACAGAAAGTAATTTCCTCTTGCTTTCGTGATATATATTTTGGCATTTTATTTTTCATTTGTTTGCAAATGTAGTCTTACAAAGCATGGCATGTGCTTGTGATTTCCTAGAAAATTTTAGATATAAAGCAGAACTATAAGCACAATAAAAAAATTACATTAACAAAGCAGTTCCCCTCCATAGCTTGTTTTTATCATCTGTTGATTCTGCCAGTAGGTCTGTTATTTTTCACCTTCCACCCCCCCCCCCCCCACGAAACATTAAGTCAGCAGCTACAAATACTGTAGCTGCTGTGACTTTTAATATTAGGGCACTTACCTGTCAAGGGTTCCCGCGATGTCGGCACCCCAGCTGATGTTGTGTGCTGCCGCCACCATTCCATTCCTTCACAGCCGGCCCCCTACTGCACATGAGCGAAGCACACTGCGCTTTCTAATTGGCCCGTCAGCAGAGGAAGGAGGCCGATTCCGGAAGTGGAGAAAGTCAAAAACAGGTACCCGCTCCCACCCCCACCCCCACCCCCTGAAAGTTACCAAATGTGGTACCGGAATGGAGGAGGAGACCTATAAGTGGAGGTTCCACTTTTGGGTGGAACTCTGCTTTAAGACAGCTTGATTGCTAGGGGGGCAGACACAGAGGACTAGTAGTGGACAGTGGACCCCAGAACAGGAGGTTACAGGAATCTCTCTGCAAAACTATTGCACAGAGCAGTTAGATATAATATGTGTGTTATTTTAATAAACAAAAAAAATAAACTTTTACAACCCCCTTAACTTTGAAAAGTGTGTACGCATAAGGCTCAATACAATTTGGGGTTCCTTGCACCAAGTGGCCACGAGATACAGGGCCCCAAAGTCAGTTTGGAAAATGTCAAGCACTTTTCTACAGCAGAGAATGACATTTTCCGAACCGACTTTGGGGCCCCGTATCTCGGGGCCACTTGGGGCTAGGATATGTTGTAGTGATAGTTCCACTGGGTTTGCACACCGAATTTGGGGTTCCTAGCACCAAGTGGCCCCAAGATACGGGGCCCCAAATTTGGTTCGGAAAATGTCATTCTCTGCTGCAGAAAAGTGCGTGAGTCGAGTATAAGCCGAGGGGGGCACTTTCAGCACATTTGTGCTGAAAGTGCCCCCCTCGGCTTATACTCGAGTCAAGCACTTTTCTGCAGCAGAGAATGATATTTTCCGAACTCGGCTTATACTTGAGTATATACGGTATTAAAAAAAATTATTTTCATTTGAAAAGATTTCTTGATTGTCATTTAATTATTCTTTTTTAACAATTGTTGAATCGTCCTTCTTTAAAGAGGAAGTAAAGCCTCTTTTTTTTTTTAAATGGAACCTGCAAGGCAAAGGCATAATGAGCTAGTATGCATAGCATACTAGCTCATTATGAATAACTTACCCGAGAACGAAGCCCCGAAGCGACCCTTGTCCACGTCCTCCTCCGCCGCCATCAATCCCGGAGTGACTTCCGGGTCTCGCTGCTCTCGCTGATTCGCCGGAGCCGCAATGACGTCACTCCCGCGCATGCGCATGGGAGCCGCCACGAGCAGCATATCGCCGTGATCTGCGGCGTGCTCAGTTTGCCTGTGCGCCGTAGACAGTTGTGCCTGTCTTTTTGTAAATATCTCCTAAACTGTGTAGGTTTAGGAGATATTTCTTGGACCTACAGATAAGCCTTTATCTAGGCTTACCTGTAGGCCAAAGTGGTTTGTAAGGGTTTACAACCACTTTAACTCTTAGAAAATTTATGTTTTTCAGAGTGTTCATTCAGTTATCCAACTAAATTCGACAGGTTTAACCCCTTGGCACAGAGGCCGCATATTTGCATGCATTAGCGTGAATACAGCTGTGCGCACTCCCGGCACAGTTACTGGCGGTAACATAAGATCAGGAGCTTTCTGATCATGTGACTGCCATGACAGCCAATCACGATGGTCGCATGATCATAAACCCCGCCTACCGGCATCCTAAACCCCTTAAAGGGCCGGGAGGCACTGACTCCAAGGGGTTAAAGCCATCTTAAATCTACTAGTCCATTTAACACTAACCTCTCCACAGCTTGACAACTATGCCATCCAAGGGTGGCCATGTTGCTCCTCCATAGATACAGTGGAGGAGTGAGTATAGCAACCCCGACACAGGAAATGTGTTACTGACTAGATTGACAGGTGAAACTAAAACTAAAAAGCCCCCAAAAATGTATTGTGATCACCTCATTTAAGGATTGATAAGATCATTCAATATGTTAGTTTTTTTGTTTTTAGGTTTAGATATGCTTTAAATGATGCATCTGAGAGTATGAAGCAGACCTTGCACTGTAGACCTTTGTGTGATTCTTCCTGTTATCCTGTGCTTGTTGGCTGATCTCCCCTTACAACCTTTAAGACTATACTGTATGGAATTCGTTTATCTCCGATCCATTTTTTGGTGCCCGTTCATAAAATAGTCATGAAAAGAATTCTCTTTTCAACTTTTCAACTGAGCTCTTAACCTTTTTTCCAGCCATTTTCTCCTGATTTATAAAACTGTGAGACAGAAATAGCACGAAAAGAAATTTAAGAAAAAGGCCTTTGACATTTTCAGAATTAACATGCATTTTTTCAAAACCCTGGGAAAAAAAGGGGAAAAAAGATTCTCACATTTTCAGTCTCCTGAAAGGCATCAGTTTTCTTTAAAAGCACGTTTTCAATCATTTTTATATCATTCAATAAAGTAGCAACCAAGTGTCTTTATACGCACCACATCTCATATACAGAATATATCCCCTACTACTGACAAAAGAGCAGCCAGCAATGTCCATCACCACAAAACAGCAATGGTTCAAATAGCTCCAGTCTTCTTCAGAGCCCACGGGTGTGTGGCCTGATATGACTGATGTGTGGTTTTGTCTCGATGGGCCAAATAGGGAAACAAACACCTATAGGCTTTTAAGTACACATCTTTTCTCTAAGGACATGTGTAGCATTATAAGACCAGTCAGCTCAGTCAAAAGCATTTGAGCTGTCCATACCGGCATAGGCCGCGGCCAATGAAGAAGGTCTCTGGCTTAGGTCAGTAATGGAGGTTATCTATGGCCTGGGAAAGACAAGGGTGGCAGTTGGCCCCAACTTTTTGGAAACTGGAGCTGTCCTTTAAAGCAAATTTGTGCTTCGCCCTCCACAGCAGCAGTTATTCCCTTTTCCTTCACCCCCTGCCTCCCAGTTGAGCTGTCAGGAGTGAAGAAAATAACTAAATAAATGGTGCTTTCAGGAATGAAGAAGCATGTGACTTAGTCCATGTGACTCCAGCTGGCATCACTGAAATCACATAGGGAAACTTCTGAGTAAGCTATGATATGGATGAATTGTAGCTAACATAGGGAGACTTACCCTGCTACTGAATTGCATTGTTCACTGCCTATTAAATACAGGAAAATTGACAAAACTGCCAAAAATTCACAAAAATAAAAAGATGTAATTTGAAATAAGAAAAAAAAAAGACATAAGTAAAGAAAACTTATGCCAAAAATATTTCTTTTCTATTTGAAGAATTCAGAATCCTCACAATGGCAATGCCTGTTTCTTATTGCAAACATTTTTATTGCAACTGAAATGTCCATGTATTATAGCTATTCCTTCAGTTGCATGACCACTTTACATGTACACTCCATCCAAAATTAAATATTAATTACCGATGGAAGGAACAGAGCACCTCGTGTCCTCACCCAGAATAAAAATGGGTCTTGTCAGCTGCTGGTCATCATGGACATCTTATTGGCATTCAAGGTAGCGTACTGAGCATTACAAACACCACTGGGACATGGGGGCACTTGAGGGACTGCAGACAGGGCTAGGGGGTCCCTCTCTCTGACCCCCCATCACCCCTCTCTTTTACCCCCTCTGTCTTTTTCACCCCCTCTGTCTCTTTCTGTCGCCACCTTTCTCTCTCTCTCTCTGTCACCTCTCTCTCTCTCTCTCTGTCACCCCCTCTGTCTCTTTCTGTCACCCCCTCTGTCTTTCTGTCACCCCCTCTCTCTCTCTGTCACCTCCCCAAATGTATGCAGTCTCAAATGCCGCGTACACACTATCGGAATTCTCGTCGGAAAAAACTCTGACGGTTTTTCCGACGGAATTACGACGGAATTCTGCTCAAGCTGTGTTGCCTACACACGATCACACCAAATTCCGACAGTCAATAACACAGCGGCATAAAACACGTTCGACAGCACTATAAAAGGGAAGTTTAATGCTTCCGAGCATGCGTCGAATTGTTTCCAAGCATGCGTCGGAATTTTGCGTGTCGGAATTGCATACAAACGATCGGAAAATCCGATAGAAAGGTTCTCCGTCTGAAAAATTGAGAACAGGTTCTCAATTCAAAGTCCTTCGGAAATTCCGACAGAAAAAGACCGTTGGGCATACACACGGTCGGAAAATCCGATGAAAAGCTCCCATCGGACTGTTTCCATCGGAAATTCCGACCGTGTGTACGCCGCATTAGAGTCTCTTGTGCCATGTCCGCAGTCTCTTACAGTCTCTTGAGCCATGTATGCAATTTCTGACAGTCTCTTGGGCCAGGTATGCAGTCTCTGGTCATCTCTTGTGCCATGCCCAAAGTCTCTTGTGCCATGTCTGCAGTCTCTGACCATCTCCTGTACTACATCTGCAGTCTCTGACCGTGATAAAAGGATAATGACATTGACGAAAAGGGTCAGAGCATGGGTGACCTTAAAATGATGCCCCCCCCCCCCTGAAAAAAGTTCTGCGGACGCCCATGCCTGCACTGTAATTAAATGTTATTTTATCAGGGCATAATGCAGAGGATACAACTACCACTGACTATAAATGTATAGGGTGCTATTTACAAAGTATATTAAAACCCTAAAACTGATCCATTGCACACCCCCATATCTGGCATTTTAAGTGGTTATTCTCATCACCATTCAAGTGTCCAGATGTTGGCATTGTGTCCACTGATTTAGATGTTAAAATACTTTGTTATTAGTTTGAAGTTCAAACTTTGAACTTAGTTATTTCCCCCCTCAGCAAGGACTACATTTTCTCAGGCTTGTTGGCCATTTAATTGCTGAGTGTTCTGCTCCTTGTCTGCTGTTTGGGCATTCAAAGTGTTTCTTTAATATGCCAAGAAAAAAGCACAAAGCAGTTTTGTTAATGTTGAAAATAAAAGAAAACCTTTCCTGAACACTGACTTTTAACTAATTTAAAGGTGGAAATGGGGTCGATCAGTATTTTGACTTGATTTGTGACTTGACCAAAATAAATGACTTGACTTGCTTGACTTCTAGCAGGGACTCGACTTGACTTGCTTGCTTTTCGCCACAGTAACTTGGGACTTACTTGAGACTTGAAGGTTAAGACTTGAGACTTGCTTGTGACTTGCACATGTGTGACTTACTCCCATGTCTGGTTAACAGCATCATTTTATCAACTTGTTTTCCACATATTATCAATCGTTATCGACATAAATGGTACATTTTTTGTCGATCAGTGATCAGTGCACATGGTAATCACAGCCAGTGAGCCAATGAGGAGAGAGGGGGGAAGGGCTGAGTCACGGCTCTGAGTGTCAACGGACATGCAGAGCCACGGACGGCTCTGGAGTGGAACTGCTTGGGGCCCCATTGCAAGCTGCTTGCTCTGGGGGCACTGGGCAGGAGGGAGGTGCAAGGAGTGCCAGTGAGAGACCAGAGAAGAGGAGAAGCTGGGCTGCTCTGTGCAAAACTGTTGCAAGTATGTCATGTTTGTGTGGAGTTTTTTTCGTTTTTTTTTTTTTTTAAAGCTTTCAATATCACTTTAATATCGCAAATGTACTGAAGCAGTACATAGGCAGGCTAGTTTTTTATCCGGATCCTAGAAATGGGAATATTGGGCAGAAGAGTTTGTATAATGCCAGGGATGTTGGCTGCGATGGACAAAGCATACCCGATGTAATACATGTATATACAGCTTAAAATTTATTTCACAAATCCTTATTGTTGAATCACATGCAATTGGAAGAAATTGTCACAGCAACATTTTTTTTCAAAATCATGTATGCAAAAATCTGATACACTGATAGGTTGCCTTTTATTAAATACATGACATCAAACTCCTAATTACAAGCATGCATTTACCAAGGTTACTGCCAGATTTTTCAAATCAAACTGAGTACAATTGTATTAACAGCACACTTTTCTTGCAGCAAGATATATTTGCAAACAGATAATTTCTTGCCACACATGCATTTATTCAGACAACATCAATCCTTTCATAAGATCATACTCTATTGTTATATGCTGTTCATCTTTTTATTGAAAGACTAGACTATCCTCTAGTGGTCAAAGCATCCTTGTAAAAAGATATCATGCACTCAGAAAGAGATTGCTTTCTTTTAAATGTTCCCTGAACATTAATTTGGGACACTTAGCATCATCATTTTCTAGAAGTATATCATTACAAATACTTGTAATATATTACTAATTTAGCTGTAACTTTTTTTTAAAGAAATGCAATTGCTATCCTGTATCACTAATACTGGGGTAAAAAATGTGCAATGCAGTATTGTGCTTATGTGTTTTTTATGCTAAAATGATTTTCTACGGTTCCAGTGAACACAGCAATGTTAAATACAAGTTACAGCATTTGTCTGCTGTGCTCTGCCTGCTTCAGTACAGTATATTCTTATTAATGTTACCGTATATTCATATTTGCTACATGTTTTTATTTTGGTGATTATGAATATCTGTACCCATGAATAGGTGCACTCACTAACTGCATGCTGGACCTATTTATTTATTTTTTATTAGTTTTGTGTAGTTATGTGAAACCCAAATCTCATATAAGTGTTATAATATTGATATATATTGATTTAAATCAGTAAAAAAAAAATGAATACAGTGCAGCTTGACAATTCTTAAATGTGGTGGCTTTATTAGTGTAGTACCCTCTAGCTAGTATGCTAGTATAAATAGGTTAGTTGTTAGGCCCCTTTCACACTGGGGCGGTTTTCAGGCGGTACAGGCGGTACAGCGCTAAAAATAGCGCCTGTATACCGCCTGAAAAAACCGGCCCCATTCACTCCAGTGTGAAAGCCGGCGGGCTTTCACACTGGAGCGGTGCGCTAGCAGGACCGCAACAAAAGTCCTGCTAGCAGCATCTTCGGAGCGGTGAAGGAGCGGTGTATTTACCGCTCCTATACCGCTCCTTCCCATTGAAATCAATGGGAAACCGCGGGGATACCGCCCGCAAACCGCCGCTGCAGCGGCGCTTTGCGGAGGTTTTTAACCCTTTTGCGGCCGCCAGCGGGGTTAAAACCACCCCGCTAGCGGCCGCATACCGCGGGTAAAACTGATGGTAAACTGGGCTGGTGACGCAGCTGAGGAGACACCTGTGCGGACCGGGACTGCTGAAGGCCTGAAGCCTGGGCTGGCAGCAGGTGGAGAGAGACTCTCATCCCTCAGAGTCAGCCGCCCGCACCGCCCCAGTGTGAAACCAGCCTTAGTGTAGGTAAATTAGTTTGTCTGAGAGCCAGGCCTAAGCTGAATCTGGGTCAGGGTTTAGTGACTCAGGGAGGCTGGATGACTCATCTGACAGCTCTTCTGGTGCCTCCCCCTGTTTCCTGGAACATTGGAGAAGGTCTAGGTGTAGTGGGTGGAGGCTAGGAGGGCCTGTCATGCATATTTATGAGGACCCTGGCCAATCCTGAGCAAAAAGGGGCTAGAAGGGGGCAGCTCACCTTATAAATATGCATGAGTCATGCCAGCAGGGGCAGTTTTGTGGAAGATGGGGATGGAGTGCTGAGAAGGCTATTGGAAGACCTTGAGGGTGCCCCTTAGTCTGGGGGGTGTGGGGGGTGTGGGGGAAACACTTCCTGGAGGCACGGGAGCAAGTGAAAGGATAGCGGGAGCAGGTCAGCACATACAGATCTCCTGAGAGTCAGCCAGGTGGGATGGTGAGTGTCAGTCTGGAGGACTGTGGGGATGTTAGCCTGGAGGGCTAGTGAAAGAGGCAGCTGCAGACAGGCAGGTTGGCAGTGCCTGAAGAGGTGGTGCTGGGATCAGTGACCACAGAGAGAAAGTGCTGTGAACGTGTGAGCTGTGTCACCCTATTTTCAAGTATAGGGCTGCGAGTCCCTGCTTCTAATGGGCTTTTGCTACCAAATTGTAACAAAGTGAGACAGCTGGGTTTCTGCAAGCAAATGAGTGCTAGAGGAAGAAGTGGCGTGTATATAGGACTGTATATAGGAAGAGTTGTTCCTGAAGCTGTTTTGCAGTCAAGTGGGCATCCCATAATCTCCATTCCCTATTCTAGTTTATATCCCTCAATAAAAAAGTCACAGGCTCTTCTTCTGAGTACCTGAGTGGAAATTCGATGTGCCTGGCTGTGCAGGGTGGGGGATTGCAGTTACTTGCGGCTCCTTAGAAGGTGTGCTACATTAATTTTAGTGATTGTAAAGTCTCGTTTTTTTCCTATAAAAATAACAAACATGCTATACTTACCTGCTCTGTTGCATTTTTGTGATCCTGGCTCCTCCCTCCTGTTCAGCGCCCCCACAGCAAGCAACTTGCTATGGGGGCACCTGAGCTGAGTCACAGCTCCCTGTGTCCATTCAGACACGAAGCACCTACATGGCCCTGCCCCCTGTCTCCCCTGATTGGCTAGTTGACTTTGATTGACAGCAGCGGCAGCCAATGGTGCCGCTGCTGTGTCTCAGCCAATCAGGAGGGAGAATCTCTGAGACACTCGTGGGCATTGCTGGACAGAGAGGGACCTGGAGTAAGTGTTAGGGGAGCTGCTGCACACAGAAGGCTTTTTAGCTTAATGCATATAATGCATTAAGATAAAAAAAAATTCTGCCTTTACAACCCCTTTAAGTCAGCCATAGCTGGTTCAGTAGGAACTGACCGAATTTCAATCCATCTATGGGCAAGCTGGTTGGACAATTTTCACTCAATCAGTGCCGCTGATTATAGCTAGCGGTGCTGATTAATATTCTGGTGGCATGGAGGCCTCCAAGCTGTCAGAATACAATAGCTCCGCAAGAGGATTCCCCCATCCACCTTGAATTTGTGGATGTGGGAATCAATTCATTTTCTCTTGTTTTGGAGGGAGAAGCAATGGAGTCACCTTTGGACAGAAGCATTGTCAGTCTGGGGGGGGGGGGGGTTAGCTTTGAATGCACTAGTGGATTTAGATGTACTTGACTAACAAAGTACAGCTGAACTCCAGCTCACAGTTTTTAAGCAGTTATTGCTCTTTCACAAGTTTTACCGCCACCCACATAAGTCTAACACTACAGTCTGACAGGGCTGCACACAAGCTGTGGCCGCGGCATTTTTAACTCAGGCTGTAGAGTTTCACAAACTCACCTGTTGAGATCAATGGGGCCTCTTCAAGCCAAACACTTGGTTCACAGTTGCAGCGTGGTCCTGCTATGTACATTTTACATTTAGAAATTAAAAAGGCACTGCCCCCAACGCCAACACACAAGGGGTGCCCGCCTGCATGTTTCAAATTGATAATTTTAGCATGTTGCCGGTGTGAATAGGCTCTTATGCCGCGTACACACGGTTGGACTTTCCGGCAGAAAAAGTCTGACGGAATCTTTTCATCGGATATTACGATCGTGTGTGTGCCTCATCTGATTTTTTTTTTTGAAAATTCTGACGGACCTAGAAATAGAACATGTTTTAAATATTTCCGACGGAACCAATTCCTATTGGGAAAAGTTTTCATTTCAGAGGTTTACAACCACTTTAATTATGACTGGCGGATATGAAGACTGATGCAGCTAAAGGTGGCTAATGCCGCATACACATCAGCGGAATGTCCGACAGAAAAAGTCAGACCGAAGCTTATTATCGTCTAGTCCGATCGTGTGTATGCCTCATAGGACTTTTTTTTTTCAAACATTCTGACGGACCTAGAAATGGAACATGTTCTAAATATTTCAGACGGAACCAATTCCTATTGGGAAAACCGCTCGTCTGTATGCTGTTCCGACGGACCAAAAACGGCGCATGCTCTGAAGCAAGTACGAGACGGCAGCTATTGGCTACTGGTTATTGAACTTGCTTTTTCTAGTCACGTCGTACGTGTTGTATGTTACCGCGTTCTAGACGGTCAGACTTTGGTGTGATCGTGTGTAGGCAAGACTGTTTCAGTGGAACTCCGTCGGAACTCCATCGGAAAACCCTTCGGAGTTTATTTCCGATTGGGAAACCGGTCGTGTGTACGCAGCATTACTGTTATAGGGTGATAACACTCTGTCCCACTCAATTGTAATTGTGGGTCTGGTGGAGAGTTTGTTTCAACAAATGTTACACAGGCATGACACCCTGTTGTCACCATCAGAAAACCTGCCCTGGGAAATGCCATGCAGCAATCGCGGGAGCGCATGCAAGTGGCTGCAAATAGGTTGCAGGATATCAGCAGTACTGAGATGCCACAAAGGATAGCAAAAGTGAAATCAAGAATTGTATTCCTAAAAATGGCAGGTGTTTATAATACACAAACTAAGGGTCACTGTCTACGGACTTCAGTTGTCAATATCAACAAGCTTTTTACACCAATGTGAGACACTTCTGAGATCTTTCAATATGTATTGCAGATGCGTTTGATCTGCAGTTCACCTGCTTCGGTACGCTTTTCCCCTAATGCCACGTACACACGGCCGGAATTTCCGATGGGAGCTCTTCATCGGATTTACCAACCGTGTGTATGCCCCTCAGTCTTTTTCTGTCGGCATTTCCGACAGACTTTAGATTGAGAGCCTGTTCTTAATTTTTCCGTCGGAAATGCAGACGAAGTTTTGGACGGTGCAAAGTCCGGCCGTGTGTATGCGGCATTAGGCTCGTTCACACTAGCGGTTGAGGGACAGCAAATCCCTGCAGTTGCTTTGCAACCACGGCAGGAATTATACCCCCGTCCCTTGCAATGCACAATAGTTGCAGCGCCCTAGTGCGTGGTTCAAGGGGTAAAGCAGGCAGTGAGGAGGCAATACAAAGTCTCCTCACCACCAGTCAAATGCTCTCTGAAATGCCATCTTAATGCGAATCACTCTTCAGAGTCCAAAGCAAGTATGAATGAGCCCTAATGCCGCATACACATTATTGGAAATGCCACCAGCAAAACTCAGATGAGAGCTTTTTGTCGCAAAATGCGACAGTGTGTATGCTCCATCGGTCTTTTGCTGGCAGAATTCCAGCCAGCAAAAGATTGAGAGCATGTTCTCTATTTTTCGGTCGGGAGAAGTTCCTATCCAAAAAAACGATCGTCTGTATGCAATTTGGACACACAAAATATAATGCATGATGGGAAACAATTCGACACATGCTCGGAAGCATTGAACTTAATTTTCTCGGCTTGTCGTAGCGTTGTACGTCACTGCGTTCTTGACAGTCGAAAGTTCAGAGAACTTTTGTGTGACCGTGTGTATGCAAGACAAGCTTGAGCGGAATTCCGTCGGAAAAAACATCCAAGATTTTTTGAACAGAAATTCCGCTCTTGTGTATGCAGCATTAGACTTGTATAAGCTGAGTTGCAGTTTTGAAGCAAACTTAGCACTGGTCCATAATGTAATTCAGTTTACAGCAACATCAAGTGTGATCAGTTCAGGGTAGCTGTACTTGGGCAACTGAAACTAGCCTGTGTATGATTAAAGTAAGATTTATTAATAATGAAACAGAACGCACAGCAAAAGTGAAGACAGATGTAAACCATAAACCAGGTGAAAAAATACCTAACTAGCAACCTACCTATAATACAATGGGGGTTATTTACGAAAGACAAATCCACTTTGCACTACAAGTGCAAACTACAAATGCAAAGCGCACTCGCTGTAAACTCGCTGTAAAGTGCAGTCGCTGTAAATCTGAGGGTTAGATCTGAAATGAGGGGAAGCTCTGCTGATTTTTTTATCCAATCAAGCTAAAAGCTAAAATGCTGTTTTTTATTTTCCTTGCATGTCCCCCTCAGATCTACAGCAACTGAACTTCCAAGTGCACTTTAAGTGCAATTTCAAGTGCACTTTGAACTTGTAGTTTGCACTTGTGCAAAGTGGATTTGCCTTTAGTAAATAACCCCCACTAGATACAAAATATGGATAAACTGGGTAAGACACGAGCTGCAAGGAAAAGGACCAGGAAGAAGGCCATAACTGGGATCAGGGACAAGGGGAACAAATATAAGTAGCAGGGCACAGAATAACAGTGATCAGGATCACAGTCAAGAGCAGTGTATCAATAAGTTATTACCAGGTAGACAACAGAGAGGCAAAACACTGAGCCAGTGAAGGACATTAGGGAAAGGGTTATATACCTTCACAGCAGCAAGCATCAGGTGGAGACAGATTGTGGGGATCAGCTGTCTATTAGAACACAACTGCTGGTGGTTACTGAAACTACACCATTCCACTCTGGGAACCACGGTGCCACCAGCAGGTGATCCAGGACCTTACAGGAATGTGGCAGCATTGTCACTGATGATTCACAAGCCTGTAGCATGTCAATCAGCACTTGACTACATCTAGTCCTGCCCACTTCTTTCTTAAATGACAGCACTGCCTTTGTTGCTGAAACCCTCCCACTGTGTACTGCAGTATCTGTGACGAGGAGTGTGTGTGACACAAATGAAGGAGGATTTGGCACAAACAGAGAAAGTAATATCTGAATTTGACACTTGTTTAAATTGTCATACAGGGACCCGTATTAGTACTTTAAACTTTTAAACAAAATAGTTTTTATTTTTATTTTGGTAGCCCTTATGTAATTGTAAAATGACATAAAAATTAAAAACTTGCTTCTTCTCCATCTTTAGCTGCATAAGTCATCATATCCGCCAGTCATAATTAAAGTGGTTGTAAACCTCTGAAATTAAAGCTTTCGTCAGTCATTTTCTAAAATAAAGGAATTAAAAAAAAATAAAAAAATAATAAAAACTTTCGTCAGTCTGCGTCAACACAAGACAACCCTGGGAGATGGCCTCAACCCCCATCCAGCAAACAGCAGATGATTGACAGCCTCAGGAATGCATGTTTCCTTATGAGACTGTGTAGAGGGGAGTGGGTCTATTCCCTTCATTCAGAGAAAAGATATACATGTGCCCAAATCCTGATAGTTTGTACATGTATTTGAACTATCAGGTGTAAAAGGGATGTGACCACATGTTAACACTACAAATACTGAATGGACCCTTTGCACAATACTGCACCCTTCCCAGCAAACTATGAAATGAAAAACAGGGATATTTAGTTCACATATATTGCAATACATGTTTAGTCTGACCAACTCCGTCAAAGTAATTCCTCTTCTGGCCAGTCCTACACTGCCTTGCCACTGCAAATGCTACGGTGGACACCATGTCAACCTGGGGCATAAAGACACAACGTGGGGGAGAGCTACAAGGTTCTGGTCTGGTCACTGACCTGCATACAACAGAGAAAAGATATACATGTGCTCAAATCCCAATAGCTTGTACATGTATTTAAACTATCAGGTGCTAAAGGGGTGTGACCACATGTTAACACTACAAATACCGAATTGACCCTCTGCACACTGCTGCACCCTTCCCAGCAAACTATGCATTGAAAAACAAGGATATTTAGCTCACATATTGTGACAGACCTAGCCGGGACAGAGGCTGTTGGAGGGGACTGTGTCACGCCCCCTGGTAGTGGTGAGTCTGATTAGCAGAGAAGGGCCTCCCTTGCGGCTCCCGCTCGCCGGTCCCCTGATGATGTGACAGTAGGACCAGGAGTCAGGAGGGGCACAGGTGCCTGGCAGGAACAGCAAGACCGGTACAAGAGCTCCCTGGATCAGCTCAGCGGTGGAGGTAAGTAGGTCTCTGCAGGTAGGCAGGTTCTGTGTGCAGGCTGGAACAACAGGCAGACTTGGATCTGTATGCAGACTGGAACAACAGGTAAGCTGTAGCTATGTGCAGGCTGGAACAACAGGCAGACTTGGATCTGTATGCAGACTGGAACAACAGGTAAGCTGTAGCTGTGTGCAGGCTGGAACAACAGGTAAGCTGTAGCTGTGTGCAGGCTGGAACAACAGGCAGACTTGGATCTGTATGCAGACTGGAACAACAGGTAAGCTGTAGCTGTGTGCAGGCTGGAACAACAGGCAGACTTGGATCTGTATGCAGACTGGAACAACAGGTAAGCTGTAGCTGTGTGCAGGCTGGAACAACAGGCAGACTTGGATCTGTATGCAGACTGGAACAACAGGTAAGCTGTAGCTGTGTGCAGGCTGGAACAACAGGCAGACTTGGATCTGTATGCAGACTGGAACAACAGGTGGACTAGGATGGTCAAACGGGCCGGGTCAGGTATCAGGCTGGCAGCGCAGTACAGGAGGATAAGACAAGAGGATGGTCACAGACAAGCCAAGGTCGATATACAGGGACAGAGCGGATGGTCAAGGATAGCCGGGTCAGACACAGGTAAACAGACTTCAGATCAGGTATACACTCAGAACGCTGTAGAGCAGACAGCGGGGACCGTCAGTGACAGACGGGTTTAAATAACCTCATTGGCGCCAATGGGGGCGCGCACCCATCCGCGCACGTGCGCTCTCGTCTGCGGGCGCGCGCGTGCACACGCGCGCTCGCGCATGCGCAATTACAACCGAGAACGGGAACCAGGGATGCTGAGGCGCCGATTACTGGCAGGATCATCACGTCGCCGGCCACTGATGGAGCCTTCATGACAGACTGAATGCGAGCCTATTGCCTTGTGATTACGGACCCTGGCATTTGGGGGAACGGTGCTCTTTGTGAGCTGTATGCCTGGGGACCGCTCAGCTGGTTTTACTTGGATTTAGGTCCATGCTGGCCCCCGAAGACACATAGACTGGATATATATATGCTGTATAAATGTATATACAGTGGTGTGAAAAAGTGTTTGCCCCCTTCCTCATTTCCTGTTCCTTTGCATGTTTGTCACACTTAAGTGTTTCGGAACATCAAACCAATTTAAACAATAGTCAAGGACAACACAAGTAAACACAAAATGCAATTTGTAAATGAAGGTGTTTATTATTAAAGGTGAAAAAAAATCCAAACCATCATGGCCCTGTGTGAAAAAGTGATTGCCCCCCTTGTTAAAACATACTATAACTGTGGTTGTCCACACCTGAGTTCAATTTCTCTAGCCACACCCAGGCCTGATTATTGCCACACCTGTTCACAATCAAGGCATCACTTAAATAGGAGCTGCTTGACACAGTAAGGTCCACCAGAAGATCCTTAAAAGCTACACATCATGCCGAGACCTAAAGAAATTCAGGAACAATTGAGAAAGAAGGTAATTGAGATATATCAGTCTGGAAAGGGTTATAAAGCCATTTCCAAAGCTTTGGGAATCCAGCGAACCACAGTGAGAGCCATTATCCACAAATGACGAAGACATGGAACAGTGGTGAACCTTCCCAGGAGTGGCCGGCCGCCCAAAATTACCCCAAGAGCGCAGCGACGACTCATCCAAGAGGTCACAAAAGACCCCACAACAACGTCCAAGGAACTGCAGGCCTCACTTGCCTCAGTTAAGGTCAGCGTTCATGCCTCCACCATCAGGAAAAGACTGGGCAAAAATGGCCTGCATGGCAGAGTTCCAAGGAGAAAACCACTGCTGAGCAAAAAGAACATCAAAGCTCGTCTCAATTTCTCCACAACACATCTGGATGATCCCCAAGACTTTTGGGACAACATTCTGTGGACCGATGAGACAAAAGTGGAACTCTTTGGAAGGTGTGTGTCCAAGTATATCTGGCGTAGAAGGAACACTGCATTTCAGAAAAAGAACATTATACCAACAGTAAAATATGGTGGTGGTAGTGTGATGGTCTGGGGCTGTTTTGCTGCTTCAGGACCTGGAAGACTTGCCGTGATAAAAGGAACTATGAATTCTGCTGTCTACCAAGAGATCCTGAAGGAGAATGTCCGACCATCTGTTCGTGTACTCAAGCTGAAACGAACCTGGGTTCTGCAGCAGGACAATGATCCTAAACACACCAGCAAGTCCACCACCGAATGGCTGAAGAAAAACAAAATGAAGACTTTGGAGTGGCCTAGCCAAAGTCCAGACCTGAATCCTATTGAGATGTTGTGGTATGACCTTAAAAAGGCCGTTCATGCTCGAAAACCCTCTAATGTAACTGAATTAGGACAATTCTGCAAAGATGAGTGGGCCAAAATTCCTCCAGGACGCTGTAAAAGCCTCATTGCACGTTATTGCAAACGCTTGGTTGCAGTTGTTGCTGCTAAGGGTGGCCCAACCAGTTATTAGGTTTAGGGGGCAATCACTTTTTCACACAGGGCCATGATGGTTTGGATTTTTTTTCACCTTTAATAATAAATACCTTCATTTACAAATTGCATTTTGTGTTTACTTGTGTTGTCCTTGACTATTGTTTAAATTGGTTTGATGTTCTGAAACACTTAAGTGTGACAAACATGCAAAGGAACAGGAAATGAGGAAGGGGGCAAACACTTTTTCACACCACTGTATAATGTGTGTTGTCCCATGCATTATGGGACACATACTGTCAGATGCTACTCCAGCCAGCCTATCTGTTGTCTTCTGTAATGTAGATGAGGCTGGTCTGGCTTGTAAGTGTATTCCACACAATGTTGTTGTGCTAATTAGCCCTGTGTTAATGTTTATGGTAATATGGTAATGTCTATTGAATAGTCATTCAAATGAGCTAGGAGCCTTAAAGTCTTAAGCCCCATACACACGGTCGGATTTCCCCATGGATTCTGTCCTATCGGACAATGTTGTCGTAAAATCCGACCGTGTGTAGGCACCATCGGACAGTGTACGTCGGATTGTCCGACGGACAAAGTCCTATCTCCTGCTGGATAGATTTTTCGACAACAAAGTCCGATCACACCAAATCCGATCGTGTGCATCGAATTCCGACGGACAAAGTGCTACGCATGCTCAGATCACATTACAAGACCAAAGCTATTGGCTACTAGCCTCTACGTAGTCCCGTCGTAGGCAACAAACGTCACCACGTTCAGAATGATCGGATTTTCCGACAACTTTGTCCGACCGTGTGTACGCAACACCAACATCGGACAAAGTACGACGGACATGATCCGACGGACCTGGTCCTCGGATAATCCGAGCGTGTGTATGGGGCTTTACCCTGAAAAGTCAACTAGTCTGGGTCAATGATTAGATAATTAGCTCATGCTAATTATGTTAGGTACTAGTCATCCGGCTGTATATATGTGGGTGACATGTCAAATAAAAGTTATTCCTGATGTACTCCAAGACTAGTGCTGTCTAGTTATTGGGGGTTCCTATAACCAGATCCATTGGACTCATGTTCCAGGACTTAGGAAGCATTTACGGCGGACACCTTGAGTACAGGATCCGTCACACATATAATGCAATACATGTTTAAGCTGACCAACTCAGTCAAAGTACCGGTAATTCCCTTCATTCAGGTCTCTGCTCTATGGTGTGCAGCGTGTGACATCAGGACCCCGCCCCCTGCTACATGGGCTGAGAAATAATGTGTAAACTCTGTACTTTGAACGGCTGTAGAGAAGAGAGTGCTGAAGATTAACAGGTAAAATTGGAAGGCTTTGCTTTATTTCTGTGCATCACCTGAGGCTAGTCACTTCAGTTGGTATATGTAAGGGTTTACATCCACTTTAAAGGAGCATCTTAGGAGGAAAGACAGTTCTGTCTGTTATACAGAATGTAAATGTTTCAGATAAATAGTTGTGCAGCTCTAATGCTTCCTTATATTCTTTTCATTATAAAGTGACAGGTACTGTATA
The DNA here is from genome assembly GCA_028564925.1 of Lithobates sylvaticus. Classification (NCBI taxonomy): domain Eukaryota; kingdom Metazoa; phylum Chordata; class Amphibia; order Anura; family Ranidae; genus Lithobates; species Lithobates sylvaticus. The sequence goes on along the minus strand of CM053029.1, from coordinate 505,306,670 downwards.
TGGTCTGATACCTAGTCATACAACGGAAGGATATATAAGAATTCAGGAGTAGGACTACCATTTTCTTAACACAAAATCTTCAAAGAGTACAGACAGCCCTTAAAATCAGGTAGACAAATATTTAGTTCTTCTTTCTTTCTCAGACAAATCATTTCCTTTTGTTATGTGATTTCATGCAAATGCATTTCTCACACTGTGGATCAAGGCATGTCTTCATCAATCAAGAGTCACAACATGTAAAAGAATTTGCAAGAGAGAATTCCTATAAAAGCTATAGAGAGATCTATAACATCTATATGTTCTGCAAAAAGATCTCCAGAACCTCCAGAATTTGAGAGGTTCAAGTCTCCACCTCCACAATAACCCCTCATATGTTCTTCATTCTCCCTTAAGACCTAAAGAATGCAGTTACAAAGTTTTTTTTTTTTTGTTCAACTTACTGCTTTTGCTGCCATAGAGCAAGGAACCCCCATATTGAACACACCTTGAGTTATGTTGGCCAGATGTCCTGTTGGCTAGTAACTAAAGATGTAGGATGTAACATAGCTCCTTCTTTCCCCAACTTTTTATTTGGTATCTGCATGTTATACTGCATGGTTGGAAGGATGTCATTTGGCTTTCACAACAAAGTTGGAAGGCCCTTGCAGCTGTTGATCATATATACAGTATCTCACAAAAGTGAGTACACCCCTCACATTTTTGTAAATATTTTATTATATCTTTTCATGTGACAACACTGAAGAAATTACACTTTGCTACAATGTTAAATAAGTGAGTGTACAGCTTGTATAACAGTGTAAATTTTCTGTCCCCTCAAAATAACTCAACAAACAGCCATTAATGTTTAAACCGCTGGCAACAAAAGTGAGTACACGCCTACGTAAAAAATGTCCAAATTGGGCCCAAAGTGTCAATATTTTGTGTGGACACCATTATTTTTCAGCACTGCCTTACCCTCATGGAGATCACCAGAGCTTCTCAGGTTGCCACCGGAGTCCTCCTCCACTCCTCCATGACGACATCACGGAGCTGGTGGATGTTAGAGACCTTGCGCTCCTCCACCTTCCGTTTGAGGATGCCCCACAGATGCTCAATAGGGTTTTGATCTGGAGACATGCTTGGCCAGTCCATCACCTTTACCTTCAGCTTCTTTAGCAAGGTAGTGGTCGTCTTGGAGGTGTGTTTGGGGTCGTTATTATGTTGGAATACTGCACAGTCTCCGAAGGGAGGATCATGCTCTGCTTCAGTATGTCACAGTACATACAATATACAGAAATAAAAAAAACGCGCTACAGGTAGTGCATAATAGGTGCATGCTGCTGCTCAACGTGGGATACACACACAAAAGTACATACATTTGACATTTATTTACAGTGACATTTATTTTATGTCACAGTACATGTTGGCATTCATGGTTCCCCTTAATGAACTGTAGCTCCCCAGTGCCGGCAGCATTCATGCAGGCCCAGATCATGACACTCCCACCACCATGCTTGACTGTAGGCAGAGCCGATCTGCCCTATACGCTCACTATGCAAGCTGCGTAGGGCCCCGCCGCTGTGAGGGGCCCCCAAGGGCGGATCGGCTCTGCTCCTGGAGCTCCAATTATACCGGGATGATGCCCGCAGCTGCAGGCATCATCCCGGTACCGTTGTTTAGAGCGGGAGATTGGCTTTCCAGGGATAACAACCGATGCGGCTAAAAGCTCTCGTCCCCCCCTCTTTTCCTGCGGCCTGCCAGGTTGCGTGCTCGGATAAGGGTCTGGTATGGATTTTGAGGGGGACCCCACGCCATTTTTTTTTTGCCCGGGGTTCCCCTTAAAATCCAGCCCAGAACTCAAGGGTCCGGTATGGATTTTGAGGGGGACCCCACGCCATTTTTTTAAAAAAAATGTGGCTGGGGTCCCCCTTAATATCCATAGCAGACCTGAAGGGCCTGGTTATTGAATTTGGGGGGACCCCCACGCTTTTTTTTTTTTTTTTTTTTATCAATGACTTTTTTTTTATCAATGGCTTTCAATGAATGACTGTTCTCTGTGTTACGGGAGCCGTCAATTCATTAGCTGCGAGTGATTTTAAATAGCTTTTTTTCCTGCAAAAATTACACTTTTTGCAGGGACAGTTCTAAGCACAGGAAACATGCGCCCCTTCACAGGCATACTATAGACACCCCCCAGGTACGAAATTTAAAGGAATATTACACTTTTATTGTTTCACTTTAAGCATTATTAAAATCACTGCTCCTGAAAAAACGGCTGTTTTTTTAAAAAAAATTGCATTGATACATGTCCCCTGGGGCAGGACCCAGGTCCCCAAACACTTTTTATGACAATAACATGCATATTAGCCTTTAAAATGAGCACTTTTGATTTCGAACGTTCGCATCCATTGTACAACATGGCAAATTCGGTCGATTCCAGGCAGCCCCGCGGTGGTGTAGCTCATAGGAGGCACAAAGCAACTCCCATGAGCAAGGATAAGATGGTGGAGATGGTGTGCATCCCCGGGAAGTACGACTAGGACTACAAGCTGCGCAATTACAAAAGGCCCAACAACATTTTGCAGAAGGTCATCACCGTTTTGCAGTGCGATTTTTCAATGCAACGAACCAAGGACCAAATCAGAAAACAATCTCAAACATCAAGAGCAAGACCACATGGATTCCATACATAAGATCATCAAAAAAAGTAAGCAAGATTTGTGTCTAACCAATATGGATATGTGTAAATTAGCTGTCTGTATATGTGTTTTCTCCAAGTAGCTTGAGATAATTATATATAGAAAGCAGATTTGAACATTCTTATTTGGTTATGATTTTGGAGATTTCTTTATTTTTGTACCTAATTGTTTTCTTTTCTTTCAACAGGGAGGCACCAAAAATGAGGCAACAGGCAAGCCACCAGAAGGGGCGAAGAGAGGCTACCCTCGCTTGGGCCCCAACAGGGGAGGTAACAAGGCCATCTTCCCACCAAAAACTTATGTGACAACTTCAAACACACTCATTTAGCCACCGACAGGGGTGATTCTAGGTGGGCCAAAGGCCATGGACTTAGGGCAGAACTTAAGGGGTAAAGAACCCTTTCTGGTTGGTGCCTGGCTCATCGGTGCCCATTAATGCTGCCTTGCCAGTGTAGACATGGCTAGAGGAGGATCACAGTCACACAGAGTCACGCCTGCTAGAATGATCATCATATATCCCCTATCCCATAGGAGACAAGAGGGATGGGGGGCAACTGCAGGACTTTTTCAAGGTTGGCCCTTGTCCAGTGTTTTCCCTCTGTAAAATACATCACCTTCCCTTTTCTATGCATTTTTCACTGTTAAAAAAACACAGTGCAGCATGGTGGAGTCCACTAGTCAGGAGAAAACATTGTCATCAGACCAAGTGCAAGGTTGGTCAACTAATGAAGCAGCATGGATGCTAGAAACAGATGGGACTAGGGGTGGCTTAATGAATGGTGTATTGTTTCTTTTTAGAGCAAAGTGAGTGTGGTCATCTCACCCAGGATGTGGGTTTGGAGGCATGGGATCTGACTCCTGGACCCAGCACAGACCTGTCCGTTGTGGACTTCAAATCCCCTGACGCAAGTTGCACTTCGGGCCAAAGTGACCCCCGAAGAGGAAGAAAGTTTTCGGGAGCCTCTTGTTTGTGCAAGTAAGTATTCTTGTTATCTGGCTTCAAATGTGTCTACATGTTGAGTGTTTAGCTGAACAAACAAAACACCCACTCCACACATTAGCAAAGTATGAAGTGCCTTAACATTAGCATGGAGAAGGAAGAGGTGGAAGGAGCTGTCATTTTTGCTAGGTACGAGGTAGGAGTTTTGGAGACCCAGGCACCAGAGCCAAGATTACTGAGTAGTTGCAGTGTGTACATTCCTAGTAGTGTAGGTGTCTGAAGGGCAAGCACGTTGCAAGCAACAATAGACTGGGTAGGTAAGTATTTCCTGAATTTGACTAGTAATTTGACCATAACTTACTATGTAGGACCTCAGCCACTTAACCATCTTAATCCTTTTTTGTCTTCTTACTAGGTCATGATGTTCCAAGATGCACAATTGGCAGAATGAGTGCATATATGGTGCATTGTTTGAAGGAGCTGGAGCAAATAAAGGAGGCTGCCACTGCTTTACAGCGAAGAATCAGAGATTTTGTAGACATACTTACCAAATTCTAATTTCCTCTTGCCTGTTCGGAAGTTTCTTGTTCCATTTGTTGCCTCCTGTTTGCACATTGAATATTTACCATGTTTTCCTGACTTTTAAATGATCAAGTTTAGTGTTCAAACTCAGTGTTTCTCCACTCTACTCCTCTAGGTGCATCACCAGGTTCATGTTTTCTGTATTTTCCTCAGTCTAGAAATGACTGTGTGAATTACTAACATTGAAAATGACAACATCCCCTGTGCCAAATTCTACAAGTATAGAAAACATGACCTGGGTTTGCATTATGAGGAGTAGAGTTGGGAAACACTGCCCTAACTAATGTGAATTGTACATTTTCAGTGTTTTGAAGAATATAAAACCCAAAATTTGAAGGTGCTCCCAAATTGTCCCTTAACATTCTTATTTCCCTCATGATCCCATGCCTAAAATGTGTGTATTTCCATACATCTAGTTTGCTAAAAGCCACAAAACACACAGTGTGTTAACATGTGCTATCTACCATCACTGGGTATCAATGGGCGCATTTTGAGAGTGCAACCCCTTCCTCATAACTAAAGAAGCTCAGAGGAAGGGGGTTACCCCCCCGGAAACACGTCCATTAATACTCTGGGATTGGACGCTAGTACATGTTGACACACTGCGTGTTTTGTGGGTTTAGTAAAAAAGTTGTTTGTAACTACACACATTTGCGGCATGGGATAAGGATGGGGTAAGGGTAATTGTGGCTTAAAATGTTGGCTTTTAAAGGGGTGAGATCACCCCATATGAGGAAGGCAACATCCACACAGTCTTGGGATACTAATGTCTCATTTGGCCATCACTTTAATAAAATGGAACTTTGTAAGTTCCTGCATTTGGGATGCGTATCTAATATTTTGAACATGCCTGTTTAGCTCCAAAAAAGGGTAAATAATGCAAAACATACATGTTATACACCAAGATGTTGGTTTGTTTTAAAACCTTAAAACGCACATGTGAATGTGCTTTGAGCAAATCTTTTTTACTAAATAATGTGTGGCTTATTATTTCAAAGCTCAATACCAGTGTATTTGTTAAGTAGTTGTAGTTACAGTGACAATGTGCTCTTAAAATTTGGCCAACTCCTGCAATTTTTAGTCCTCCAAATAATTAGAAGAGTTGAAAAGGCATAATGTTTTTAAACTTCATGCATTAGATCCATTAAGAACAAAAATGTTGTGTGTGTATAGCAGACCCACAGCACACCATAATAGTTAGCTGAATATTAGATATTGTCACCTCATGTAGCAAATAGGTTACATTTGCACTATTGGAGCAAGTGGCCAAAATAAAGCCCATTTGTGAACATATTAGATACATAAGAAACACAGACGACAGTAGTTCAAATGAAATAGGAGTTTATGATCAAAGAAATATATTATTCATGATCAGCTACAATTCTGCCAAGCCACTGCCCCTCTAACCACAAAAGTAATCCAGGTATTTTTGCCGTAGATCTCTTGCATTTTGAGAGGGCCATCCAGCACGGGCATTTTCGAGAGACGTCATCACGCCCACAGACGGCCGAGCTGCAGCCTCTTCACCTGGGCCTCCCACTGCAGGGTCTGCATCAGTTGGCACTGAGGCCAGGTAGCAGCTAGCAATCCTCCGTAAAAAAATTATGGAGGATACAGCAGCACAATACCACATGGTTGATTTTGTATAGCGCCAGGTTAATTGGGGTTAAAAACAGCCTGAAACGACTGGAGAGGATGCTAAAGGCATTTTCAACCACCCTTCTGCCACGAGAGAGTCTGTAGTTAAATATTCTCTGCTCTGGGGTGAGGTTCCTCATATGAAACGGTTTCATAAGATGTTACCACAGAGCAAAGGCCTCATCTGCAACAAATACAGAATTGAGGCCCTCAACAATATCCTCAGCAGGTGGCAAGTTTAAGGTGTTATTCTGGAGTCGCTTGTAGAACTCTGTCTGCATAAAGACTCCTCCATCAGAGTTGCAGCCGTTCTTCCTAACAACCAGATACAGGAACTCATATGTGGCAGACACTACAGATAGCATTACTATGCTGCAAAAGCCCTTATAATTAAAATAATATGAGCCCAATTTGGGTGGTGGAGCAATCCGGACATGTTTTCCATCAATAGCACCACCACAGTTGGGAAAATCCCACTGGTGCTGGAACTGGGCTGCAACGTCCTGCCATTGCTGTGGGTTTGAAGGAAACTGTGAATTAAAAAAAGAAAAAAAATACTACTTCTGCACATAACATTGCAAGTAGATTTGACACAAACATGGTGAGCCAACATAAGGAGAAAACATAAATGAGTATTTAGAGACAAACGGATAAAGTCAATTTAACTGATTCATCTCCCCCTCTGGTGGCCCATTAGCAAAATTTTCGGGTGGGGGGAGGAAATGGGTAGATGATTTGGACAGGTAACCCTCTCTACTTCCACGAGAGCTGTTTGCATAAATAATCTGGGATACTTTAGCCAGTCCCTCCTTACACTATTGGCAGCCCAGTGGACAGGTAAGAATCATCATGTCATAATCTAAAAATATGGATCCCCACTGTCCAAAATGCAGCACATTTTGACATTCAGAAAATACATATCAATATAATAGGAGACAAAAACTGTCTACAATTAGTAGGTAATCAAGCAGGCCCTTGCACTACTTGGTTGGGTGAATTTCTACAGAAATATGACCACAAAAAAGGGATAGTGTGTATGGGTTTTGCAAAGTGAGCAGATAGAGTATTTGTATCTGTTGACTTAGCATTGGGGGGGGGGGGGGAGTTTGGGCCCCCAAAAATGGCCTTTGGCACTCAGCCTGAATTGGAGGACAACAATAACATTTGGACACATTTTAGGTGTTTTGGGTAAGCACAAAAATGTAGCTGACAAAATACATTGTTAAATTACTAGGCTAGGTGTGTATGGATCCAGGATAGCATGCTGGGGAGGTGGGGGAAGGAAAAATGCATGTAGGCCAAAAAAGGAGCAGGAAAAGCTTACAGCATGCATGAGGACAAAAAGGACATTCACAGCATATTACAATAATGTTAATTAGGGAATCAAAAATTCATACAATACATTAGCAAACATTAAATACATATGTATGTTATGTTAAATGTTAAAGACAAAAACTTTCCCGAATATAGTCCTTCTGCGGTACTTGAATAATGGCTGAGCAGGTGACTGGAATAATGAGTCCCAGAGCCTGGGAGGAGATCCCAGTGGTAAACTTGAGGTCCTGGAGACTTCTCCCTGTCACCAAGTAACGCAAGGTGGCTATTAGCCTTTGCTCAGGAGTGATGGCAAGCCGTATGCATGCGTCCTGCTTCTTAATATAGGGGGTCGCCAATGCCAAGAGTTGGTGGAAGCAGGGGTCCGTCAAGCGGAGATAATTCCGAAAATCATCCGGATTATTGTCCTGAAGCTCCCGCAGCAAAGGCATATGACATAATTGGTCACGATTAAGAAACCGATTTTTGGGCCAAGAAATCCTCCTCCTCCTGTTCCTGGACTGGACTTGGGTCAAAGCAATAACTCCAAGGCCAATAATAGCACGTTCTCTCCTCCGATTCAGCAACATGGCTGGTTGATGAACGGCCGTTCAGAAGCAAACTGACAAGCACGAACTGAAAAGCGCAAATCAACACTCACCAAACTTCTACTAACATGAAATTAGTAGAAGGAGCCCAAAGGGTGGGACCTGACAATTGAACTTCCTCTTTATCAGCTCATAGTACATCTAGTACCTCACTACGTTCGTGTTTGTTGGCCGACAATTGTGTACCGTTTGTATGCAAGACAAAATCCAGGCACACTCCCTTCGGACAAAAGTCTGACTCTTTGTCTGAGGAAAATCCGATTGTGTGTACGAGGCTTTAGGGTAAACAGGGCATTAACTCTAAGTAAGTATTACAGACATGGAAAACATTCATTGTGCCCTGTTCCCCCTTATCTGAAACAGTTATATTTTTTAATTTTGAGCATTTAAATTGGAATCAGGTTGCCTTACACCCTTGGGGTCTGAAGGCTAGAGTACACTTTGCTTTAAACAAATGAGAAAACCTGTCCCTTTAATACACCTATTCGTTTGAAACACACTAGATCGAAAGGTATGTCGATTTGATTCACAAGTAAAAAGTGCTTAATTTTGAAACTGAAGCTATTTATTTTAAAAGATGTTGCAAGATGTCAGGACTTCATATTATTTCTGTCATGTAAATATCATAATGGTATTCAATGTTTAATCCCTCATCAGGAACAATTATATCAAAAAATGTGGCAGTGCTTTATTTTGTCTTTCAAGCAATCATTTACAATGGAGAACTGATCAGAAAGTTAATACTATTGAAGAACGTTGCCAAAAATTACTTAAAGTGATACGTCTCATTTCTTTTTCTCTTTAACTATAAAAAACATGTTATACTTACTTGTTCCATGCAGTGGTTTTGCACAGAGCAGCCCATGCCAGATCCTCCTCTTCTCAGGTCTCTCTGCGGCGCTCCTGGCCCCTCCCTCCTGTCGAGTGCCCCCACAGCAAGAAGCTTGCTATGGGGGCACCCGAGCCAAGTCGCAGCTCTGTGTGTCCATTCAGACACAGAGCCGCAGTTCGGCCCATCCCCTCTCTCTCATCATTGGCTAACTGACTTTGATTGACAGCAGCAGGCGCCAATGGCGCTGCTGCTGTGTCTCAACCAATCAGGAGGGAGAGTTCAGGACGGCCGAGGCACTCGTGCATATCACTGGATCGAGATGGGGCTCAGGTAAGTATTAGAGGGGCTGAGGGGGGCTACTGCACACAGAAGGCTTTTTATCTTATCCCCTTAGCGCCGACCGTACGCAAATTTGTGTTTGTGGCTTGAAGTGGTTAAACCTGGGTACCATTTTTAAGAGCCAGCGGTTGGCTTTTTTAGTGATACCAACCGATGAAAAAATAAAAAAGCTGCTCGGCTGTTATCCTGAAGGAGCGGGAGGGGACGCCCCCCCCCCTCCCGCTGCCTTCCGCCGCTCTTCCCGGGTCTTCCATCCCATCAGGAGACCCGATCCACGATCTGGTGCATCCGCCGGCTAGACTGAGACTGTAACAAAGCTTGAAACAGCTTTGATCGAGTCTCCTATGTAAAAACACGGAAGCGACATCACAACGTCACTTCTGGATTACTCAGCTGCCAATGGCGCAGATTTAAAAAAATGACAGTATTCAGAATCGCAGTTTTTGTCGATCTGAATACTTTTAAGTGCAAAGGAGGGATTTGGGGTCTTTTAGACCACTGATCCCTTCATAAAGAGTACCTGTCACCACCTATTACTGTCACAAGGGATGTTTACATGCCTTGTGAAAGCAAAAAAAGTGATCAGAATTTTTTTTTTTTTTTTAAAGGGACAATGTAAAAAATAAATAAATAAATAAGAAAAAGAACTAAAAATGTTTTAAAGCGCCCCCGTCCCCACGTGCTCGCGTAACAAAGAAAATGCATATGTAAGTCGCGCCTGCATATGTAAACGGTGTTCAAATCACGCATGTGAGGTATCGCCACGATCATCAGAGTGAGAGCAATAATTCTAGCAAAAGATCTCCTCTGTAACTCTGACCTGGTAGCCGTAAACAAAATTTAAAGCGTCACCTATGGAGATTTTGAGGCACCATAGTTTGTCGACATTCCACGAGTGTGCACAAAGCATGACATGTTTAGTATCTATTTACTTAGCGTGACATCCTCTTTCACATTATACAAAAAAAATTGGGCTAACTTGACTGTTTCTTTGTTTTTTCATTTATGAAAGTGTCTTTTTTCCCAAAAAATTGCGCTTGAAAGGCCACTGCGCAAATACTGTGTGACATACAATATTGCAATGATTGCCATTTTATTTTCTAGGGTCTCTTCTAAAAAAAAAAAAAAAAAATAAAAAAAATATATATATATATATATATATATATATATATATATATACATATATATACATATAGATAATGTTTGGGAGTTCTAAGTAATTTTCTAGCAAAAAAATATGTATTTTAACTTGTCAGAAGGTAAGCAACAAATGTTAGAAATAGGCTTAGGCATGAAAGGGTTAAAGTGGAGTTCCAGCCATAAATGGAACTTCCGCTGATCCGGTTCCTCTCCCTGCCGGTGTCACATTTGGCACCTTTCAGGGCGGAGGGAAGGGCAGAGTCCGGCATTCTGTGTCTATGGACGCAAAAACCGGACTCGGGAGCGCGCCCACACGGGAACCCCCAAGGAGAGCGCTTCTCCTAGGTGGTTTCCCGATGCGGGAAGGAGCTGATAGCACCGCCAGGGGGGCCCCAGAAGAGGTGGATCAGGGCCACTCTGTGCAAAACTAAATGCACAGTGGAGGTAAGTGTAACATGTTTATTATTTAAAAAACAAGGGTTTACAAAGAATTTTAAATATGTTCATAAACTGTGTTCCAATAAAGAGTTAAAATTCTGTCTTTGTGTGGACTTTTCCTTCTCCTAAACCTCAAGATCAGAACATCTTCTCGAAACAAAACTTCTGCAAGGAAAGACTGCTATTGGGGCCCATTGCCATAAGGCCTAAGGAAGATATGTAACAGGCTATTGGTTGGTGCTGGTTAGGCCAGGGCAGGGGCCTCCTGTGGGATCAGTGATTACTTAAAAGCTTGCTGGACCTGAAAGCAACATGGCTTTACTGAGGGCAGATCATGTCAAACTAAACTGATTGAATTATTTGACATTGAGGGTTATTTACTAAAGCTGGAGCATGCAAAATCTGATGCAGCTCTGCATAGAAACAATCAGCTTCCAGGTTTTTTTGTCAAAGCTTAATTGAACAGGCTGAAGTTAGAAGCTGATTGGCTACCATGCACAGCTACACCAGGTTCTGAGTGCTCCAGTTTTAGTAAATCTCCCCCATTATGTTACAAAGGTTTTAGACCATGGAGGTGCTTGCTGAGTTCAGCAAAGCATTTGATAAAGTATTACATAATGATCTCATAAAAAGTTGTACAAGCTAGGACTTAACTCTTGGGTGGGTCAGTGGATATGCAATTTGCTAAAAGATAGATATCGGAGTGTGGCTGTAAATGGGGTTCATTAAGAACACAGACTAGTCACTAATGGTGTACCACAAGGCTTTGTAATAGGCCATGTTCTATTTAATCTATTTGTAAGTGATATAAACGTATATCATGGGTATGATATACAGTGAGGGAAAGGGTATTTGATCACCTGCTAATTTTTGTACGTTTGCCCACTGACAAAGAAATGATCAGTCTATAATGTTAATGGTAGGTTTATTTTAGCAGTGAGAAAAACACATTTCAAAAAAGTTATAAATTGATTTCTGGCTCCCAGGTGTCTTCTATGTTGGTAACGAGCTAAAGGGAGTGCCCTTAATCTCAGCTTGTTACCTGTATAAAAGATACCTGTCCACAGAAGTAATTAATCAATCAGATTGCAATCTCTCCACCATGGCCAAGACAAAAGAGCTGTCCAAGGATGTCAGGGACAAGATTTTAGACCTACATAAGGCTGGAAGGGGCTACAAGACCATCGCTAAGCAGCTTGGTGGGAGGGTGTCAACAAAATGGAAAAAAACACAAAGTAACTGTTAATCTCCATCGGTCTGGGGCTCCATGCAAGATCTTTACTCGTGGAGTTTCAATGATCATGAGAACGGTGAGAAATCAGCCCAGAACTACACAGGAGAATCTTGTCAATGATCTCAAGGCAGCTGGGACCACAGTCACCAAGAAAACAATTGGCAACACACTATGCTGTGAAGGACAGAAATCCTGCAGCATCCGCAAGGCCCCCCTGTTTAAGAAAGCACATGAACAGGCCCGTCTTAAGTTTGCTAATGAACATCTGAATGATTCTGAGGAGAACTGGGTGAAAGTGTTGTGGGCAGCTGAGACCAAAATCAAGCTCTTTGACATCAACTCGCCGTGTTTGGAGGAGGAGGAATGCTGCCTATGAAGCCAAGAACACCATCCCCACCATCAAACATGGAGGTGGAAACATTATGCTTTAGAGGTGTTTTGCTGCTAAGAGGACAGAACAACCGCATCAAAGGGATGATGGACGGGGCCATGTACCGTCATATCTTGGGTGAGAACCTCCTTCCCTCAACCAGGGCATTGAAAATGGGTTGTGGATGGGTATTCCAGCATGACAATGACCAAAAACACACGGCCAAAGCAACAAAGGAGTGTCTCAAGAAGAAGCACATAAAGGTCCTGGAGTGGCGTAGCCAGTCTCCAGACCTTAATACTATAAAAAATATGCGGAGGGAGCTGAAGGTTCGAGTTACCAAACGTCAGCTTCGAACCCTTAATGACTTGGAGAGGATCTGCAAAGAGGAGGGGGACAAAATCCCTTCTGAGGTGGTGGCCAACTACAAGAAATGTCTGACCTCTGTGATTGCCAAGGGTTTTGCCACCAAGTACTAAGTCATGTTTTGTGAAGGGGTCAAATACTTATTTCACTCATTAAAATGCAAATAACTTTTTTGAATTGCGTTTTTCTGGATTTTTCTGGATTTTGTTGTTGTTATTCTGTCTCTCACTGTTAAAATAAACCTATCATTAAAATTATAGACTGATTGTTTCTTTATCACTGGGCAAACATACAAAATCATCAGGGGATCAAATACATTTTTCCCTTACTGCATCTTTTTGCTGATGACACAAAGGTGTGCAAAAGGGTTGATATTCCTGGAGGTGTCTGCAACATGTGATACGGCATTGCTGGAAGGTTGGTCAAAGCAGTGGAAGCTGCAGTCATCATGAATAAAGGTACTCTGTATAGATATCACTAAAGAGATCACCAGAAGGAGGAATGAGGCCCTAATTCCTCTATATAGATCTTTATTTATGACTAGAGAGATTATCAGTGGTAGAGGAAGGAGGTCCTGATTCCCCAATATAGGTTTTTAGGTATCACTAAAGGGATTATCAGCATAAGAAAGCAGGTCCTGATTCTCCTATATAGAGCTTTAGTCAGACCTTATTTAGAATACTGCCCATTTCTGGAAACCTCACTTAAATAAAACTTGTGAAATATTAGGAGAGACTTCGGGGGGAGACATGAAACCTTTAAATACATTAAGGGTATACATACGGGTATACATACGGTTCAGAATGGTAGTATATTCAATATGAAATTAGATCAAGAACACGGGGACATGAGCTCAGACTAGCAGGAGGAAATTTCAAAACTAATCTCAGAAAGTATTATTTTATAGAAAGGGTGGTTGATGCTTGGAATAAACTTCCAGCAAAGGTAGTGATTTGGTCAACAATAAGTGGATTCAAACGAGATTGGAAAAAAGCACCCAAGAGGTGCTGGGACTTTAATGCGAGTTTATGCAAAGTAGTGAGAATGCAAAAACATTTGAACAGCTCACTGGCTCAGGTAAGGCTGCTCACCACAGACAAGGTACTTCCTTCCAATGACTACCCCAGCAGGTTACCAGACAAAAACATGCACAAATGGAAGGAGTGTCACACCAATAGATAAATGAGTCCAAATTTATTTATTACTTTGTACTAAAAAACAGCCAATGCTTTTTGGAGATCAGGGAAACTCCCCCTTCATCAGGGCTTCAGTTAAAGCAAACAACCTAGAGAATAAAATAGTGGTAATTCCATTTTTTTGTCACAAAATATTTGCGCAACCATTTAACTCAAAAATTCTGAAAAAAATAAATAAAAAGTGAAACTATACTTACCTGTTCTCCTGTGCTGTGATTCCCTTGGAGCTCCCTGCTGGCCAGTGACAGCTTTAACCCGACGGCTTCCATTATTTATTCCCATCCCTTTCAATTGGTGCGGGAGTTCAGTCACTTTTCATTGCTGCAGTTCTTACATTGAGCTGCATGTATGTGCATGCACACGGAGAGTGGGGTGGGATAAACATTTTTTGGGAGGGCTTTAAGTACTTGGGTATAGCTTTATTTTTTTACTTTTTTTTTTTTTACTTTCTCTAAAACTTTATTTTTATCACATAGGGGACAAAAAGTCCCCTATGTGATAAAATATTTCTAAGACAGGTTCTGTTTTTAGAAGGAGAGATCAGAGTCTTTTAGACCCCTGATGTTTCACCTGCCTTCCATTGAAGCTAATATACTGCAGATAATGCTCCACTAGCTCCGCAAGGATCAGGCAAAGTGACACCAAAAACCGAAAGTGACATTTTACACATCACTTTCGGTTTCATTCTAGCTAGGTAAGATCAGGGAACAGACGTTCCCTGGACCCCCTCCCCTCCACCCATGCGGATCTCAGGCCCACAGGTTTTGCAGCAGAGCCTGGCAAGCATGCCAGGGGAGGGTTTATCCAGGTGGAGCACACTCTGGGGGTCACAAATAGCGATCAGCAGCTGTACAAGTGCTCAATCATTTTCATTAGAAAGCCAACAGTCAGCTTGTGGAGTGTACACATAATCCTGGCATCTACAGCCACTAGGAGTGTGTGTGTAAAACCCCCTGTTGCCCCTGCCGTAAGCCTTACTGTAGTGGCTGTAAAAGGGTTAAAAATGTTAATGTAATTCCAAAAGTTGTTTCCAATCTTTTTAAATATTCTGCTTTCATTAAAAGAACAATTGGTGCTCTTACCTGAAGTTCCTTGTTTAAGTATTATCTATTATTGGGTGACAGCCAATTGGTGATCTCCCAATTGTACTCCTGGGTTGTCAACCTGTCACATGCATGTTTGGTGGAGACTACAGTGGCATTACAAACACATATTGCTCAGGCACGATCCACTATTGTTATTTTCAGGAAGACAATCAGAGCAATGAGTGTAGTGACACTGGAGTATGTTGGATGTAGATAGGTAATGGCTAAACGAGGCTGGAGGTGATTAGCAGCACCGAGATGCAATAAAGGATAGTAAAAAGTAAAAGCAAAATTGTATTTAAAAATAAAAAAAGTCAAGTGTTCTACAAACTAAATGTCATTGATTTAGGCTTAATTCACACACCCGCAGATGATCATATAGCGTATAATACGGTTGACATGTGAAGCATACAGCTTCACAGGTCAACAGAGTCTGTGATCAGCGCTGCCATTGGAAGTCCACTCCTTCTTCACCTCCCGCTCTCTGCACTACTCCCGGCACCTCCCTCTGAGTTCACAGGAGCCGTAACTACAGAGGAGGTATCAGGTATCAATGTGTGTTGACAGTACTGACAGTCAGCGTTCATTGCGAGCAACACTGGAAACAACATCGGGCAGTATACATCTGTCACAATGTTGATTTGTGACAGAACCCCTGGGGACCACCAACATTTTCTTGTGGATCATCAATGGTTGGCGACCACTGTAATATAAGATATAAGATGTATATGGTCCTATTAAAGGTTGGGGCACATGCACAAGGCCATAATAAAATTACTGATCATTTACAGAGGATCTTGCTGGCAAAGGATGGCAGAAAGATCCTGCATAAAAAATATATTGAATGGTCCTTAAAGTTTGTCTTTACATTTGTGTAGACACATAAACACCCGTCCCCCCGTCTACTTTCAGTCCACTAAATTTACATGGGTATGCATGTATGTACATGTGTTTTCATGTGTAAATTACTGACTTCTGACGCAGATACTTCTTTTTGATTTTATGGATCAAACGCAGTGCAAGTTTACTAAGTTTACTGTTCACTCACATATGCGGCGGTTGAGCCGGGTTTTACTAACTGTCCACCTGAACACAACTTCTCAGGATGAAGCACATAATCAATCATCATGTCCCATTCAGTGGGAGTTATTGCTACCTAATGTAAGTCATCCATGTCGCAACCGCTCCCTACAATCGCGTGCAGTTTACAGCGCAGTGGTGCAGCATTTACAAGGTTAAACTAGACACCTCTGAAATGTGATCAACTGCGGATCATTTTTTAGTAAGGGGCACAGGGACTGTATATGCAATACCTGAGCAAATACTGTGGACACTGACAATCCTTGTAGTAGTCAGCAGCACTACAGTGATAGCAGTGATCTTCTAGGTCCTGTGCCGAGCGGGTTCCCCTCTTCATAATTATCACAGGGGGTCGCTCATGCAGAATTTAGTGGAGGTAAGGTGGAGATCATGGTGGCTCTACCCCAACTCTCCACCTTTTTTATGCTGAGAATAATTTTTATGAGTTAAAAATATACCAGGCTTTCTGTGAAAGGCGGAAATGCCAAGTGAGCGAACTGGACACAAAAGATTGCGGCTATCAACATTGTAGCTCTGACTGCCACAGCAACTTCAAGCTTCCCCATTGGTCCCTCATGTATGAGATATGCATACTTATAGTGTGCCAAGCAGGACCAATGTAACTGTACAATAAATTTCCATACCTAGGCTCACCATACATGTTACAATCTGGCAATATAATCTTTGTACAATCAACTCTAGATTTATAAAAACTTTTTAATATTAACACCTCCCTAATCTAACTAAGGTCGGCCATAGACAGAGCATTTTTTTTCCCTGCAATCATAGGTATCAGGCTATAACCAGACAGTGTTGACAGGAGAAAACCTCCCACTGGGGTCGGGCGAAGCTGTGCCTGCCGGGAGAAGACAGTGATTATTGCTAGCGGCTATATCACCCGCTTGCAATAATCGCATGTAAAATCCAGCAGGCTGGTTGTACCTACGTTGATTGATCGATTAACTTGGGTACATTTGGTCTGCCCATACATGGTTTGAATCTCGTCTGGTTCCTGTGGAACCAGCCGAAATTCAAACCGTCTATGGCCAGCTTAATCAGGCAGGTGCTTAAACTATATAGTTTTTGTTAGATCTAATGAAGATTGTGCAATGAGATTGTAATATGTGTAGTGTTCAGCTTTCATTTCCTATTCCGTAATACCTAACTGATTCCATTAGTTGAAAAAAATAGCTAAATACCCTTTTTAACTTACCCGAATCTGCAATTACGTGACATCGCTAGCGATGTTTTGGAGGGGACGATGTCATCACATGGTGGGTGGCTGGAGACTGGTGGTCTTGGGTGCCATTGCATCGCTGGATCAGTGGTCCCCCACATTGGAATCAGCAGCAGTCAGGGACATGGACAGGCTCGTTAGGGGAGTATTTCTGTTTTCACCAGGTAAGGAGGTGTAGAAAGAGTATCATGATAAGTTGGAGGGTAGGTGCTTAAAAAAAACATAGTTTTTGACCTGATAGGGCACCATTCATATTTTGATGTGTGCTAGCAGGCGTTGCGTTTCTGCGCATTTTGAGTGCGTTTTTGGTCTACACACATAAGGCAGCCCATTCATTTCAATGCGTACAACAGGCCAAAGCAGCTTATGCAACTTTTGGAGAGTTGAGCTTTGCGCATCCTTTAAATGTGCGATTGGACATATTTATAGTGCATTTTTCAGCACGGAAAAAAAACACGCGTCTGCTTGCCGAATCTGGGATGCCATTAACAATGAATGACACTGTAAACACTGGCAACTTTGCGTGCGCTTGTGAAACATTCAGGTGTGAACGGGGTATTTAATTACTGCAAGCAAATGGTTACATAATTCAGGGAACACATTTGGAACTAATGGCCACTACACACGATTCAAAAATTGGAAGAAAAATACCACTTTCGAAGCGACCGTACAATAATCTGATTGTTAGTACACATCATTAGAGACGATAACGACAGTTCGTTAGATATTATCCGATCGGACAAGCACGACATTTTTTCTCGTATGATACCAGATCGTGCGATTTTCATTTAAAGGGGTTGTATACCCCTAGATTAAGGCTTACCTGTAGGTACAAGAAATATCTTTAATATATTTGCACAGACCGTTTTACAATGTTGTCTACGGCGCATGCGCGCCGTAGACAATGGTGCATTTACGGGGTTAATCCCCATTCAGAACTACGGCTCGCCGCAAATGTGCCGCGCACATGCGCGGAGCGACGTCTTTGCTGCTCTGGCCAATCACATCGCCGCAGCTGCGGCTGGAGGGGGAGAAGAGGACGGCGTCGGGGGCCCCGATCTAAGGTAAGTGATGCATAATGAGCTAGTATGCTAGTCATACTAGCTCATTATGACTTTGTCTTGCCGGTAGTTTAAAAAAAAAAAATAGCAAAAACGGGTATACAACCGCTTTAATCATAAAAAATAAAAATACAATAGAAACACACTACAACACATTACATCATTTCCAAATTTTTTATTCTGTCGTATGAGAATTTTCATCACTTTAGTATTCTCCTTATTTTTGATATGCGACTAGCATGCAAAGAAAAACGTAGGATCGGTGGTCCGATTTTTGGATCGTGTGTATGGGCCATAAGGCTATTCTTAGGAAAATGGCACATACATTTTCATTTATTCATAAAAAATATATATTTTTTTTATTTAATAGATCCAATTAATAATGCTTTATAAGAGACACTAGGATAGAGTACTGTGCTGGTATATTCAACTGTGCTGGCTTAGATCAGGAATTGCTATTATCATAGGCATAGCTTTGTCCTTTTCTGCTCAGTTTACAGATCTAGCTGTGATTGGTCAGATAAAGTTTAGTACATATGACCTAGGACTAGGAGCATCCTCCCAGCACACACACTCACACACACACACACACACACTCATACACACACATTGTCCTAATAAATCCCAGCACTTCTCCTGGCTTCTCTCTAGCGCTGTCAGTGGCCATTCGGGGTAACTGCTCTTATATCACACACTTTCCCTCTGTGTCTCTCCCTCCTTCCTTTCCTTACCATAGAGTTGCATTGACACAGAGACAGAGGGAGTCTATGAGCCTCCTCCCAGCAAGATCTTACATTGGGGGGGGATCCTAATCCTCAAGACCCTACAACATCTTTCCTTCTGGGGGAATAATGGATCCTTGTTCTCCTGCAAGCCCTGATCCAGCTTTGGAAACAGAGATCAACAAGCCAGCCCCCCAGCCAAGGGACCCCCAGGAACCTGCAAGAAGAGGGGATCACACAGGAGCTGCAGGAAGACACAGCTACCCTATAACCACCACCAACAGAGGTACCATCACCAACATGCTGGGGGGTCTAGACAGGGAGCGAGCTGTGGGAGAGGCAATCTGGGGCTTTTCATTAGACATTCATGGAGGGGAGATAGAAGCAGGGATGGGAGGATAGCAGAGGACACCAGAGCAGCCTTGGAAAAACTTTGACAGCTTTTTTTGGTGGGGAGGAGGGGTGCTGATTAACCCCTTGCGGCTCAGCAACAGCTTGAAAGGCTTTGCCGGGTTGCTGGGTGCATGATCAGCATTAGGTGACCTGGTGCAAAAGTTTGCATTGAAATGATTTGCAGTGACAGATGCAATAATGTTAGTAGGGGGGTGGTTTGACCTGGGTACCACTCCTCCTGGTTCCTACATCATGTTGTAGCCCTCTACAGTAAAAAGAAAAGTGCTTACCAAGCTGCACTGGGGACAGGTACAGGACGACTACTTTCAGTGGCAGTTGTCAGCTGGAGTAACCCTGTCAATGCCAGAGGGCTATAGATTGCACTGGACGGTGAGCATTATAAACACACATTAAGCTGTCACAGGGGATGTGCACTTAGTGTTAAACCGTGTCCTGCCATCTTCTTTGTTTGCGTGGCTTTTCGGTTAAGTCTCTCTCGCTCTCCCATGTAAGGGTTAAGGATTAACCACATTGCCGCTCTACGTGTTTGACAGTACTAGTGAGTGCACTGTTTATATTTTTAGTGGCGATCACTCCTGTTATGTAATTCAATTAAATATGTTAATTATAGGTTTGTTGTTGAGCAGATTACATCACAGAAGGGCATTACTACATGTCTGCCATGTCTGTCAATGTTCCTATTTATCCAGGTCAGTAGTACTTAGTCACATTGAAATCAACTTGTTCTGTATTGCGTTTATTAAAACCGAGGAAGCCACTTGGATGAGCTGCGAAACGTCTTCAAGGTTACAGACTGCGACTAACTTACCACTAGACCCCATGGCAGTTCAAAGGTGTGCAAAAGTGGAACTAAACCCAAAAACAAAAATGTAATAGATTGCAGCTTACCAATCCTTAAAGAGGTGTTCCAGCCTGGGGGAATTTTTTTTTTAAAGTCAGCAGCTACAAATACTGTAGCTGCTGACTTTTAATATATGGACACTTACCTGTCCAGGGAGCCCACGATGTTGGCACCCCAGCCGATCTGTGAATCGGCTGTCGGGTGCTGCCGCCGCCATCTCCACTAAGCGGAACTGGCAGTGAAGCCTTTTGGTTTCATAGGCGGTTCCCTACTGCGCATGCGCAAATCGCACTGCACTTTCTAATTGGCCCGGCGGCGGAGGAAGGAGGAGGGGGGCCAAACTTCCGAGGGACGGCGTCTCCCGGACGTGGGGACAGGGACCTGTCAAAAACCAAATGTGGCACCGGAGGGGGGAGGAAGCAAATAAGCAGAAGCTTCATTTTTGGGTGGAACTCCGCTTTAATTTGGTGCCTGCATTAGTTTTCTTTTTTTATACTTCTTTTATTTTCACCTGGTTATCCAGCCAGTAATACACTTCCTGCGTTAGCGTGGCTTCACTCTAGATGGAGGAGCAATAGAGACACTTGGACAGCAGCATTGCCATCCTAGTTTGATGCACTGGCAAATTTAGACAGACTTGACTAATAAGTTAAAGTTTAAACTTTAAAAAAACCTACAAGACAATGGCATAATGTGCTAGTATGCATCGCATACTAGCACACTATGAAATGCTTACATTAGAATGAAGCCCTCCAGTGGTGCACTGTCAGGGTTTCCATCTTCACCCGGTCTACCTTACAGGTTTGCATGCTACGGGCTTCTGATTGACCGAGCTGCGATGACGTCACTCCCGCGTGTGTGTGCGGGAATCACGGCCGCGGCACTGAGCTCTGAAGGGACGACACAGAATGGATGTGCCTGTGACGTCACCGGCTGCATGCAATGCGAATATCTCCTAAACACCGCAAGTGTAGGAGATATTCACTATACCTACAGGTAAGCCTTATTATAGGCTTACCTGTAGGTACAAGTTAAAAAAAAGACTTTACTGCCACTTTAAAGGCAAACCCCAGCTAACACTTTATAAGCAGTTGCTGTATAAAAGTAAAGGCTGACCATTTTAAGCACCCCTGTCAGTGTTAAATGGTTTGTCCCAACCCTCTAAATGTCACTTTTGCTGGGCAGCTTGGTCTGTAATGAAGTTGAAAAAAAGCAGACTTACTAGCTGGATCACCAGGTAACAATAAAAGAAAAAGTCTAAAAAAAAATGCAGCCATCACATTTAAGAATTGGCAAGCTGCAGTATATTACATTTTAGATATACTATAAGTAGCTTTGACTTTTATGCAATATTGTTTTTTGAGTTTAGATACGCTTTAATCACCCATGGATTTTTACATTTAGGATGGTGCATAGTGGTAATAATAATATAATAAAATATAATATATATGTGAATTATTCATATAGGATTTCACTTCAGGAAGATCTAAGGCAGCAATTTTGTACAATAACGACTTCATTTTTTGTTTTAAAATAAAATAATCTATGTATGTAGTTGAGCTCACACTTATGCACTTGAGGCTGGCCATACACTATACAATCTGATTGTACAATATGCGTTGGATCTACCATCAACTATGTAGTATATGGGCTTGCCTGATTTGATACTAATTAAATGGGTTGTTTAGTCACATTTAATAGTTTTGGTAAAGTTAAAAGGTAATGGAAAAACAAACAAACATACTCATCTAGATGGCTGCAGCAACGATCCAAGCTGCAACTGTCCCCCACTGGCTCTACACTGAGATCTGAGCGATTAAAGACAGCTGATCGCTCAGTTCTTGGGTCAGCTCTTACCACAGAGCAATGACTGTCAGTCACCGTTCTGTGCACTGCCTCAATGGAGTGCCAGACTGTGGAGCAGGTAGGAACAGCTGGCTCAGGCTCTCAGGGGTGCCAGTTATGCATCTGGACAGATCCTGACATTATTGTCGGGATGTCTGCAGGAGCCTGGACTGGTTCTGTGACATCAGCCAAAAGCAGACTTTAGCCCATTGTTGGCTGAATCTGGGTCACAGGAAGGGCAAAACTATGTGCACTCCTGCAACCTACAGGAGACATATGGCCAAAATAGCTTTGGCCATACTTCTCCTTTTAACGGTGGCTATATATGTAACAATCTGATCAAACAATTCTTCACAGAATCGGACAATATGATCAAAACTATAAACAGTCGAAAAGACACCTACTGTGTAATTGATCGATTTTGAGCAAAATTCTAAATTATTCTGACCGGTTTGGACTCAAAATCCCATTGTAGGAAAGTAGATAGATCGATATAACTGTTAAGTGTATGGAGCACCAAACAATATTTTTAATCTTCCGATCTTATTTTTTTCCTGGACAGTACATGGTTTGACAATAGGATCGTATATAAAATCGTTCTATGTATGACCACTATAAAGGAGATTGTATAGCGTATGGCCAATTCAAAGCTTTTCAAATTGTGTGAAGCTGTGCAAGAAGTTCCATCGCTGGAAGCCGAGAATGTGACACTTTCTAAACAGATGAAATCTGCTTTTTACGTATTATTATAGACCGCAACGTTCTCATATATACATGTTTTCAAGATCGTTCCTAAAATATTTTGAACATGGGAATGCTCAGTGTTTTTAAAAAAGAGTTTTTATCGTTTTGCGTGCGTTTATTTCAGAATATTCCAGCTGCTCTCCTCAGGAGCCCTCAGAGGCCTTATGAATAGTTTAGCACACACAGGTGGAACAATGCGTTGGCCGCGCTGGCCTTTCTCCCACTGTACAGGGAAGCCTAAAGCTGGCCTGACCACTGCCCTGGAGGCCGCCCGCTTGTCGCATACACCTAACTAATATTGCGGAGTTACGACCAATGTCAGTAGACGGATAGTAGGGTCAGTGTGATGTGCTCTAAAATGTTGTTTGTAAGGTAATGGACTTTGTTTACATATGACAGCGCCGCATTTTGATGCGTCTTAACGTAGTTTTCTGATTCCTTACAATACTAAATAATTCTAAAGGTTGTCATCAAATGTTCCTTTTTTTTTTTTTGTATAATCTTTATTTTATTTTGTCAGAAGAAAAACAGAAAACAGAAAACAACAAAACAATTACATGAATTAGAAGGGGGGATAACATTGAGGGGAAACTTCGGGTACCATGCTTTGACAAGGTCTCCAATGACATGCATCCGGTACGTCTCATATGACATCATCAAGTTGTTCCACCATTCAGAGGGGTTCGAGATTCAGGGACCTTTATTGCTACAAAAAGTTAGGATTGGTTCGGGAAGTACTACACTTTACCTGTTGCAAATCGCATGACCCAAAGTGGCAAGTTGGAGAGGGGGATGGGGAGAAGGGGGGTGGGCACATCAGGAGTTACTTGCTTAGTGAAGCGGTGGTAAGTTTGGGTCATCAGCCAGTACCAGGATTCTGAGATGATGGAACGCCTAGGTCTCGACCACTTCGATCACCTGTGGCCTGTTGGGCTGATAGTGTTGGGGTGGCCACAGACGTTGTCTGAGTTTTGGAGGATGTATAATGTATCCATGTGGCCCAAATAGCATAGAATTTATCATACCTGTCTTTGCACTTAGCCATCCATTCCTCTGCCGCCATTATAGAGTTTAGTAAACGCACCCATTCGGACCAGCTCGGAACCTGGGTCGACTTCCAATGTATGGGGATTAGCTGCCGGGCGGCGTTTAGGAGGTGTGGGAGGATTGATTTACTGTAGGTACGCAGGGGAATGGATGGCACATGCAACAGGAACTCCATGGGGGAGTCCGACATGTCTACGTCTGTAATGGTTTTTATCTGCTGCCTAATAGCTTGCCAGAATGGCCTTAGCAGTGGACACTCCCACCAAATGTGTAGGAAGGTGCCACGCAGCCCACATCCCCTCCAGCAGACAGCAGAGGCTGTAGGGTATATCCTAGCCAAAGTTGTGGGAACTCTGTACCACCTGGTCAGTATCTTAAAGCTATTTTCTTGCATTTAAGTATCTACTGAGCTCTTATGAGTCAATCGATACAAATGGTCTATTTGGACCTCTGTGAACGTATGCTGCAGGTCTATCAAATGTTACTGTTAGTATGAAATTGATTTTAAACTGATGGTGCTTAGTCCCAGCGAGAGTCGTCAAATTCTGCCCGGGGTACTCCGCTATGTGCATTTATGGATATCTGGGTTCTGCCACTGTCATGTACATTTGGTGGCAGTGTCCAATGTCCCCATGCTAAGGCCTCATGCACACTGCAGCTGATAAACTCACATTTTTGTGAGTTTGACAAAAAAGGGGCGAACAGTAATATTATGCCAGTTTAGTGCCACATCCAATATTGAAAGCAAAATGAGGGGTTTTCCCTAGGTGGACTTTAAAGGCACATAGTAAATGTAGTTAGAGGAGTATGCAAAGTATTTTTAGAAAACAGATTTTTATTAATGATTAAACATCGTCATTAAAACTGCACATATAAAGATAAATTGATGAATTGTCTAAACAATTTCTAATATTGTCACCATATTTGTATTTGTAAACATATAGGGAATCCTCTTTGCACCCAACGCGTTTCGGAGTACAATCTTTCTCCTTCTTCAGGGGTGTATGAAGAGGAAAATGTATCTATCGCACAATTAAAGAACAATAAATTTCAAATAGTAGAAAACTATAATCAAAATACACAATTATATTAGAAGTTTAAATAGTACACTAGCACATAGTGTTTGGTAGCAAGACGAGTTCAAACATTTCATTGTATAACGTTTAAAAACAAGAGAGGTATATGGTAAGAACTGTGTCTGTAAGTTTGCTATTTCAAGGCAGGCGCATTTAATTTGCGAACATCTGACGGAGAGAGGACACAGGGCAATCCATGAAGGCCCCCTGGGCTGTGTTTGCGCATGGCTCCGTCCCCACCGCTCCTTCATACACCCCTGAAGGAGAAAGATTGTACTCCGAAACACGTTGGGTGCAAAGAGGATTCCCTATATGTTTACAAATACAAATATAGTGACAATATTAGAAATTGTTTAGCCAATTCATTGTTATATGTACATTTTTAATGACAATGTTTAATCATTAATAAAAATCTTTTTTCGAAAAATACTTTGCATACTCCTATAACTACATTTACTATGTGCCTTTAAAGTCCACCTAGGGGAAACCCCCTCCTCTTGATTTTTGTGAGTTTGGGCGTTTTTTTTTTTTAAACTCCCCTCCATGTTATTCTATGTGTCCATGCACACATGGACATTTTTTGAAGTTTATCAGCAGGGGAGTTTATGGGCTGTTGTCTGAATGCCCTAAAAACCCTTAAATAGTTTTCTGGTTTCAGGGAACCCCTGCTAAAAATTACTATATCTACTACAACTCATGATACATTAGTGTGATGGTCAGTGGGAAGAATGCTCCTTACACGTGTGGTCATTGGGAAGAATTCCTCCCTTACAGAAAGCTAAAAAGGTTGATGGTGTCAGTGGGAACTTATCTGAGAGGCAGAAATTACTCATTGCTCAAGGAACACCTAGCAACCTTTGGAGGAACCCTGGTTGGGAAACCCTGCTACTCAATCAAAGCCAACTGACATTACTTTCCATCAATTTAAACCCATCAACTTAACGGTTTCCCAAAACAGTTACATACAAGGCGTGTCTTGAAAGATAACTGTGACTGTTAGGGCTCATTTACACTTGCTTTGGCTTCAACACACATTAAAGTGCCAAAAACATGCTTTTATGATGTGTTTTTGATGCTTCGATGGTGCTTCGATGAAGCGTCGGTGATGCTCTTTTGAAGCTTTGTTGAAGCTTGACAGATGCCCTGTGTGTGTGTGTTGATATCTCATACCTGCAGTTTCTCCAAAACAAAGTGAAGCTAAAGCAGAATTAAAGTCTCTCAAAAGCTGCAGGTGCTTCAAGCAAGCTTCAAGCGAGCTTTGTCATAGAGTTCTAGGGAGGCTTTAAAGATGATTTGAAGCCCCACTAAAGCGACATGGGGTATGATTTTTTAAGCAAAGCCAAAGCAAAGCAATCGCAAGGTGTAAACATGACTGTAAGCTAACCATTTTAATTAGTGACAGGGGCTTTAACTTGCATTCACAGAGCTTTAATAAAGCTTGTCTGAAGCCTTGTTTTGAAGCAAGTGTAAACTAGCCTTTACTAGTATGCCTATGTTAGCTCTCAACCGAACTGTCAAGCCATCAAATGGCTGGTGTCATATCTGACCACATGTGCAGCACCATGCCAACTGCAGTTCAAACAGAGACTAAGATGGCAGCTTCCTGACTGTAAAGGATAGGAGGATTTAGTTCCACTTTAAGTTTTTGGTATTCATCTTTACATCCACTAAACAGACTATTGCCAAGGCATAAAGATCTCCGGTCCTGAATTTCTGGGAAGTGAAGAATAGGATTAATGAGACCATTATGTATGAAAAAATGTTGGTGAAACTGTTATGCCGTGTCCACACGGCTGGACTTTTCGACAGCAAAGGTCCGATGGAACGAATCCGTCGGACAATTCGACTGTGTGTGGGCTTCATCGGACCTTTGCTATCGAAAAATCAGACGGACTTTAGATTTAGAACATGTTTCAAATCTTTCCGATGAACTCAAGTCCGGTCAAAAAATCAGTTCGTCTGTATGCTAGTCCAACGGACGAAAACCGACGCTAGGGCAGCAATTGGCTACTGGCTATGAACTTCCTTATTCTAGTCCGGTCGTACGTCATCATGGTTGAATCCGTCGGACTTTGGTGTGATTGTGTGTAGACAAATCCGAATCGACAGAAGTCCGTCGAAAGTCCATCGAAAAGTCTGACGGAATTCAGTCCGTCGAAAAGTCCGGTCGTGTGTACACGGCATAAGGGTGACCGCAGCAGTTTTTGCCACCTTTCTGAAAATTGATCTGTGGTAGATTATCATTCAGAGGATGAGTGATAGGTGGCTGGGAGGTGATTCGCAGCCTCCTTGCCGCATGTTTTAAACTTTAAAAGGCCAAACCGGCACTCTGCAGGGCAGTCATGCCATGGTCCCATTAACTTAAATGTGTTATGTTCAGTGGCGGTACTGCCCACTGATTACAACAGAGAGTTTATTTTGCGGCGTCTGTACAGCCCTGAGCGGATTCATTTTGTTGTTCAAATGGGCCGTCCAGAGGTGGTAAAACCGTGGCCCAACCACCTGCTTTCACTGCCTCTGGACCATCCCCTTAACAAGGCCTTGGACAAAACGGCCGTCTTTGACAAGCTATGGGCCCCTTGGATCAAACACTAACTCCCCTATACATTTGACAAAAATCTCCTACAAATATGTGAGGGTTTTTATACAAATGTGGTCGCTAGTATCCTCCCCACTTTTATCTTTCTTCTCTTTTTCTGGTCCATTTCGATGCTGCTTTTTAGTCTTTTCAATGACCAGATAAACTCATATACAGTTCATCAAATCTAGCGCTTTTTACCTCAGGCTCCTTATAGTCTGCATGCCCGTTACCAGTGATGCATTGTGGGTTCACTCATTTATGTATGTTAAGAATGTATAACTGGAAACTGACCATTTATTGGGCCTAATTGTGTACCATGTGGTATTATTATGGTAGTATTTCAGGAGCAATATACCTTGTAAAACCTCAGTTTGAAGCATGGTGTACTCTCTCATGTTGGGATAGCCTCGTGAAGATGTGTTTATAAAATGTGGAAAAATACATTTGTGAATAACAGTTTAAAATGCCAAGCCACCGCTCTGCAACCACATGCATTGCAGGGCAGTTGCAGCGTGGCCCAATTCATTTGAATGGGTCTTATTTAGTGGTGGTACTGCCTGGCTAATGCGACATGTATTTATTATGTGCTGCAGCATGTGTACAGCCCTGAGAAGCTGCATGCCCCTGTTTAGGTGGGCAGTCGTGGGGTGGTAAAACAGTGGCTGAATCACTGGAATAAGCCCTAGAAGCCAAGGACTGGATGATTTATCTTCTGTTTTTGCAAGTGTAACCCATCACACGGGAGACTGTTATTATGAGAAGATACTAACCTTAAAGTGGAAGGGAACGCACATCTAAAATATTGCTTTGGCTTTGTAGGCAATACCACGACCACTGAAGGTTCATTCACACATACTGTAGTGACCTGCATCTTTCTGTAATGGATCAACACAGGTAGCCACTATGATACATAGAAAACAATTGTTTTCTATGCGCCCCCTTCACACCATAATGCTGGTGTGATATTCAGTGTGAAAAAATGCCGACATGCTGCGTTTCTCCATAGCACACTGGATAGCACCACAGGTACACACTTTGTACACTTCCAATAAAGTAAAAAAGAAGAAAAAAAAAAAAAAAAGTAAACAGTCCATTTCAGTTAAAAAATGACAAGGAACTACTAATCAGTGTTTGATTGGTGTGAACGTGCCCTAACCACAATAGGTGGTTAAGTCTGGGCCAAAAAAATGTAAAGTAAGCAGCTACAAATACTGTAGCTACTGACTTTTAAAAAATGGACACTTACCTGTTCAGGGATCCAGCACCGTCCTCACGCGGGCTAGATCTTCACAAGCCTACAGGTTCCTGGTGCCAGCATCCTAACTTTGGGTTTTCGGCTGCACAGCCGGCTGCCCACTGCGCATGCACGAGCCATGCTGCGCTTTGTGAATGGTCCTGAAGACTGCGGGAAGTGGGGGGAAAGGAGAAGTTTGCTGAGGCGATCTCAGCGGAAGTGGGAGCCTGTCCACTCCCCAGTCCCCCCAAAAAAATAACATTCCAAATAAGGGAGAGAAGGAGGGGAGGAGGACTTAAAACAGAACTTCCCCTTTTGGGTGGAGTTCCGCTTTAAAGTGAATTTCCACATTTGTAGTTACATTTAAGAAACACCCACTATGTGTTTGTTGTGTGTTTTTATTCCCACAGCCTAAAATAATGTACAAATTATATAGTTATTGTATTTCTAGTTGTTTCTTTGGGGTGGAAAAATTGTTCAGAAAAGCTAGCAATGTGCAACTAGGGGACATATGTTGGAACAGTTTATTTTTTAACTGTATTAACATAAAAGCCTAGTGATCTGTAAGCCGTTGTTAGGACAGACAGTAGAGCTGCACGATTCTGGCTAAAATGAGAATTTTGCTTAGAATAAAGATCATGATTCTCTCAGGCGGCGTAACATCATCTTTCACATTATACAAAAAAAATGGGGCTAACTTTACTGTTCAGTTATCTTTTAATTCATTGAAGTGTATTTTTTCCCAAAAAAATTGCGTTTGAAAGGCCTCTGCGCAAATACAGTGTGACATAAAATATTGCAACAATTGCCATTTTATTTCCTACGGTCTCTGCTAAAAATATATATATAATGTTTGGGGGGGGTTCCAAGTAATTTTCTAGCAAAAAAATACTGATTTTACCTTTGTAAAAACCAAGTGTCAGAAAAAAGTTTAGTTTTTAGGTGGTCAAACTTCCCTCATTTACAGACTGAAGTTCATTCCTTTCATCTAAGAATGAAAAGTTACAATGTTTATAGTTATCTGCCAGCACAGACAATGTTGTGAAAAACTTGGCAGGCTGCCTGTTTTTTTTTTTTTTCTTTTGACAGCTGAGTGAGCAGAAAACTCTCAATACTTGTTACATGAATGAATTGGGAAATTCTGCATTGAGATCGTGAGGGGGGGGTTGAATCGAGATCACAATGTTTTAACGATTAATCGTGCAGCTCTAACAGGCAGTATGCATATCTATTTTACAACTGTTAATGAAATTTGCCAGCACAGTACAGACAGGGTTATTTATGGTAAACATAACTTCATATCCTCCTCCTTAGAGGTCAGCTAAATAGGATTTGTAAGCAGGGAAATGCAAATAAAAAGTTAAATAGTAATTGTTACATTTAAACATATTTAAAGTAGATGTTATCCCAATTTTTCTGCAATACAAAATATTGCTTGGGAGACACAGCCAGCCATAGTAATGAATAGCTGTACACAGGTACACCGTACGCCATACTTGCGTACATACACGCATGCGCACGGACCTAAATTTCTGGATGCGGCTTGTGTTTACACAAGTGTGGCATATACCCATGTACAGCTAGTGTGCAGCCTATTATTACTATGGGCAGGCTGTACGCTGTAGCTGTGTCTCCCGGGCATGAAAACGCATAGTTACATAGTAAGTCCCACCTATGTGTGTGATTTTATGTCAGTATTACATTGTATTACCCTGTATGTTGTGGTCGTTTAGGTGCTTATCTAATAGTTTTTTGAAATTATTGATGCTCCCTGCTGAAACCACTGCTTGTGGAAGGGAATTCCACATCCTTACAGTAAATAACCCTCTACGCAGTTTAAGGTTAAACCGATTTTCTTCTAATTTTAGTGAATGGCCAAGTGTCTTATTAAGCTCCCTTCCACGGAAACGTTTTATCCCTATTGTGGGGTCACCGGTCTGGTTACATTGAAATCATATCCTGCTCAAGCGTCTCTTCTCCAGAGAGAACAAGTTCAGTGCTCGTAACCTTTCCTCATAACTAATGTCCTCCAGACCCTTTCTAAACCTATCATCTACTAGGACCCCGAGGTCCCTTTCTATCCTAGATTCCCCCAGAGGTTCTCCCCCCAGTGAGTAGATTGCATTCATATTTTTGCCAACCAAATGCATTATTTTAAATTTTTCCACATTAAATCTCATTTACCGTGTAATTGCCGACCCCATTAATTTGTTCAGATATTCTTGCAAGGTTTCCACTTCCTGCGCATAAGTTATTCACCTGCTTAACTATTTATCCCAACCTTCAGGTCGTTATATGAATAAATTAAATAGGATTGGTCCCAGGACAGAACCCTGGGGGACCCCACTTTTCACCCCTGCCTATTCAGAGTACTCCCCATTTATCACTAACCCTCTGAACTCGCCCCTGTAGCCAGTTTTCCATCCATCTACTCACCCTATAGTCCATGCCAACTGACCTTACTTTGTACAGTTAACGTTTATGGGGAACTGTATCAAATGCTTTTGCAAAATCCAGATACACCACGTCTATGGGCCTTCCTTTATCTAGATAGCAGCTCACCTCCTCATAGAAGGTTAATAGATTGGTTTTGCAAGAACGATTCTTCATGAATCCATGCTGAATACTTTAACAAGGCCTATGATGAAAGATACAGAGGTGGATTGCTGATGTTTTGGGGATGTGTGAGCTACAAAGGCACAGGAAATTTGGTCAAAATTGTTGGCAAGATGAATGCAGTATGTTATCAAAAAATACTGGAGGAACATTTGCATTCATCAGCCAGGAAGCTGCGCATGGGACGTACTTGAACATTCCAACATAACAATGATCCAAAACAAAACCACAAGGCCAAGTTGACCTGTCATTGGCTACAGCAGAATAAAGTGAAGGTTCTGGAGTGGCCATCTCAGTCTCCTGACCTCAATATCATTGATACACTCTGGGGAGATCTCAAACGTGCAGTTCATGCAAGACAGTCCAAGAATTTACAGGAACTGGAGGCTT
The DNA here is from genome assembly GCA_028564925.1 of Lithobates sylvaticus. NCBI lineage: Eukaryota > Metazoa > Chordata > Amphibia > Anura > Ranidae > Lithobates > Lithobates sylvaticus. Next base: position 505,275,022 of record CM053029.1, on the reverse strand, counting down.
TTTGCCTCATCCACAAATACCACAAAATACTTCAAGCTGTCATTGATGTTAAAGGGGGCAATACACAGTATTAGAACTGGGGTATGTAAACTTTTGATCAGGGTCATTTGGATAGTTTCTGTTGCCATTATGATTTAAAAAGAGTAAACAAAGTTGATTGATAATAAATGGTTTCAGCCAAACACTAACCATGAGTGAAAGAAATGTTTTTGTGTTATTATTCATATTCTCTGAAAAATGGCCAAGAAATCATAAATTCTGCCAGGTATGTAAACTTATGAGCACAACTGTATTTCTAATTCTGTCCTCTGTTAGCCATGAGGGTGCTTCCTGTGACATGTCATGAGGATAAACATTGCAGTTTTGGTTACTGAAGCCCCCCGATTCCCTCGTGAAGACTGAGGAGAATATTAAATACAATGCCTTCGCCATCTCTCCATCCTTAGTAACCAGATTCCCTTCATCGTTCTTTATGGGACCAATATGATCTGACCTCCCTTTCTTACTCCTTATGTACTTAAAGAATTTCTTGGGATTTTTCTTACTCTTTCCTTTCGTGTTCTTTCGTGCCTTTCGTGTTCTATCTTGGCTGCCCTGATTGCAGCCTTACATTTCTTGTTGCATTCTTTGTAAAGTTGGAATGCCGATGATGATTCCTCAGCCTTGTATTTTTTGAAGGCCTTCTCCTTTGCTTTTATATGCATTTTTACGTTGGAGTTAAGCCACCCAGGACTTTTATTAGCTCTGGGATGCACTGGCTAATACCCTTATTTAATATGCTCTTAAAGCATACCCATTTTTCCTCCATTTTCTTTATTCCTAAGATTTTATCCCAATTTGTATCTTCTAGCAAGGCTCGTAGTTTAGGGAAGTTGGCTCTTTTCAAATTCAGCATCTTTGTATTTTCCTTATATTTCCTATTAGTGTGATTTATACTGAAACGAATTGACCTGTGATAACTGTTTCCTAAATTGCCCTGCATTTCCACATCTGTGATCAGGTCTGTATTGTTGGTAATCAGTAGGTCTAATAACGCTTTGTTTCTAGTTGGTGCGTTTACCATCAAACCCATGAAATTTTCCTGCAAGACATTTTGGAACTGGCGCGCCTTAGATGAATGCAGTCTATGTCTGGATAAGTAAAGTCCCCCCATTATGATGACACTACCCATCCTTGCCACTAATCCAAATTGTGATAGGAGGTCTGCCTCTGCCTCCTCCCTTTGGTTAGGGGGCCTATAGCTTACTCCCAGTATTACTTTCCCCTTAGTTTCATTCCTTTGCAGCTCTACACATAAGGATTCCACCTCCTCCCTTGCTCTCTTAGTGATGTCATCTCTCACATTCACTTGTATATCATTTTTGATATACAGGCATACCCCTCCCCCTTTTTAACCCTCTCTATTCCTGCGATTTAGGGAATACCCTTGAATGGTTGCCAGCCAATCATGAGAGCTGTTGAGCCAAGTCACTGAAATTCCTACAAAATCGAATCCTCCTCGTACCACAGTAGCTCTAGTTCTCCCATCTTATCCGCCAGACTCCTGGCATTGGTGAACATGCCACGTAGTTTAGACCGGTCACATACTTTCTTTTTATTGGGTGTTCTGAAGTTGAAAATTGTTACTATACTTACCTTGGCTTAATGCGCTTTAGTCAACCTTCTACTAATGCCCCCAATACTACCCTCTGGAATATGTTCCGTGCTGACTATCTCTACCTCTGGACCCCCCATTGCCAAGTTTAAAAGCCCCTGCAACTTTTCAGCCATATTCACTCCCAGCAGATCTGCACCCTCCTTATTTAGGTGCAGTCTGTCCCTTCTATAGAGCTGGTGACCGACTGAGAAGTCAGCCCAGTTCTCCAGGAACCCAAACCCCTCCTTTCTTCACCAGCTCCTCAGCCACTTGTTTACTTCCCTAATCTCCCTCTGCCTTTCTGGTGTGGCTCAAGGGACCAGCAGTATTTCCATAGAATACTACCTTGGAGGCCCTTTTCCTAAATTTAGCTCCTAAGTCCCTAAAATTGTTTTTTTAAGACACTCCATCTTCCTCTAACGTTGTCATTGGTGCCAACGTGCACCATGACAGCCAGGTCTTCCTGACATGCCATGCTCTCCTGTGTATGAGGCCCAAAGCTAATCTCCCTCCCCCCAACTGAACTAATCATTGAATCAGTAAAAAAAGTGCTCCTCCACCCAAATGTGTGGTCTTATGACACACTGAGTTCTACATCTTCTTTCTTCTTCCCTGCAGAGGAGAAGGGTCTTTCTTCATGTTTCCATATCACTGCCTGGGTGATGTGGACACTTCCTATTGGCTGTCCAGCTGTAGGGTCCTCTTAGGAACCAGAAGGCTTCAAGAGATGATCAGTTGGAGTGGGCACAGACTGCAGTGCTGAATACAGTGGTCAGCATTCCTGGAAGCTGGCGAGGGGCACGGACAGTGAAGGTAGGTGGGTATAGAAAAGGCTTCAGAAGGTGTTTATTTTTGTAATGACTAGTGAAATGACTAATGACTAGTGAAAAGGATAGATGGAGGGAGAGATTTACCCAGAGATAAACTATAAAGCTACCTTTAGATGTTAGGTGGTGGACAGGAACAATTATTCTTTAGTAAAATGTTTCACAAATCAAGCCACAACGTAGTCCCAGCAGGTCATGTTTTCAGGCTTTTCCCCAGTGAGAACAGATGTAGAAATTATTAATTTATTGACACAGATTAAATCATCTTTGGGAGATGAAGGATTTGCAGAAAAGTGAGCTCTGGAGTTGCTAAAATTACGGCTTTTAAATGGTTGTGACATTAATATATACTCTCAAGTTGGCTGTGTCTGCATACTTCGTGTTGGCCAACTAATCCTTCCCTCAAGATTGGTTGGCCAGGAGTTTTCTGCAGAGGTTGCAGACTGCTGGCAGACATATGTTCGTTTCTCATCTGACTGCAATCAGCCAGATCAAGCAATAATCAGCTCTGGTATATTAATCATTTTAAACTGATGTTTTCTATAGTTTTTTGTATTAGTTACTGAACATTATTTTTTTTACAAGTACACATTTACTGCAGGGCACTAGTTTTCAGAGCATTCTGGAAAGAGAGTGAAAGTAAATTCTCTCTTTTGACTGTCTCTCTCTAATTGGATTTCATATAGAGTTGAACAGCATATAAGGAAAGGTGGTAGTGTGCCATCTCTGACAGATAAGATTAGCATGGTAAACATGTGAAACCAAGCCTAGAGCTGGAAACAGTAAATATGAAAATGCATACCTAATAATTCTTATTTACCTTAGGCCTTGTTCCCGCTATGTGATTTTGACAGTACAACTTTTACATGATTCTACATGTCACATAGGGCAGCCAGAGTCACTAATAAGGCAGTACAGCCAGACCTCCTGTACTGGGCTCGGGCACCATCGGTTCAAAAAGGGGGCCCAGGCAGCTGCTGCGCAGGAGGGCTGGCTGTACTGTATTATTGCAGCCACTGTTCCTCTTCTGCCTCCCCCCTGCAACACTGCCAGCTTCTCTTCTTCTTTCTCCCTCTGGCTGCACTGCAGGGGGATTGGTCCTAGCGCATGTGCCCCTTCCATTTGCTGTCCAGACTCCCCTTTGCCCCTTTCCCCTGCAGCACCTCCGGCTTCCCTCCTCTTCTCTCCTGCCTGCAGCTACTGAGGGCACAAAGGGAGATGTTTCAGGATAGAGAGTGGGGGAAGGGGCCGGTAAATATGTAATTTTCTGGTTCAAGAAAGGGAAAACCATACATTTTAAAGCACATTTGAAGAGTGTATTATATATAAAAAAGACAGATATGAAATCACATAGGGATATATATAAGTAAATTCCAGTTAAAAGTGGTCAATCATCAAGGGGGACCCCAGGAACTCAGAACGTGGGGGACCACATTCCGCAGAAAGAATACACTAAGGTAAGGGGGGGGGGTTACTGATATAAGGGGGAAACCCTTTATATCAGTGCCCCCTTACATTATTGTACTCACTCCCCCCTTACATCAGTGACCCCCCTTCAGACTGGCCTGGCGGTGCTGTCACTGGCCCCCTCACAGGTGCACCAAGCAGGGCTCAGTCAGTCGGCTCCAGCTTGGTGGCTCTGGTTCTATCCTATAGTCTCCTCTCCACAGTCCACACACGTCTGACTTCTCCCATGACCCCCATCCTGGCGGCGCTCCCACTCTTGACTCCTCTTCAGACTCCCTCAGAGACTGCAGACAAGATACAGGAGAGGAGATGGTCAGAGACTGCAGACATGATACAAGAGCTCAATGCAGCCTCACCAGTGCCCATCAAATGTAGCCTCACTGTGCCTATCAAATGCAGCCTCGCCAGTGCCCATCAAATGCAGCCTCGCCAGTGCCCATCAAATGCAGCCTCGCCAGTGCCCATCAAATGCAGCCTCGCCAGTGCCCATCAAATGCAGCCTCGCCAGTGCCCATCAAATGCAGCCTCACTGTGCCCATCAAATGCAGCCTCACTGTGCCCATCAAATGCAGCCTCACTGTGCCCATCAAATGCAGCCTCACTGTGCTCATCAAATGCATCTTTACTCTGCCCGTGAATGCGGCCTCACTGTGCCCACCATTGCGGCCTCACTGTGCCCACCATTGCGGCCTCACCGTGCCCATCAAATGCAGCTTTACTGTGCCGTGAAAGCAGTCTCACTGTGCCCATGAATGCAGCCTTACTTTGCCCATGAATGCAGCCTCACTGTGCCCATCATTGCAGCCCCTCCTGTGCCCCATGTCCCAGTCTGCAGTCCCTGTCTGTGGGAAGGTGTGTTGTTGATGCTCGGGTACAGTACCTTGCATGCCAGTAGGATATCCATGATGGCCAGCAGCAGGCAGGGGCTGTTCTCGTTTTGGATGGGGACAGTGTTCCTTCCAGAGGATCTGTTTGCTGTGAGATGGAGTGGTCCCGGGCCACCTGCACCTTCAGCCGTCCTCACTTTCTGGCCCCAGTCAGCCTGTCCCCTGGTCCTGGGGAAGTGGAGAGCACTGGGTGGGAGCTGGAGAGAAGGGGGAGCAGAGAGTGCTGGCGGGGCTGGAGAGCACATGGGTGGGGGCAAAGAGCAGGGGGGGTGAAGATCACAGGGGTGGGGAGTGCAGAGCACTGGGGGGGCAAAAATAACAGGGGTGGAGAGCACGGGAGGCTGAGAGCACTGGGGGGGGGGGGGTAAGAGTGTGGGGTGGCGAAGAGCACTGGACGGGAGCTTGAGAGCACTGGGGGGGGCAGAAAAACAGGGCTGGAGAGCACTGGGGGGTACAAAGAGCAGGGGGGAGTGGAGAGCAATGGGGGGGAGCTTGAGAGCACCCATGGGGGCCAGAAAGTACAGGGGTGGAAAGCACGGGGGACTGGAGAGCACTGGTGGGGTTGGAGAGCACATGGGTGGGGGCAAAATGCAGGGGGGAGTGGAGAGTACTGGGGGGAGCTTGTGAGAGCACTGGTGGGGGAGACAAAAAGAACAGGGGTGGAGAGCACGGGGGTGGAGAGCACGGTGGGGGGTAGAGAGCACGGTGGGGGGTAGGGAGCACGGAGGGGGCTGGAGAGCACTGTGGGGGGTGGGGGCTAGAGAAGGATGGGGAGAGCTGGAGAGCAGGGGGGGCAGAAACAACAGGGGTGGGGAGCATGGGGGGGGCTGGACAGCACTGTGGGGGGAGCACTGCGGGGGGTGGAGAGCACTGTGGGGGGAGCACGGGGGCGGGGAGCACTGCAGGGGGTGGAGAGCACTGTGGGGGGTGGGGATCACTGTGGGGGTGGAGAGCACTGCGGGGTGGAGAGCACTGTGGGGGGTGGGGAGCACTGCGGGGTTGGAGAGCACAGTAGGGGGTAGGGAGCACTGTGGGGGGAGCACTGCAGGGAGTGGAGAGCACTGTGGGGGGGGGAGCACGGGGGGCTGGAGAGTACTGTGGGGGGGTGGGGAGCACTGCGGGATTGGAGAGCACTGTGGGGGGTGGGGAGCACGGGGGGCTGGAGAGTACTGTGGGGGGTGGGGAGCACTGCAGGGAGTGGAGAGCACTGTGGGGGGGAGCACGGGGGGCTGGAGAGTACTGTGGGGTTGGAGAGCACTGTGGGGGGTGGGAAGCACTGCGGGGGGAGCACGGGGGGCTGGAGAGTACTGTGGGGGGTGGGGAGCACTGCGGGGGGCTGGAGAGTACTGTGGGGGCTGGAGAGCACTGTGGGGGGGGCTAGAGAAGGATGGGGAGAGCAGGGGGGGGCAGAAAGAACAGGGGTTGAGGGAAATGTGGGGGGGGGCTGGAGAGTCTGGTGGGGTAGGAGAGCACTGGGGGGAAGCACAAGGAGAAGGGGGGGGGCAGTAAAAGAAGTTGGATAGGGGGGGATCAGCAGGGGGGCCCGGGCTGCATATAGAGGATATGAGCTTTCTATATTCCTCCATACAGCCGCTGAATGCTTGGTTCTCCTCCTCTCCCTCCTCCAAGCATTCAGCGGCTGTATGGAGGAATATAGAAAGCTCATATCCTCTATATGCAGCCCGGGCCCCCCCTGCTGATCCCCCTATTCAGGCACACAGGGCGGCTGTACTCACAGCCTCACAGGCATCTCTCCTGTGAACACGGAGCTGGCCGGGTCTGTGTTCGGCGGCCGCTCCGTAACACGGTCCCGCCCCCCTAGACCGGCTGTGTGATAGGTGGATTCTATCTACTATCACATGAGCCAGTCTAGGGGGGCGGGACCATGTTACGGAGCGGCCGCCGAACACAGACCCCGCCAGCTCCGTGTTTACAGGAGCATAACAGGGGAGCACAGCAGCATTAAAGCGGCCCCAGGGCAGGCAGCCTACCGGGAAATATCCCGGTATCCCGGTAGGCCAGTCCGGCCCTGTGTGGTGGCGTCACCACATGACCAAGAGGAGGACGGGCTCCTACATTTGCCGGCCGGTATTTTTTTACTATATGTGCTTCAAACATTTGGATTGATGTAAGTGCTTCTTAATTTGCTTTTAATAAACAAGTGTTATCAGTTTTACGCTATGGGCTGCTTTTAGTCCTCCACTCCTTATATGGATCCTATGTGAACAAGTGGTCCCCCAACTCTTCAATATTCAGAGTATCGTTTGGATCGCATGGGAAATTAGGAAGAGTCGCAGCCGTGGGTCGCTTAATATCCTAGCAGAGCCTTTCTATCTCTGCTTTCTGGTAAGCAGCAGTGTGTGAGGGTGTCGGGCACTGTGTTCACCATTACTTGTGTCACAAGTCACCCAGGTGCCTCTTCTGTTTTACTTTTGGACGTCAGGATCACCCCCTTTACCACCATTTCCTTTGAGTTGTTTTATACTTGGACATTATAAAAACAGTTCATTTTTGTTTTAATTTTTGCTCCAGGGACTGACTATTGTGCTGACAAGAGACTGTTATCCCTAGGTGCCATATGGTCCCTAGGTGGTGCATAGGTCCTTACCACTGTGGACATCATATCCAGTGGGGCATATGTAGTTTTTGCATGTTATGATATTTTATTTTATTTTATTTGTGTATATATATATATTTTTTCTTGGCGCAGCTTCTTCTTTCTATTCATGTATTTCTGTGTGTGTATCCCACATTGAGCAGCAGCCTATAGTTTATTTATAATTTTTTTCCATTATATTACCTGTAGCGCGTTTTTTTCTTATTGTATTACCTATAGGTACAACTTGCAAAGTGAGGTTTACAAGCTCTTTAAAGTAGTTCTAAAGTCTAAATGTTTTTTACCCTAAAGCGTTCTGTGCATTAAAGCGGTATTAAATCCAAAAGCAAACATTTATTAAATTGCAGTTTACCGATTCTTAGATGTGATGGCTGCATTCATTTTCTTTTTTAGACTTTCTTTCTTTTATTTTCACCTGGTGATCTTGCCAGTAAGTCTGTTGTTTTTCAACAGAACACGCTCTTCCGCAAATGCATCAATTAAAACGAAGTTCCCCCCAAACTCCTCACCATGCAGCACTAATGTGCATCCTTAAAATCAATTGGCAATTTTTTATTTTATTTTTCTGTTCACTTACCTGATTTATGCATATTTCTAATTTCACTTCCTTCTTTAGGGGCCTCGGCGCCATACATAATTTCCAGTTTTGCATTGGCTCCTGGGAGATCTTGGTCAGCTTGGCATGGCACTGTTCCCATAACATTTAAAGAGGAAGTAAACCCTCTCTAAAAAAACCTGCAGGACAAAGGCATAATGAGCTAGTATGCATAGCATACTAGCTCATAATGAATTACTTACCTGAGATCGAAGTGCCTGGAGCGACTCTCGTTCACCTCCTTTGTTGCCGCCATATGTCCCGCAGTGACTTCCGGGTATAGCTGCTCCGGGAAGGGTGCTTATGATCAGCTTTTATTTATTCATATAAAACCTTTATCTCAAAAGAAAAAAACATCTGTTGCTGTAACTGCTTATGTAACTGCAGTGTGAGATGGAGTTTGGCTTCAATTTGTTGGTGCATCTAAATCAGCTAGGTTTCAAACTGGCAGCCCTCCAGCTGTTGCGAAACTACAAGTCCCATGAGGCATTGCAAGGCTGACAGTTACAAGCATGACTCCCTCAGGATGCCACCCGCTGCCATTCAGATGGAAGTGTCCACATCTCACAGGCAGTGATAAGGACACCCAAAGAAGGACCCTTCCAGGAAGTAAACATATGAGGAGAAGACTCAAGCCGGCAATGTCATGTGATCGTAAGGTAAGTTAGTAGATTTAGCTTCTTTTTTTTTTTTTTGGTATCCAAGGAGTTCTATAGTCACAATAAATGATTTTATATTTTGATCATAGGTAAAATTTGACATTGTGCTCCTTGTTAAGGCCTCATGCACACTGCAGCTATCAAAGGCCCATTTTACCGGTTATTTTTCTGCTCCTAAACGCCCCTCTATGTCGGCCTATGTGTCCATGACTTAAAGAAGTCTAGAGGCAGAGGCGTATAGGGGCAGAATTTTGAACGCACCAAAATGGCGGAGAGAAACGTTTGGGCAGAAAAAACGCCTGATACATCTAAACGTGTGTAAACGCTTCTAAATGCTAGGCGCATTTAGCACTTGAGCGTTTATTCTTATAATGGAATATTCTGCCCAAACACTTGAATGTGTCCAAAACGCATTTGAGAAACGTGGCTTTAGGGCTGGTTCACCCCACAAAAGCACATTCTAGATGCACGCGGTTTTTAACACGTTCTTGTCGTGTTTTGGTGCGTTTTCGATGCGTTTCCGGATGCATTCCAGATTCTTCGTCTTTTTTCCTGTTTTTTTTTTCTGTACTGTGGTTCGGTGCGTTTTTGATGCATTTCACTGCCTTTTTGATGCGTTCTACTGCGTTCCAGTGCAGGAAAAATGCAGCATGTTCTTTTTTTTTTTCTGGAACTGGAAAGTCTTGAAGCTGACTGCACTGGTATTAACTATGCCATTGGAAACCATATACCGTATATACTCGAGTATAGGCCGACCCGAATATAAGCCGAGGCACCTAATTTTACCACAAACAACTGGGAAAACGTATTGACTCGAGTATAAGCCTAGGGTGAGAAATGCACAGCTACTGTAAGTGGAAAAGAGGGTCAACGATGCCCATTTGCAGCCTCACTGTGCCCATGCAGATGGACACAGTTGACCGATTTGGGGCCCTGTATCTCAGGGTCACTTAGTGCTAGGAACCCCATCTTTAGATATGTTGTAGTGCTAATTCCACTGGGTTGGAATACAACATTTGGGGTTCCTAGCACCAAGTGTCCCCGAGATATGGGGCCCCAAATTCGGGTCAGAAAATCTCAAGCACTTTTCTGCAGCAGAGAATTACATTTTCTGAACCGACTTTGCGGCCCTGTATCTCCGGGCCACTTAGTGCTAGGAACCCCATATTTGGATATGTTATAGTTCTAGGTCCACCGGGTTGGCACACCAAATTTGGGACTCCTAGACCCAAGTGGCCCCGAGATACGGGGCCCCAAATTCGGGTCGGAAATTTTAGTTTTTGCTGCAGAAAAGTGCTTGACTCGAGTATAAGCCGAGGGGGGCACTTTCATTACAAAAAAATGTGCTGAAAAACTCGGCTTATACTCGAGTATATACGGTAACCTACTTTCCTTGTGTTTTTTGAAGCAGAAAAAGAAAAGCACTGGACTGCATGTGGTGTGAACCGGCCCTTAGGCGTGTTTTTAATATTTCTTTTGGGCATGAGGCCTAAAGGGCGAATATCATGGATAGGAAATACTGTAATTCACTGTTTTTGTAAAGGCACATTTTGTATCTAAATAACATAAATAATGAGTATTCTCCTATAAAAGACTCTACTTTTTATACCTTTTTACTCCTTCTGAAGTCTTTCGCATGTTACAGCTGCATTGAGAGATGTATGATTTATCAGTCTTATCTGTTCAATTTCTGTTCTTTTGTGTCATCCGGTTTTTAATGTCACCTTGCTGATGGCGGGCATTATATCACTGTGTGATCTTTCTGTTACATTATAGTTCTGTCAAGGTTTAGTTGTGTAAAAGTTGCTTGTAGTTTAAAAAAAGTTCAGTTTAGTTCCGCAATATATCTGACAACAGCACATGACTGGCACTCAAACCAGAATTCATGGCAGCAGAATAAAGACAAAATTCAGCAGAAAAATCCCTGGTGCATATATTAGAAGCCTTTATTTATAAAAAAAAAATAATAAACTGTGAAAGTACCAGAAAATTTTCTTCTAAGATGAGATCACATGCTTCTTATTTCATGATTTGCAGCTTAGGAGGAGGGATTGCAGAGGTTCTGGCTGGTAACAGTAAAGCCTCATACACACGATCGGACCTTGGACCAACTTTCCCCTGGATTTTTGTCCAAAGGGCGTTGGCCCCAAGTTGGTATTGCATACACACGATCTGACTTTTTAGGCAACAAACATGAACGTAGTGACGTTTCAACGTACTGACGACACTTCAAAAGAGGATGTTCGAATACTCCAGGGCCACCTTTGGTCAACTTCTATATTGTTGTCTGATCTTTTGCATTGGTTCTGAGCATGCGTGTTTGTACTTTGTACAAAAGTCCGATGGTTTTGTGTACACATGGTCGGACTTTGGTCCATCGGACTTTTGTTGGCAGAAGGTTGGTCCGTTCGCACAGCCAACAAAAGTCCGATGAAACCTGGAAAAAGTTGGTCCGATAGAGCGTACACACGGTCGGATGTTGGTCCAAACCAGCTAATTTGCATGTTGGTTGTCAAAAAGTCAGATCGTGTGTACGGGCCTTAAGGCTCTTTTAGATGGGCGGCCGGGGATTGTAAAAATAAAGGGGCTGAGCCACAGTTTTTTACAGCCCACTTGAACTGTCACAATACAGCAGGACAGGGCTGTACACATGCTGCGACCACGATGCTTTGCGGCTGCAGCATTTTTAGCGATGACTAGAGATGAGCCCGATGTTCGTTCGGGGAATACCGAACATTATGGGGCGTTCGCCGCAAATTAGAGCGCCCTGGAACGCCCTATAATGCACTGCGAGATTGTTGGCGTCTTATGATTGGCCAATGCATGCACCTGACCTGCATGCTTTGGCCAATCACAGCGCACTGGTGTGTGGGTCCGGTAAGAATTTTAAGGGGAACCCGCTCCAAAATGTAAAAAAATAAATGGCGTGGGGGTCCCCCCAAAATTCATACCAGACCCTTATCCGAGCATGCAACCTGGCAGGTCGCAGGAAAGGGGGGACGAGAGAATGCCCCTCCTCCTGAACCATACCAGGCCACATGCCCTCAACATAGGAAGGGTGCTTTGGGGTCTGCCCCCCACGCCATTTTTTTTAATGTTTGGCACGGGACCTAAAGGGCCTGGTATGGATTTTGTGGGGGACCCCCATGCTATTTTCTTTTTATATTTTGGCATAGAGTTCCCCTTAATATCCATACCAGACCCAAAGGACCTGGTATGGACTGGGAGGGGGGACCCTCAACGTTTTTTTTAATGATTTTTTATGTATATTGCCGGGATTCGGCAATACGTTACAGCCACAAGCAATTTTAAATTACCTTTTTTCCTTTAGGAATGTCATTTTGCTGTGGTACTGTTATAAACATGGGAAAGATGTGCTACTTTACAGGCAGACTAAGGGGACCCCCCAGGCACGATATTTAAAGGAATATTTAGTTTTTATTGTTTCACTTTAAGCATTATTAAAAATCACTGCTCCTGAAAAAACTGTACATTTTAAAAGTTTTTTTTGCATTGATACATGTCCCCTGGGGCAGTACCCGGGTCCCCATACACTTTTTATGTATTAACTTGCATATAAGCCTTTAAAATGAGCACTTTTGATTTTTCATGTTCGTGTCCCATAGACTTTAAAGGTGTTCGCACAATTTTTATTGCCTGTTCACGGTGTTCGGCTCATCTCTACTTGGGACATAGAGTTTGACAAGTGGCACCACTTGTTAGGCTCACCCATTGAGTTCAGTGGAGCCACGTTGCAACTGTGTGTAATGCATATGAGAGGGGGGCCATTACAGGGTAAATCGCATGGTAAATCGCTTCATTTTACCTTACAGATAGTGTTAGTTCTTGCAGCATTCTGGCTGTCTGGTACACTTTTTTAAACTTTACTGAATTGTCACAGTTAGATATTTCATTAATTTGTCTGCACCTCTGCGGGAGCTACAATGTGGGATGGAAATATTCAGACACATTGCATGTTTCCAACTTTGCGGAGATCTGTGGTTTTCAAGTGCAGATAGAAAACACTGATCTTTGCATGAATGTGAGCAAGCCCCTGATAGGTATGACAAAGGTAGGTGTTGTGCTGGCCATTCACCTTTATGGGTTATTGTCAGAATCACTATCATGGAATTTCATGGCCACTACCACAGCCTTTGGGAACTGTTATTCAGATCAGGACTAAGATTTAGTGCCTACTATAGAATGTTGATAGAGGACTACTGTAAATGTTAAGACATATTGTTTAATGCTCAAGAGGAACTGTACCCCCTCTGCATGCTTTCTTCTCTTTCCCCTTTTCTTTTGTCCTGCTGTGATCTGCCAATCCGTTGCATACCGGGTCCCAGGCTGACATCTTCCTTCTGATGTCATAGGGAGTCGGCTCACTCTTTCTGGTACAGCCAGTTACCGCCTGATGATGTGCCCGGTCCTACTTCCTCCAGCTGCTGTGTTGAAGCTGATGTCTCTCAGGATCTATGATGTGTATATCCCAGGAGGCTTTAGGAGTGGAGGAGATGTCATTCTTGCCTAGGCAAGAATGGAGGTGGGAGTCAGGGTGAAGTGTTAAAAATAAAAAAAAGTGAACCAAAACAAATCTGCTATTAATATTACAGGAAGAAGGGGGAATGTAGGGATACAAAAAAAAGGGTTTTGTATGATTGAAGGTCCACTTTAAGGATTGGCAAAGGAAAAAAATTGCGTTGACTTGCGTTGACTTCCACTTAATGGAATAAGATTTTGGCAAGATGATTATTCATTGGAAAATGTACTCCTTGGCACAGGGGTTCTCAACCCGTGGCCTGTGGGCTGCCCTCTGATGTGGCCCGCAACCTCAAACCAGGGAAGCGTATGCCCATGCTCTGGGATGGCCAGTCAACAAGCCCAGATTGCAATCAATGGATTGCTGACTTGCCATCTTAAAGCATCAGAGTGCATCGAGCCGGTACTGCTGGCAACAGAGGAAACAGGCAGTTGTTGAGGGAGCCGTAGCCACATAATCCGATTTGCTTCCTCTGTAGTGCCGACTCCTGTCCCATGTGAAGTGATACCAATGGAATTTGGCCTGGTACCTTTCTAGCAGCCTGGAGAGCGATGCCAGCAGAAGCTGGAAGAGGAAAAGAAGGTCAATGTAATATCCTTCACATACGTTTTAGCAATGAGCATATCAGCGCCTATAAAATGGTTACCAACTATTATGCCCACACGATCAGACTTTCTGACAACAAAACCGTGGATTTTTGTTCGAAGGTTGTTGGCTCCAACTTGTCTTGCATACACACAGTCACACAAATGTTGGCCAACAATTACGAACGTAGTGACGTACAAGACGTACGTGATATCTCCATTACGAATGCTAGTTATATCTCCGGCTCGTACTTGATTCCGAGCATGCGTGGACTTTTGTCCGACAGACTTGTGTACACACGATCAGAAAGTCCGACAACAAACATTTGTTGGCGGAAAATTTGAGAACCTGCTAGCCAACATTTGTTGGCGGAAAGTCAAATGTTTGATGGAGCATACACACAGTCTGACTTTCCGCCAACAAGCTCACATCTAACATTTGTTGTCTGAAAATCCGATCGTTTGTATGGGGTATTAAGGCCCATACACAAGATCTGACTTTTTGACAACAAACATGCAAGTTAGCTGTTTTAAGGCAACATTCGACCGCGTGTACACTCCATCAGACAAACTTTTTCGTTTTTCATCAGACTTTTTTTGGCTGTGCGAACGGCAACAAAAGTCCAATGGAGCAAAAGTGCGATCGTGTGTACAGAAAACCATCGGACTTTTGTACAAAGTACAAACACGCATGCTCAGAACCAATGCAAAAGATCAGACAACAATACAGAAGTTGACCAAAGGTGGCGGTAAAGAGCAGAAAAACCACTTGATTTGGTGAAAGTTGGCTCAAAAATCCACGGGAAAGTTTGAACGTGTGTATGAGGCTTTAGGCTGTTTTCACGCTGATCCACTGGTGCAATGCAGTGCACCTACGGTTTTCCCATGGGTTAGCTGCACTGAGCCATAGACTGCTATTATAACCTGTGCTTTCAGAAAGTGCACCACCACACCCGCAAGATATAATAGAAGTCTATGGCTTATGCCCCGTACACACGAGCGGAAATTCCACCAGCAAAAGTCTGATGAGAGCTTTTGGTCTGAAAATGCGACCGTGTGTATGCTCCATCTGACTTTTGCTGACGGAATTCCAGCCATCAAAAGATTGAGAGCATGTTCTCTATTTTTCGGTCGGAAAAAGTTCCGATCGGAAATTCCTATGCATGCTTGGAAACAATTCAACGCATGCTCGGAAGCATTGAACTTAATTTTCTCGGCTCGTCGTAGTGTTGTACGTCACCGCATTCTTGACAGTCGAAAATTCAGCGAACTTTTGTGTGACCGTGTGTATGCAAGCTTGAGCAGAATTCTGTCGGAAAAACCATCCAAGATTTTTCCGATTAAAATTCCGCTCGTGTGTACGCGGCATCAGTGAAGCTAACCCGCAGGAAAACCGTAGGTGTACTGCGCTGTGCATCAGTGTAAACCGCAGCACATCAGTGTAAAAGCAGCCTTATAGGGGGCTCAGGTTTGTAAGGGCTTGTTTACATTTGCGGTTCAAAAGATTGAGCACCCCTGCCCTGGCAGGTACAAAAAACAAACTTTGTGGGACTTGCCAGCATTATAATGCTAGTGAGTCATTACATATTGTGAGGTCCTAGGTTACTGAGTACAGAAGGATGTTCAAACAGTGTGATTTTATAGTAATACTGGCAGTGTCACAGTGAAAATATTTCATTTGCAATAGTAAAGACTCAGATTGCTCCATGTAGCACATAGCAAGACATTTTGTAACTTTTAACAAATTTAATTTGTAGTATTTTACTGCTGCTTTATGAGTCAGTGTTTGAAATTGCATAATAATCAATATAACTCTGGGCTTTTAAAAACTAATTGTTTCCAGTTGTATGTCTTTATTCAGCCCAGTTCTGTTCCTAGACCGGAACTTTTTTCTGCATTTATTTGGTTGCCTGATTATATTCTTCAGCTTTGCACATCATTCAGTGACAGCATATTGATAACCGGGTTACATAAACTAAAGCAATCCTATATTCCAATCATAAGAAATACATGGGCAGTATAGAACAAAAATTTTAGGGCTGCAACACTCAGATTTAAAGAGGTTGTAAACCTCCGAAAAAAAAAAAAAAAAACCCTGCAAGACAAAGGCATAATGAGCTAGTATGCATTGCATACTAGTTAATTATGAAATACTTACCCTAGAACAATGCCCTGCAGTGCCGCCCGCATTCCGCTCCCACAGCTGGCATCTCTCCCGGAGTTACTTCTGGGTTCGCGGGCTCCGGCGCTGTGATTGGCCAGAGCTGCGATGAAGTCATTCCCACGCTTGCGCCATTCATTCAGTGCACATGCGCCGGTGGCCGGTGCACGTTTAGAAGATATTTACAGTACCTAGAGGTAAGCCTTACTATAGGCTTACCTGTAGGTACAATTAAAGAGAGATACTTTTTTTAACAAGAAAAAAGAGAGATACTTTACTTCCTCTTTAAAGTGTTACTAAACCCCGGACCCTGCATTCACTATATATGGTCTCCCGCAGTACAGAGACCATGGAATTACATTTTTAGTAAATATAAACTTCTAAATACCTTTTCTCATCAGCAGTATATAGCAGTCTTGTGACTTCTATCAGTGTCAGGCCAAGCACTGGTTAAAGCTTGTAGGAGGAGATTTAATTCTCCTCTGACTGTCCTATGAGGCTGCATGACCCCTGACTTTCTGTCTGGACAGGGCTGATTGGCCCTGTGCTGATCACATGTACCCTCCCAAACAAAAACAAAGAACCCCAACTGAGCAAAAAAAAAAAAAGCTCTCTAGCAATACACACCAAAGTGAGCATGTACAGGGCTCTGTTCTGTCAGCGGATGGATTGGGGACAGTAAAAGAAGGAGAGGATCAAAGAAGACAGGATCAAACAGCCCTTTTACACAGTGCGGAGGATTAACCCCTTTGGTTCCACAGTGAGTATAACAAGCATGCTTTACTGCCTATACAGGGTGATTTTACTGTTGTGGGTTTAGTAACACTTTAAAACAAACATGTGCAGCAGATTTGCTTTAACCCCCCCCCCCCCACCCCATATTATCACATACTTACCTTTACTTTGTCATTGCTGTGCTCTGATCAGCTGCCAAGAACAAAGAAATACCCAGTCTTACAGCTATTGGAGAGAATGTTACTCACGCTATGTGCCATGTGACAGCATTTGGCCAATAACCAAGCATCAGTGCTGCAACATGAGCAGCTTCCATAAATTCCATATCAATGTATGATCTTTGACTTGAGTGAGTCATAGTTTATAAGGGGGCAATAAAGGAAAGGTTAGTATGAAGATCACCACTCGTTGTTTTGCCCCATGTGGACAAAACTCATGTTTATCAACTTTAACATGGCCTCTGATCATTGGGACTCAAACTGAAGTGTCTTAATAGTCAGATTCTTGAATAGGAGATCTAATATTCTATTTATGTGATTGATTCACTGCTTTTATCTAAAATATACACAGAACTTGAAGGGGCATCGTCTGGAAGTGAAATACATATTTTTTTTCTGGTTAGATTTCTGGTCCTGTTGTTATTTCCAAAACTAACACTGCTCAAGTGGTTACAGTGAAGGTAGTCTAAGATTTAGTTATTATACTTGTTTGTTTAGCGCACGTATGAATCTGCATTAAAATTTGCCAACATTTTTGTAATTTCTAAAATTTGCGTGGAGGGTATTTTTTTTATAAACAAATCATTCTGTTGATCCTATAAGGAACTTTCATAGTTTTGCACTTGTCTGCTAAAATCGGTGTTAATTTCGTTTCGGAAAATATTTTCATCATATTTTCGTCAGCGGCATGCTTCCAGTGATGAAAACTAAACGAAAATTACTCAGAATTTTCGTCAATTGATGAGAACATCAATTCCAACTTTCATCAGTGAATGAAGACAGAACGAACATGTGAGGGAGGGACCTTTATCCACGTGAACTTCCTCTTTCCTCGGCGCTCCTGTTATAAAGCCTGTGAGTGTTTCCTCTCCCAACAAGCAAGGTAGCGACCAAAGCATGCTTAGTGTCATGGCATGCTTAGCACTGTTCAGCATTACAGGCCTCCTCAGACAACCGTCCAGAGCACTGTGCAGCATTTACAGGCCTCCCAAATGTCCAGAGACCAGAGAACTGTCTGCATGTTACAGGTCTCCTCAAACGACCGTCCAGAGCACTGTGTGCATTACAGGACTCCTGAATCAGACCACAGTCCAGAGCACTGTGTGCTATACAGGCCTCCTGAATCAGACCACATTCCACAGCACTGTATGAATTACAGGCCTCTTCAGACCATCCAGGGCACTGTGCAATGTATTACAGGCCTCAGTCCTCAGACCATCGAGAGCACTGTGCATTACAGGCCTCCTCAGACCACTGTCCAGAGCACTGTGTGCATTACAGGCCTCCT
The DNA here is from genome assembly GCA_028564925.1 of Lithobates sylvaticus. Lineage (NCBI taxonomy): Eukaryota > Metazoa > Chordata > Amphibia > Anura > Ranidae > Lithobates > Lithobates sylvaticus. The sequence goes on along the minus strand of CM053029.1, from coordinate 505,256,808 downwards.
CAGACCATCCAGAGCACTGTGCATTACAAGCCTCCTTAGACCGTCCAGAGAAATTGTAAAGAAATGCTTAAATAATGCATTTACAATTTAACTAAACCCATTAGATTTTAGTCGACTAAAATTTTTTTTGTGAGCTAAATTGTAGGATATTTTGGTTGACTAAAATGTACTGGAGATTTTAGTTGACTACAATACGACTAAAACAATTCAGCGGAATAAAATTTGACTAAAATTAAAATGGCATTTTGGTCAAAAGATTATGACTAAAAATAAATTGAAATTTGATGTCAAAATTAACATTGGCTAAAAGATCCAGCTTCCTTGTGTAGAGCTAGATGGAGACCAAGAATTTTCTCTTTTCTTACTGTTTGTGAGGACTTTTTATAACTTCTTATAGTGTACAATGTCCTAAAAGATGTTGTTCATTGTAGTGATCTTACTACTGTTTTTTAGGAAATAGTCAGATCCATTACTATATTTTAGTTGCACCCCTATGACTACTTTTATACGTAAGATATGAACACATTGCTGGTGAAGAGCACTGCAAGCAACCCAACTTTGAATGCAAACTCCCCTCGCCCAGGCATTATGACATACTGATGGCCAGCTTTGGTAATCATACGCAAAAGCTATTGTACAAGCTATTGCAGTTGTACACCAGGTATAACTGTCTAGTGAGGATGTACTTTAAAGTCGTGGTCCAAAGTATTTTCTTTATTGGATAGTCCACTTTTATGGTACTACAATTACCTGGAGCTACTTGGGGAAAAATGCCTGGACATCACTTCAGCAGAACATATTTTAGGCATGACCAATATTGTAGAGAGTCCCAAAAGTCCCAACTGAAAGCTTCCATTATACCAGAACTCACATATCAATACACCCAGAAAGGTACAGCTGGCTTCTACAGTTTTTAATTGTTGGCTACAAAATCGTCGAATTGCCTCCCTAAAATGCCCCCTGGATTTGAATTGAACCAAGTGGCTGCTGCATTTTACTTTCTTTGGGGCTTATTTGCATTTTCTCTTCTTATTAAGTGTTCTAATTAACCAGTGTGAGATGATAGATATTTTGCATTGCCTGATTTCAAAAAAAAATTTTTTCAGCCATCAAAAAGGTACCTGCTTACATTTAATGGATAAGATATATTCCTCAAATGTAATTGTTGATGGCAGTGGGTTGTAAGCCGTCATGAATACTTTATAACTTGATGAGTGGACATAGACTAAGCTGTGTCTTCATTTGCAGCTTGTAACTGTCTGTATAGCTTCCCCAAGGGACGGTTAGAGCTGAGGATAAGTAATAAGTTACTATTAATTTATGTGGGAAAGCTTTACAGCAAAGTGGTAATTACAGCAAATACCTTACTTTAACCTTTACATCAACGTTTTAATCAAATATGCACCCACATCGTACTAACCGTACCTGTGACTTGAACTGTTTTCGATGCAAATTGCTTTTCCTTTGATGCAGCTCATTGACGGATGATGGGTTTGACACCACTGTCATACTTAGAAAGTCCTACATCTCTGCAGCTAAATTGGTAAGGCATTATAATTTTGCAGAGCCACTGTAAAGACCGTCTGAGGAAAAGAGTCTTGCTTATAGAAGATTAAAGTGGGGCTGACCTGGTGAGCAAAGCAGTTCTTAGGCTCTGCACACTATTAGCTCCACTCATACATTCAAAGGGAATAATGAGACTCCATTCTCTAATAAATATGTGTCTCCTATCTTACACATGACGTGTTTTGCTTTGCGGCATACTCTAGTCTAGAAGTATACCCATTCCTCTCTGTTGTTTCAGAGATGTCTTCCCAGTGTAGAAAGAATAGTTGAAGGGATATGCCATGCATAGTGGGAAAATAAGCCTGCAAGTTTAATTATTCTTATAAATAATGTATAAATCAGCTCCAGCTTTCAGAGAACGCTTGTCTTCTCGTGGCAAAGGGAAAAAAAATGATGCTTAACCCATTCATCCTGCACTGTATTAACGGCGAGCGTGGTTATGGTAAAAGTACGGTACCACTCACATTGCATATACATCCATGGACTTAAGTGTAATAGCCACCATTAAAGTGTAAAATTCTGACTTTTACTGGAATGCCATGGAAGGCAATATGTTATTTAATAGTCCGTTGCAAAATAATGTGCAGCGACTCCTTTTTTAATTGCTGGGTGGCATTGGAAAAATATTCACTGAAAGAACTTGGTAGGCATTTTTTACAGTCTCTTTGTTATGTTTAAGGAAATGTTACAGTGCATAACTTATACAAGCTGTGTGTTCTATTCCCACCATTCTGGTTTTTTATTAGGTAACTTTTAGTGTTTTCACACTTCTTCTATGCAGTAGGCAACTGTACAGCTTGCGTCCACCATTGGGATTTACCATGCCATTTAACCCTTTCAAACAATAGGCCATCGTTTATACTATTGTGTAGTCATTATTGCTGCATTTTCTGCAAGCTGTTGACCTTTGTGCAATGAGCGTCATTCTAGAAGAACTGCTTTCCCCCTACTAAGATCGCTTGTCAATCCACAGTTTTGATGTGTACAAGCCTTGAACATTTTATATGGTTTGATACACTGAACTAAAAATGTAAAATTAAATGGAAAGCAAGGTTAAAGGAGTTTGTTAGTCAATAAAATGCATTACCTTTACTTTGTAGACCTGGTTTTACAATCGGCCTTCCTGTGACAGGTTAGTTCAGTGGTTGCCAACTTATGTGGTTTATGGGACCACAAATGCGGTTCTTGACATCAACAAAGGGCTGCACATAATGTTCAGTATATGGAATGCTAGAGAGGACAGTCATAGGCTTCCGAAGTACTAGAGGAAATGATTTTCAGAGACTGTGGACATGTTACAGGTTTGGTTTGAGACTAGAGACATGCTGCAGAAGACAATCAGAGACTGGGGACTTGTTATATGAAGCTAGGAGGGATCACTGTTAAAAGCCCTTTACATATAAATGCTCCTACTCTCAATCAAGACTGCTGGAATTCAAGGGCCGCACAACAAGTACCAAAGGGCCACATTAGGAAAGTTTAGTGATTATCTATGATGACCTATATTATTCTTGCAACTATTGCAGCTCACTATCTGATATCATCTCGTACTGCATTTCAGTAGTTTTTTACTGTGTTCAGGGAAAACATACAGTACATTCAAGGGCCAGAATTATTGATACCCATGAGGTGTAGCACAGGTATGAACATGTTTCAGCACTGTACCAGTGCCTATAACCTTTAACTTTTTATTACTTGATATTGTGATCTGTGCTATTGTTTTTTAAATCCAGTTTTGTGTTCTGATGGAGCGTTACCTCCTCTAGATATTTTGTATGAATGTTACCTAAAAAAAAGTTGAATAACTGCATAGCTAGTACCCTCAAGATCAGTTTGTTTTAAGATGTTCTTGTGTTGACATTTATATCATTTTTGAATAGAGTAGGAAAGAATTAGAACCTCCTAAGAAGTTTTTTTGCTATAGGCTTTGCCACTCTCTATTTGTCTTGGTGACCATTAAGGGTACAGAAATGCAAACTTTTACAGTTGTCACAGAATAAGGGGTGAAGGTAAATCTTCGGTTTGGGACACCAATTACAGTAAGAACTGTGCAATAGGGAGCTTTCTTTCACCTTGAAGAGACTTCCTAACACTTCCTGCTGCATCTCCGGCACAGGAAGTGAAGGAAACTTTCCCCCACAGGACAAAGACAGCAAAAAATAAAACCTAATAAAAAAATGCAAAAAAACATTTTTGGCTCTTCATATATGTTATGTTCGCTAGGAGTAAATTGTCTTCCCTTTGAGCATAAGCAAAGGCTCATGTCAATGAGCATTGTCTTCCTGTTCCAAACATACTGTACAACAGACATAAGTCATGAAAATCACACTGATTTCAGTTGAGCGGTACACATGGTAGTTCATGGGTTGCTTTTGACTTCCTTTGCACTGTTTCTTTGGGCTCAGCATGTCCTATTGAGGTGTGTTTGAACTACATGCAAAGCAGGTGAAATGCAGCCTTTTCTTGTCAGATGCTGCTTTTGCCATTTATACGCATGTGTTTGCTTTCATGTAGCAAACTCAGTGTTTGACAAGAACACCCATCGACATAAACCCTAAAGGTGGAATTTTGCAGAAGTGAAAAGGAGACCTTGGCCTAATCTCTTATTGGGTTACTCCTGCAACCAGCCCTTACTATGTGACCATGAATTGGACAGACACATGACTAACAAGAGATATTTTCATATGTAGGGAGGACAACAATGACACATACTCCCCTTTTTCCAGAAATAGGAAATTATTAATTTTTTTCTGAAAAAAAAAAATTGAAATGTTTAGATTGAGGCAACATTTTTAAAGGTTTTAAATGGGCTTCATGAGTTTGGGTACCAAAACAAATCAAAAACAGGATGAAGAATACAGTGTAGGTGTCAAAACCCAAATTCCAGTCACTTTTTTAAAATTTTGTACAGATTTTTAAGTGCTGCCTGTGTCCTTGTTGATGAGATTTTTTTTGTCAGGTTTTAAAAGCAGTCTGAGTTGCCACAGAAGAGATTTCTCCTAGCTTCCCATTCTGTCTGATACCCATCACTTGCATTAATGGGAACACAGACAGAAATACAATCCTGACAATTCTAATGCTTGCCTACTGCATTGGGAATTAATTTTTGTTGCTGTCCCCCTATTGGGGGAATTTTACTACACTTCCAGTTCTGCCTGACACCCATCAAGTGAAGAGAAATCTCCCAAATGGGAGGTTCTCGTGCTCCTTTTTATATCCAAAACTTATATCCAAAACTTAAAAAAAGTTTTGCCTTCAGTTGGGTTTAAACTTTACACATATAAGTTATGTCCTGTAAATTAGTGACTCCAGAACATCAGGGGGAAATCCCTGTAATTTTTTATCTGGCTTTATGTCTGACATTAATGCCGCGTACACATGACCGGTTTTCCCATCGGAATAAACTCCGAAGGTTTTTCCGATGGAGTTCCGCTGAACAAACCTCTTGCCTACACACGATCACACCAAAGTTCGACGGTCTAGAACGCAGTGATGTACAACACATACAACGGGACTAGAAAAAGGAAGTTCAATAGCCAGTAGCCAATAGCTGCCGTCTCGTACTTGCTTCAGAGCATGCGTCGTTTTTGGTCCGTCGGAACAGCATACAGACCAGCGGTTTTCCCAATAGGAATTGATTCTGTCAGAAATATTTAAACATGTCATATTTCTAGGTCCGTCAGAATTTTCTAAAAAAAAAAAGTCAGATGAGGCCCACACACGATCGGAATATCCAATGAAAAGATTCCGTCAGACTTTTTATGCCAGAAAGTCCGACCGTGTGTACGCGGCATTACAGTGGGATTTCCAAACAGAAACACATTAAAATTTGTAGCTGGTGCTGAAAAACATAATTATTACTATTATTATTATACAGGATTCATATAGCACCAGCAGTATGCACTTTATTTTACAAAATAAGGGAAACAGTACATTTACAGTGCCTTGAAAAAGTATTCATACACCTTAAAATGTTACAACCAAAAACATATGTGTGTTTTATTGTGATTTTATGTGATAGACCAACACACATAAAGCACATGGCTTTTTGCAAACTGCAAACGGGACTTCTTATGGCTTTCTTTCAACAATGGCTTTCTTCTTGCCACTCTTCCATAAAGGCCAGAATTATGGAGTGCACGACTAATAGTTGTCCTGTGGACAGATTCTTCCACCTGAGCTGGGAATTTCTGCAGCTGCTCCAGAGTTACCACGGGCCTCTTGGCTGCTTCTCTGATTAATGCTCTCCTTGCCCGGCCTGTCAGTTTAGGTGGATGGCCATGTCTTGGTAGATTTGCAGTTGTGCCATACTCTTTCCATTTTCAGATGATGGATTAAACAGTCCTCTGTGAGATGCTCAAAGCTTGGGATATTTTTTTTAACCTATGCCTGCTTTAAACTTCTCCACAACTTTATCTCTGACCTGCCTGGTGTGTGCCTTGGCCTTCATGGTGCTGTTTGATCACTAAGGTTCTCTAACAAACCTCTGAGGGCTTCACAGAACAGCTGTATTTATACTGAGATTAAATTACACACAGGTAGACTCTATTTACTAATTAGGTGACTTCTGAGGGCAATTGGTTCCACTAGATTTTAGTTAGGGATATCAGAGTACAGGGGGCAGAATACAAATGCACGCCACACTTTTCACATATTTATTTGTAAAAAATTTGGAAAACCATTTATAATTTTCCTTCCACTTCACAATTATATGCCACTTTGTGTTGATCTATCACATTAAATCCTAATAAAATACATTTACGGTTTTGGTTGTAACATGAAAAAATGTGAAAAATTTCAAGGGTTATGAATACTTTTTCAAGGCACTGTACAATACATTTCAATGAAAGAGGGTTAGGCTGGCCATACAGCGTTCGAATGTCAGCCAGTTGGCCCTGTTGGCACACTCTTATTCGACGACTTTTGAATAAATAATTGAGAGCCAGCCCGCAGTCTGAATGAAAATTTTTTAACAGTATATGTCCAGCTTTAGGAGGACCCTTTAGCAAAGTGTGTTTGCTTTTTTTTTTTTTTTTACAGCACGCAGCGCCTTTGATTTCCTATTATTGCATTTTAGCGTAAAGCAGTTCTTTGCTATGCAGCTTTAGATCACATATGTCAAACACAAGATCGAATCCAGCCCAACAGGCCTTCTCATGTGGCCCTCGCACTCAGTTTTGTAGCTGGAACCTGGCAGGACTTTATTCCGCCACCTCTGGCTCTCACCGTCCACTCCTGCTCCCCGCTATCACTTGTTAACACAGAAGCCTTCTGTGTGTACAAGGGACAGCTTGCTGCACGCACACACATTGGAAAACAGTGGGAACAGATCTCCAGAATCTGAGAGAGAGAGAACGATCTCCCTGCAATGCATGGCAGAGGCGCCTACACAGGGAGGTACTGGAGACGAATACATGGGTAGTAGAGCCACCTGCACTGGGAGGTTCTAGAGCTGCCTGCATAGGGAGGTACTAGAGCCAGGTAAGATAAATGCGAGAAAGCTTTGGGGGGGGGGGGTAGCACACTCCTAACCCCTGCACTCTGAACACGGCAAGCTCCTGAACTCTGCATGTAACTCAGTCCTGAACCCTGCCCTCTGTAAGAACAACACCCCCAAAACCCTGCACTCTGTACACAGCACGCCCCTGAACTCTGCACTCTGTATGTAATGCACACCTGAACCCTGCACTCTGTACACAGCACGCCCCTGAACTCTGCACTCTGTACGTAATGCACACCTGAACCCTACACTTTGTACATATTACACCCCTGCACCCTGTACGTAACGTATTCCTGAATCCTGCACTGTACATAGTGCACCCCTAAACCCTGCACTCTGTATATAGTGCACCCTCAAACTCTACACTTTATGCATAGGACACCCCTGAAACTGCACTCTGTACATAACGTACTCCTGAAATCTGTACATAGAATAATCCTGAACCCTGCACTGTGTACGTAGTGCACCCCAGATACAGCTGACCCTTTGAGGACAACCATACTGGTGATGCGGCCCGCAATGAAATTTGAGTTTGACACCTTTGCTTTAGATCATACTGTTGCAGAATATACATTTTAAAGAATATGAAAATTACTTTTATTTACCGGCGATTATATTTTGAGTTCACAGCTCCAGGCTAGAGACAGTCCATAATTATCCAAAATGAAGGTGCTTGCACCGATTTAAAGGAGAATTGCAGTGCCAGGCTGTAGAGGGGTTGATGCAGCTGGCTTCGGCTCTCAGCCGCACGCTGAGAGCCAGAGCTAGCTGTCAATCAGGGCTCTGGTTGGATCCCGACAATATGGTTGGAATCCTTCCTGGAGCGGTTTGTGTGACATCAACTGAAAATTAGCTCTAACCCGCTGTCGGCTGATTCTGGGGTCAGAGGAAAACAGAGGAAAGTAAGTGCACTCATGTAACCCAAAAGAGAAGTACAGCAAAAAAAAGCTTTGGCCATACTTCTCTTTTAACGTTACATTAGCAGTGATTTTTTTTTTTTTTTTAGTGTATCTAAATAGCAAACCACTAAATATCAACGCAATCCTTTTTAATGGGGTATGGATAGTTTTTGATTTGTTTTCCAGGGTTTCGTTTTCAGCGCCAGTTTGGCATCTGTATAAATAGCAAGTTAAATATGATACAAGAAAAGAAAGGAAAAGCGTTGCTCCCTTTGGTTAAATATTCTATTGTTTTTGATGTTACTGTATGTGGTTAGTGCATGCGTTTAACCATTTTCAGAACTAGATTTCCCAAAACTGTTTAAAAACCAATGTACAACATAATAACTGAGGACTGTCAGAGGTTAAATTGAAGCATCTAACAGTATGATCCACCTGTACAGTCAACATTGCCCTATTAACGACAGATTAAAAGATGGCTGATGGTGTGAGAGGGGCTATAGATGGCTTTAAAGAAGAGATTTAATATGGGCAGCGCTAGAGAGGGAATTCAGCAAACAGCAAGTCTGCTGAGATTCCTGGCTGATTCTCTTTCTGCAGGGGGAGAATTTAAGCCAGAGGGATTTGGGTGACTGAAATGCAGGATTTGGAAAAGCTGGTCTGTTATGTAACCAGGTTCAGGAGGGGAGAGAGAGACAGGAGGAGAGAGAGAAAGCAGGAGAGATAGAGAAGGGAGGGGGAGAGGAGGAAAAAGGGAGGGAATGAGGAAGACAGCGAGAGAGGAGGGAGAAAAGAAGCGCATAGACTGATACATAAATAAATCTACATTGAAAGTATTTCTTTATATATGAATACGTCTTTACGACTTTCCTTGGAATACATATCTTTTCTGTAGACATCTGTACATTCTTCATCAAGCTATAGGGTTAAGATGACCAGATCGGGAAAGGACCTTGTGTCTGTGGACACTCCTGGCCGAGTGGTCTTGGGAGTGAAGATCTTTTGCATAGGTTACAATGTTTCTACGAAGTTAAGTGAACAATGGAGGTGTCAAGCTGTGCTTCCTCCTCCCCGCTCCATAAGCAGATACATGCTTGCTCTGGTGACCCAAAGCTGCTGAAAACAACATCTACCAATGGCAGGATTGTGGTGGCATGGCTCATTGTCCTCTGGCCACCTTAAGAATGATGCTGCATTTACATATTTTGCAACAAAAACTGTTTAAAAAAAAAAAAAAATAATAATAATCATGTGCACATCGTAAAAGAAAAGTCATGCAAATTTAAGAGGTTCAAATAATTACTTTCTTCTTCTTCTGGCTAAAAAGCAAAGATAATTGCTTTGGTCTCTCCATCCACCCTGTACCATACATTCATGCTTTCGGAAGCCGTCTCAATGTATCACATTGCATCATGTGATTGCCTTAAATAACTTTAGCTGTTCTATTGCATGAGCCATTTGTGTGCATATCTACTGCTTCTTTAAATTGGGGGATGATAGACGAAATGTCTTTGCCTTAATCCTATATCTGTAAAAAAAAAAAGTCAAGCTCTAGATGTAGCAGGATATAAAAAGGATTACAGTATACAGCTATCAACCTGTACAGCTCATATGTTCCCTACTTGCAGCTGCCAGAAAGGCAGTACTAGTCTGGGATCAAGCAGAACTCCCCGCTAGTAGCAGCTACAATTAAAATCTACTATTTCCCACCACTGGCATCGACTGGTGACACATTCAGTGAACCTGATAAAAGTTCGAAAAAGGTTTCTGAGTTAGTTAGCTACAATATATAGCGATCGCTAGACTAAATATATTTTGACATTTTTTTTCACTTGTCTAAATTCTTACTGACAGACTATGAGAAATAATTTTACATATTTATTTTCTTCTGGAAATGAAAGTAAATTTTTTTTTTCACCACAATCTTTCCAAAATGTCAAGCATACCATGGCTCTGTTTTTTTTTTATTTTTTAGGTCTTTTATTCTTGTTTTTAGTCCTCTTATTATGTCCTCGCTCTCAATTCTCTGCTAATGCACCTTGCCGTTGTTAGTGAACAGTGGTAGTTATATCTGCTCACATGCTCCACTCTTTGAATAATACAATTACAATAGTTATAAGACCCCTTTCACACTGGGGTGCTTTGCAGGCGATACAGCGCTAAAAATAGCACCTGCAAAGCGCCCTGAAAGAGCCCTGAAGGAGCCACTCCTGTGACTCCAATGTGAAGGCCCGAGGGCTTTCACACTGGAGCGGTGCGCTGGCAGGACGCTAAGACCCCTTTCACACTGGGGCGCTTTGCAGGCGCTACAGCTCTAAAAATAGCACCTGCAAAGCGCCCTGAAAGAGCCCTGAAAGAGCCACTCCTGTGACTCCAATGTGAAGGCCCGAGAGCTTTCACACTGGATCGGTGCACTGGCAGGGCGCTAAAAAAAGTCCTGCTAGCAGCATCTTTGGAGCGGCGAAGGAGCGGTGTGTATACCGCTCCTGCCCATTGAAATCAAAGGGCATCACAATGCGGGTGGTTTTAACCCTTTCTCGGCCGCTAGCGGGGGGTAAAAGCAACCCGCTAGTGGCCGAATAGCGCTGCGAAATTGACGGTAAAGTGCCGCTAAAAATAGCGGCACTTTACCACCGACGCACCCACTGCCCCAGTGTGAAAGGAGCCTTAAAAAAGTCCTGCTAGCAGCATCTTTGGAGAGGTGAAGGAGCGGTGTGTATACCGCTCCTCCACTGCACCCGCTAGCGGCCGAATAGCGCTGCGAAATTGATGGTAAAGCACTGCTAAAAATAGCTGCGTTTTACCGCCGACGCACCCACCGCCCCAGCGTGAAAGGGGCTTTACTGCTTTAGCAAGCCGTTGTGCATGCACTGAAATAACACTACAAGTGCCGCCTCCCCCACATTACTCCTCCTCCTTTATTAAGTTAACACGTGAGTACCACTACAATCTTCCACCTCCTAGTGGATGCTACATGCTGGCGCTGAATGTGTCCATATGTAAATGTTCAGTCCATCACTGGGAAGGTGGCTACGTTCCCACACACAAGGGGGTCATGGAGAACAAAAGTAGCCAACCTAGATAGGAAGTCTGAGAATGATGCACAGGAAGGGAGGGGGGATGAGTCATAAGAGGGCCAATGAGAGCTGGAGGTGTGTGTCTGTGTAAATCCAGGAAGTAAACAGGCAGGAGCTTCAGCTGCCCTCAGTTAAAATGGCTGCAGCCAGACTCAGTGGAGGGAGATTTCTGCAGCATATTTGGCCAGTACAGAATCGCAGTACTGTATATATAAAATAATATGCAAAGTGGTTGGAGGGAAGCTTCAGAATGGCAAAGATGTTTTTATTACATATTTTGTGAGAAGAATGCAGTTCCTCTTTAAAGCGGGGTTCCACTGCCTCTGACGATTTTTTTTTCTTTTTTGGGGACATTTAACCACTTGCTTACTGTGCACTTAAACACCCTTCCTGCCCAGACCAATTTTCAGCTTTCAGCGCTCTCGCACTTTCAGTGACAATTGCGCGGTCATGCAATGCTGTAACCAAATGAATTTTTTATCATTTTGTTCGCACAAATAGAGCTTTAGTTTGGTTGTATTTATTCGCGACTCCGTTTTTTATTTTTTGCGATATAAGTGAAAACATAGCAGAAATTTTGAAAAAAAACAATATTTTCTCCTTTCTTTTTTAAAAGAAATCCAATAAAATCAAATTTTGTCATAAATTTAAGCCAAAATGTATTCTGCTACATGTTTTTAGTAAAAAAAATTCCGTTAATTGTATAATAATTGGTTCGCGTGATCACGGACATATGTACGCAAATGATCATGTACATATGTGTGCAGGTGATCACGGACATATGTGTGCAGATAATCATTGGCACATGTTATTTTACTGGGACATATGTGAGGGACTTGTGTTTTTATTATATGGGGACATGTGTTTTTATTTGGGGATATGTGTTTTCATTATTTGGAGACATGTGTGTTTTGGGGACATGTGTGTTTTGGGGACATGTGTGTTTTACTGTGGGGACACTACTGGTGATCAGTGAGTAAAAAAAAACAGCTAATACTTACTGATCACCAGCCGACTGCAGCGATCCGCTCTCCTCTCCTCACCGACGACTTCCGTGTGAGGAGAGGAGGACCGATTGCCTAGCAACCGGCTGTTTGTTTACATCACATGACAGCTGTGATTCGACACGGCCGTCATGTGATCAGGAGGGCCAATCACCGAGCCCTCCTGCTGATCCGAGATGCGCCGTGTCCGGGTGACACGGCCGTATCGGGATCGCGCTGCTGCGCGGGCACGCGCGCGATCCCTCTACTTCTGAAGGACGTTCCGGAACGTCCGATCAGAAGTAGACGGCTCCCACCCGGCCGTATATCTACATTGGCCGGGTGGGAAGTGGTTAAAAGCAATTTCTGTTTTAAATTTGTAAATCACATGTTCCGTTTTTTCTTCTTTGGCCTTTCCTTTTTTTCAATAAAAGACATCTTTTAAAAAAAGAGATACAGCAGTTTCATCTTGCCTGTGGGCATGTGAAGCCCACAGGCATTCCCTTCCAGGATTCTCTGACGTCGATCTCCCAGCATGCAACGGCCGTTGTAGTTCCGATCTCGCGCATGCGCAGTAAGCTAATATCGGAGCGCCGTCAACAGCTTAGGTTGTCATCACAACAGGCGGCGTCGTCGGAAGTCCTGCCCTGTTGTGATGGCAACGGAGATAAGATTCTAGCCCTCGGCGCTGCCCACTGCCTCCTGGAAAATGGTGACACACATCTCTTAGGAGCATTAGCGAGCGGAGGCGCAGAGGGAAGTGACGTGTTTAGCCCGGGCACTAGAAGAGGCAGATTTCGTGGGACCGCATAGCAACAGGGAGAAAAAGATAAGTGAAAAAAGTATTTTTTTATCCAATAATTTTTTTTTAGGTAATTTACTGCACAGAAAAGTATTTTTGATTTTTTGGGGAAAACGCCACTTTAAAGTAAAAAAACCTTCTGCCTTTAGAACCACTTTACACATATTGCATTTATTTTCTTTTATTAAAAAATGTGAGTTTAGTGTTACTTTAATCCTTGAAGTATTCATGAAGAGATTTATGTGGCACGCAGCGTACAGATAGCAGAAAAACCTTTTGGGAAAATAAAGCTTAAAGCACATTTTCCTACCAGGTACCAGAAACCCTAAAACATACATACAGTCTGTATTCATGCAAACAATGGATTTTCTCTTTTTTTTTTTTTATCCATTTTAAAGTTTCTCTGTAGTTTTTATAGGGTTAAGAACACAAATTAAAGCTGTCCTTGAGGTAAAAATGCAAAGTCTGCTTAATATACAGTATTAGAGCTTAGGGCTCTCTAATTAATAATAGCAGCATCACTGAAAAAAATAAACAATGACCAAGAATCGTATATGCAGCTCTACAACTGAAAAATATATATCAACCGCCATGTTAAAAAAAATGCATATAAATAATGAATATTATTAATAAATGTATATTTAGTGAACAACAGTGATGTTTTTCATCAAGGGGGCTTGGATACAGTTTTAAGCTTTTTTAGCTGGAATTGAATTATAAAATTTTTGTAATCATAATTTATTAAAGTTTAAACAGTTGTCTGAAATCATCTAACAGGTACCTGTGCATGTATAGGAGAGTAGGTTAGCATCAGGATAGATGTCAGCATTATTAAAAGGAGACAATAAAAAATAAAAAAAACAGAAGAAAAAACACATTGAAGGGGGAAAAGAAAATATGAACAAATTGTCATACAGTGTGTGCTACATCTGAAGGGGTAAAAGTTACATAATTTAGTTCAGAACATTTCTTTTGCTTAAAGAGGAAGTAAAGCCTCCTCACAAAAAAAAAAACGCCCGAAGCGGTCCTCATCCACGACCTTCTCCAGCGCCATCAATACCGGAGTGACTTCCGGGTCTCGCCGCTCCAGCGCTGTGATTCGCTGGAGCGGCGATGACGCCACCCCCGCGCATGCGCACGAAATCGGCATATCGCCGTGAACTCGGCATGCGCAGTGCGTCTGCGCGCCGCTGTCTACGGATGCCTTTTTTTTTTCTAAATATCTCCTAAACCATGTAGGTTTAGGAGATATTTATTGGACCTACAGGTAAGCCTTAATCTAGGCTTACCTGTAGGCTAAAGTGATTTGTAAGGGTTTATAACCACTTTAATTGTAGAAAAAAATGTTACCATATTTCTGATGAGATCCCGGGGAATGCACAGTACCCAAAACCACACAAGAGTACATCCAAGCACAGTGTAGTATCATCTTCCTGCAAGATTTGGGATACTTAGCATTTCCCCAGGATCTTGAGATGAATGTGATAAAATTACCCTTGCCTAGGTGCCAAAGGAGGAAGCCAAAGGAAAGGTAAGCATATTAAAAATATTTTTTCCCTACAGGGTTTTTTTTAACAATTAAAGCTACATTTTCTACTTCCCCCTTATTCCACTTGCTTTCCTTTTTCGCTGGGTTATGCACATAAAATATACTTACATGGCCAGCAATGCAGAAATGTTCTGTAGGGATCCGCCATTCAGCCATTGCACATCCCGTCCTGTGCCACTATCTTCTTCAATGTCATCAGGAAGCAGGCTGTCTCTTTTTGCAGCAGCACGTCATGGGGGGGGGCAGCCATCTGATGACGCAGCACTTGCACTTGCACTGTAGAGTGACCCAAGGCCTATTGGCAGCCTCCTGACATGGGCCTTGGGTATGGGTATCCCAGGAGGTTGCAACAAATATGTCATTCCTGTCTAGGCAACAATCTAGAATGTGCAGGGAGTTTTCCCTGAAAAAGTTATGTAAAAAAAAAAAAAAATTCTGTCTGTCACCAGAAATACAGTAGAAGCGAAATCTACCAATAGGAACCCTTGGTTCTGTGACAGCTGTAGAAAATGACATTTCCCTCACGCTACCTGTATAAAGACAGGAAGTTAAGAGAAATATTCCCAATGGGACACAGATGGCAAACAAAAACGGGCAGATGTTTGTTTAGAGAAGAAAAAATATATATAAATATATGAGCTGCACATCTCTGCAAACCCTAGGTAAGAAAGTGTAACGTTTCACTCCACCCCCCAAGCTTAAAGTGGTTGTAAACCTCAGTCATGGAATTTTAACAAAGCACATATATCTGTAGTGTTCACTTATCTCTCTCCAAAGCTCTAAGTGTCATTTCTCTCTGGTGCTTCCTTCCTCTGTTATCAGCATGTGTCACTTCTGAGAAGTTTTCCAGACACATGAGATAAAATTTGTGTCAGGGAGGGGTGATAAGCTCACAGCTTGTCTATTCAGAATACAGCTCTGTATGTTCCTTCATTCCTCTGCCTATGTGGAAAGGGGTGTGTCCCTTTCCTCCAATCAGCTCTCCCACACTGTAACTGCAGCCTCTTCGCACCCTTCTATGTAATACAGACAGATACAGTAGGATTTTAACACTTTTCTGCCCCTTTATTAACCACTTCAGCCCCGGAACAATTTACTCCCCTCCTGACCAGAGCACTTTTTGCGATTTGGCACTGCGTCGATTTAACTGACAATTGCGCAATCATGCAACGTTTTACCCAAACAAAATTGATGTCCTTTTTTTTCCTACAAATAGAGCTTTCTTTTGGTGGTATTTGATCGCCTCTGCGGTTTTAATTTTTTTTGCTATAAACAAAAAAAGAGCACCAATTTTGAAAAAAAAACACATTATTTTTTACTTTTTGCTATAATAAATATCCCCAAAAAATATATAAAAAAAATTTTTTTTCCCTCAGTTTAGGCTGATGGGTATTCTTCTACATATTTTTGATAAAAAAAAATCACAATAAGCGTATATTGATTGGTTTGTGCAAAAGTTATAGCATCTACAAAATAGAGGATAGATTTATATCATTTTTATTATTATTATTTTTTTACTAGTAATGGCAGCGATCTGCGATTTTTTATTGTGACGGCGACATTATGGCGGACACATTTTTGGGACCATTGGCATTAATACAGCGATCAATGCTATAAAATTGCATTGATTACTGTAAAAAAATGTCACTGGCAGTGAAGGGGTTAACACTAGGGGCGATCGAGGGGTTTACTGTGTTCCCCGGCAGGTGATTCTAACTGAAGGGGGAGGGGACTGACTGGAGGAAGTGACGGATCATGGTTCCTAGCTAATAGGAACACACGATCTGTCACTCCTCTCAGAACAGGGAAGTGTATGTTTACACACACTCGTCCCTGTTCTGTCTCTCCTGCTCACGATCGCTCATGGCCGGCGGTCATCGCGACCATCGGCCACGAGCACCAGCATACCCACTGTGCAGTAGGCGCACGCGCGCCTGCTATCCCGATGTATAGCTACAACGCCTTGCGCAGGGGAGCCAACCTGCCACAGTATAACTGCGGCGGTTGGTTGGGAAGTGGTTAATTGGGATTCCTACAGCTTGTGGAGCGGCATCCACAATTTTGGTTTGGGGGCACCATCAGCTGTATGTTTAGAGGTTAAATGCATGCATGCTAGGTAATCTGAAAGTGCAATATTTACAGGCATTTGTTACTTATTACAGAGATCAAATTACATCCCCAATGCCATCATCTGCCTTCTCTCAGGAAAACAGTGTCATCTTTATTTAGGTATCATCCTAAATCAGTATATTGCTCTTAAATTAAGATGCTGGTTCAGAGATTACACCGTTATGACAATCTTCTTGACAATTCATGGCTGTGGTCACAAATGTCTGACTCTGAAAGCCTCTCATCGTGTGCTGCCTGCAGCAGACTGATGACTTCATCTCTTCCTAGGCAAAGCCACTGACTGCAGCTCATGGACTCTTCTTTTATTGGAAAACCCTTGTGTTCTCTCCTGTGTCTCCCTGCCTTTTATGAGAACACATTTAGGGTTATATAATAAGATTGCCGCTAAATGCCAGTAAAGAGTAGTCTGCTAAGTGTAGGTATTTTTCTTGATAGAAAGAAACAAGGTGAAACACAGATGACTCTCCACAAGGTCAGCTTCACAGCCACCTTCAGTCAAGGCACAGCTCATCTTCTTTCTACTGCCTCCATTCATTCATCATGGATATCTGGACAAGAAACCCAAATACAGTGCCTTGCAAAAGTATTCACCCCCCTTGGCTTTTTACCTATTTTGTTACATTACAGCCCTTAGTTCAATGTTTTTTAAATCTGAATTATATGTGATGGATCAGAACACAATAGTCTAAGTTGGTGAAGTAAAATTAGAAAATGATATACTACTATTTTTCAGAAATAAAAAAATAATAATTGGCATGTGCGTATGTATTCACCCCCTTTATTATGAAGCCCATAAAAAGCTCTGGTGCAACCAATTACAGAAGTCACATAATTAGTAAAATGATGTCCACCTGTGTGCAATCTAAGTGTCACATGATCTGTCATTACATAAACACACCTTTTTGAAAGGCACCAAAGGCTACAACACCTAAGAGGCACCACTAACCAAACCCTGCCATGAAGACCAAGGAACTCTCCAAACAAGTAAGGGACAATGTTGTTGAGAAGTACAAGTCAGGGTTAGGTTATAAAAAAATATTCAAATCTTTGATGATCCCTAGGAGCCCCATCAAATCTATCATAACCAAATGGAAAGAACATGGCACAACAGCAAACCTGCCAAGAGAAGGCACACCAAAACTCGTGGACCTGGCAAGGAGGGCATTAATTAGAGAAGCAGCACAGAGAACTAAGGTAACCCTGGAGGAGCTGCAAAGTTCCACAGCAGAGACTGGAGTATCTGTACATAAGACGACAATAAGCTGTACGCTCCATAGAGTTGGGCTTTATGGCAGAGTGGCCAGAAGAAAGCCATTACTTTCAGCAAAAAACTAAATGGCACGTTTTGAGTTTGCGAAAAGGCATGTGGGAGACTCCCAAAATGTATGGAGGAAGGTGCTCTGGTCTGAACTTTTTGGCCATCAAAGAAAATTATATGTCTGGCACAAACCCAACACATCACATCACCCAAAGAACACCATCAGCAGCATCATACTGTGGGGATGTTTTTCAGTAGTTGGGACTGGGAAACTGGTCAGAATTGAGGGAAAGATGGATGATGCTAAATACAGGGATATTCTTGAGCAAAACCTGTACCTGTGTGATTTGAGGCTAGGACGGAGGTTCACCTAAAAGGAGCACGACAATGACCACAAACACACTGCTAAAGCAACACTTGAGTGGTTTAAGAGGAAACATGTAAATGTGTTGGAATGGCCTAGTCAAAGCCCAGACCTCAATCCAATAGAAAATCTGTGGTCAGACTTAAAGATTGCTGTTCACATGCGCAAACTATCCAACTTCAAGGAGCTGGAGCAGTTTTGCAAGGAGGAATGGGCAAAAATCGAAGTGGTAAAATGTGGCAAACTCATAGAGACTTATCCAAAGCGACTTGGAGCTGTGATAGCCGCAAAAGTTGGCTCTACAAAGTATTGACTTTAGGGGGGGAATAGTTAGCACAAAATAACAGAAAACCTCAATGTGCATATTTGTTGTTTGCTTCACAATAGAAAAAAAAAAAAAAAAAACATCTTCAAAATTGTGGGCATGTTCTGTAAATTAAATGATGCAAATCCTCAAACAATCCATGTTAATTCCAGGTTGTGAGGCAACAAAACACGAAAAATGTCAAGGGGGTGGGGGTGAATACTTTTGCAAGGCACTGTATGCCTTAAGCAATTATGTTGTCCACAAACTGACCACTTACCTGCTCAAGATTCTAGTTGTACATGGAACAGCAAAAAGCAGGAACTTTTTACACTTCCACAAATGCCCTTGTATAGCTCCACCTTCATTGTCTTGTATTTCCCATCCCTAGCAACACAGCTACTGGCTAATCTTCTGTGTCATACTTATTAAGTGAAGAGCTGCCATGTGGTATCTTAGCTCATGAGCCTGTAGGGTACAGTCCTCACTAGGGGCAAATACCTGTCATGTATCGTCCAGTAAATTGTTCATTGGTGGTTGGGACTTATGTTCAAAGTCAAGAAGTTGGAGCAAGTGAAGGTAATCTCAGATATAGTTCAAATACTAATAAACAGTTCACCTCCCCACCCCATGTCTATTAAATAAAGGCGCATTGGTGAGATTGTCCCTTCGCCCCCACTCCTTCCTTTTTCCAAACAAATCCCTCTCCATGTTGGATGACATAAAAATACTAAAATGCTTACTGGTCTGGGTAGCAAGCATCCCCAGATGCCTGCACTCTTGTTTTAGCTTCTTTGTAGAATATTTCAGTATGTCATTCAAGGGCGTCTGTAATACAAATTTTACCCACAGCCTGCATGGTTGGTACCACGCATCTTCCTACAGTCCATGCTTTGCTATTGGCTAACAATATGATCGATGGCTGCATTGGTCTGTGGGAAAGTGCAGGCAGCAAAGAGGAGCAGGTTTATTATTAGGTTTTACATTATGATTATGTAGCTTGTGGTTGCAATTTACTTTGGAGAGCAGCCTGGGATTTAGGACTACTGGGGAGTTCAGCAAAGAAGATGAAAAGGCATGGCAAGCCTTTGGAGGAGCCTGCCGTCCAGACCAGCAGCCAGCTTAATCATTATACCACCCCACAGGTTTGCTTCAAGCTTCATCCTATTGTTGAATTTCACATGGAGTACATTAGTAGAGAAGCATGTGCACAGGTATTTTTGCACGATGACAGCTCATCATCCTATTGTTATATGGCTGTGCTTTACTTATTTTTACAAAACAAAGACATTGTAAATTAACATATAAGGCCGGGTTCAGACTGCTGCGGTGCGGGAGATCGCATATGATTCGCACCGCACTGCAGTTCAAATCATATGCGATCTCTGTGCGATGCAATTTCAGCCATACAGATAGTATGGCTGAATTCGCATCGCATTCGGCCCAAAATCGGACAGGACCCTTTTTTTCGCTCCGCAGCAGAATCGGATCGCATGGTGTTCTCACCATGCGATCCGATTCCTGTCCGAGTTTGCAGATCGCACTGCGATATGCAAGCTGCTATGGGGGTGTCATTAACATTTCATTGACACCCCCAGCAGCTCGCATAGGGCAGTGTGAACTGCCGGCGGGAGACATGCGGTGCGGGAACTCGCAGTGTATTCGCAGCGTTCCCGCACCGCAGCAGTGTGAACCCAGCCTTATAGTGTATTCTTGTATATGCATTTGAATAAACACAGTTATAAAGAAAAGGGACTACGTTATTCTTCAAAGAACCACAGTTTTTATCACTTTTAAAGGAAAGAAATGTGTAAATTGTCACAGGAAATGACATTTAACCTGTTAGTATCCATGTAAACATCAAAATAAAGAATGCAAAGCATTACAGTGCATCTAAATGCATTACAGCACATTAGATCCAATTCTGGGATGAAGGAGTTATCTGGCTATTTCATTTTACTATCACTTTTTCATTGATCAGGGCTGTAAGTTGTTCTTCATGACAAATGCCTTGCTCAGCAGAAGTCATGATGTTGAAAGCTAAACTGTCAGGCTAGGTGTAAATGTATTATGCCCAACATGTTAGACTTGCAAGGAGTACAGTTTAGTATAATTTTCATCAACATGGACCCCAGAAAACATGCTGACAAATTCTTCTTACGTTAACCCTTGTTGGCTGCATATTGCAGGAGGTAGGCCATGCGGAACGCTGTCTTTATACAGCAGGATATAGCTTCAGTAGTGAACTCATTTTGTGACCTCCCATGCACCCCCTGCAATGTTGTAGACAGAATTTTGTGACTGTGCATGCAAAGCTGATTGGGCTTGTGATCCCAGGACACAAAGCCTAATTTAATTAATTGGAAAAAAAGATGCACACATACTGTCTTTTTTTTTTTTTTTTTCATGCTTCGCTGCTTCTGTTTGTCCTCCCTTTATATACACTTGTATACACGCAGCCTCTATTAGATTTTGGACCTGCTCTGTAGTAATGGAACCTGTGTTTATGGGTGACTAAGGGGATGTACCTGGTGGCAACTATTATCTGTTTTCAGTGTCCCCACCTTTACTGTTAAAGCGGAGTTCTACCCTAAAGTGGAACTTCCGCTCATCAGAACCCTCCCCCCTCCGGTGCCACAATACAGGTATCTGCACCCACTTCCGGGCATAGATATCCGCAGAATCTGCGGGTATTTACGCCACTTCCTGCGGGGCCTCCGCTGTCTGCTGGGAAACACATGGATCCCAGAGACAGCAGGGACCGTCCTTATTGCACATGCGTAGTAGTGAACCGGGAAGTGAAGCTGCAAGGCTTCACTTCCTGATTCCCATACCGAAGATGGCGGCTGCAGCACCCGACATCGCAGGCGCGCTGGACGGGTAAGTGTCCATATTTTAAAAGTCAGCAGCTGCAGTATTTGTAGCTGCTGACTTTTAAAAAAAAAAAACGGCGGAACTCCCGATTTAGGTTAAACTTTATTATTTACTTTTAAACCTGAAGTGATTGTAAACAATCATTTTGTAAAACAATCCATTCAGTTTAAAATAGAAATAAAAGACAAAACATTTGTGTATTGATAACAAAAAAACATTATCAACACCTTTTTTGTAAGTGATCACATTCCCTCTGTTCTCAGCTGCATACAAGCTGGGGAGGAGAAGCAACAGTACACTGGGCTTCCCAGTGAATGGCTGTGCAGGGCAGGCATGTCAGGGCAAGTCTGATCATTGGAGGAGAGCAGGATGAGTTACCAGCACAGCTAGATAGATAGATATACTTTATTGTCATTGTATACATACAACAACATTTTTCCGAGTACAGCAGCACTAAAACACTTCTCAACAAAACCACACATACATACTCCTAGCACATGCCCACATATCTATTTAAATATATCAAAATATAAAATGTTATTTAAAATTTTATTTTTTTTTTAAATGGCCACAGTGTGCTCTCCTGGTTAGCATGGTCAGTTTTTAATAGGAAAGCAGAGGGACTGGTAGGGACACCAAGGATTTCACACAAAGGAAACATGAACACACAAACATGATACTTTTTCAAACAAGTACAGCAGGCACATATCAGGAATATGAAATGTTGGGGTAACAATCAGTTTAATTTTATAGCAAATGATACTCATTTTACAGAGAATGACAAAAAAAGAAATATAAGCAATCTGAAAAATTCACTAGGGGGTTAATTAGGAACACTGTTGCATGTACAAGGCCATGCTGATCTGCTCAAATCTTATTTGAGCAAGTTCCAGTGCAGAACATTTAGAAGCAAACACAATTACGGGTATGAAAGACTTTTGTTTTGAACTGTTAAAAAGTATGTGAAGCTAGTGAAGCATCTGTTTTTTCTTACTATCCCATCTGATGTCATCAAAATTGTCCCACAGTGTAAGTTTATAGGATGCAGTTGAAAAATGATTGTAGAATTTTTGAGCTAATTGATCGAATTTAGAAGCCAGTAGGAACAAAGGATGCAAAGGAACCAGAGATTCCGTGTTTCCGTTGACGACAACAACACACGGTGGATCCTTTTTTTAACCACTTCCCGCCCGCCCACTGTCAGCAGGATGAAGAACCTATTGTTCTGGGCCACCGTCATATGACGTGATTTCCTTTGCAGGCCACTAGGTGGCGCGCGCCTGTCGTGTCGCTGGGGACCCGGTGCCTGTGCCCGGCTGCCACGATGTCTGCGGGGCACCCGCGATTGCCCAATAACTAAGCAGGGCGTGGATCTGTGTGTGTAAACACACAGATCCACGTGCTGTCAGAGGAGAGGAGACCGATGGTGTGTCCCTTGTACATAGGGACAGACGATCAATCACCTCCCCCAGTCAGTCCCCTCCCCCCACAGTTAGAATCACTCCCATAGGAAACATATTAACCCCTCAATCACCCCCCTAGTGTTAACCCCTTCCCTGACAGTCACATTTCTACAGTAATCAATGCATTTTTATAGCATGGATCGCTGTATAAATGTGAATGGTCCCAATAATTTGTCAAAAGTGTCCAATCTGTCTGCCTCAATATCACAGTCACAATAAAAATCGCAGATCGCTGCCATTACTAGTAAAAAATAAAATAATAATAAAAATGCTAAGTCTATCCCCTATTTTATAGATGCTATAACTTTTGCGCAAACCAATAAATATACGCTTATTGCGATTTTTTTTTTTTTAACCAAAAATATGTAGAAGAATACATATCGGCCTAAACTGAGGAAAAAAGTTTATAAAAAAAAAAATTGGATATTTATTATAGCAAAAAGTAAAAAATATTGTGTTTTTTCAAACTTGTCCCTATTCTTTGATTTACAGCGCAAGAAATAAAAACCGCAGAGGTGATCAAATACCACCAAAAGAAAGCTCTATTATTATAAAATGATAAAAATGTTATTTGGGTACAGCGTTGCATGACTGCGCAATTGTCATTCAAAATGCGACAGCGCTGAAAGCTGAAAAATGGCTTGGGCAGGAAAGGGGTGTTTGTGCCTGGTAGGCAAGTGGTTAAAAACAGAAGGTATCTGCATGTCTCACTTCGATCACAGATCCAAATAGATAAAACATAACTTCCTCTTTTTAGCATACGACAGGGCATGCAAGTCATTCTTTCATGTCCATGGTTCCAATTGTAAATCTAGAACTGCTGGTTTATGCTACAGATGCAACCTAAAATTATAGACGTTTATTCTAAACTGCATATAGATGTTTCAGGCGAGTTAAAGTGATATTAAAGGCAAATATATTTAAAAAAATGTCATACTTACCTGCTCTGTGCAGTGGTTTTGCACAGAGCAGTCCCGATCCGTTTCTTCTCGGGTCCCCTGCCGGTGCTTCTGGCCCCTTCCCTCCTGCCTCCTGCCCCCAGAGCAAACAGGTTGCAATGGGGGCACCCAAGCAGGTGCGCTCCTGAGCCACTGCTCTGCGTGTCTATTCAGAAACAGCGGCACGGCTTGGCCCCACCCCCTCCCTTTCCTCATTGGCTGGCTGGCTGTGATTGACAGCAGTGGGAGCCAATGAGGAGGGAGAGTCCCCGGAGAGCCAATGTTCTTGTGCACATCGCTGGATCAAGAGGTAGCTCAGGTAAGCATAAGGGGGGTCTGGGGGGGGCTGCCACACACAGAAGGTTTTTTTTTTACCTTCATGTATGGACTGCATTAAGGTAAAAATCCTTTAGCCTTTAGAACCACTTTAACCATCATCAGTGCAGTGTATGGAAACTATGTCTTCTATTAAATAGGCTTTTGGACCAACGCAACTGTACAACCAGTTATTGTCAGGTGGGTAAACATGGATGAACTTTCTTAAAACAGAAGATATCTGAATGTCACAATTCAATCACAGATCCAGAAAATAAAACAGAAATGGAAATTGTCTCCCTGGTTGGTAGAATTTGTCTAGTTTTATCAAATGTTAGATAAGGAATGCAGGAATTCTCATCAATGTTGGTGCAGTTTTCCTTGTGTTTAGATACACTGGCATACAAGTAGATCCTTGTTTGTCAAGACAGGGACCCCAGGAACAGTCCAAGCAGGTTTGTCTTATACTTTTATCAAGTAAGACAGCAAAAACACAGATCAGTGCTGTAGGGCTTTGTACAGCAAGTCCATAACATGAAACGAACAAAATAGCTGCTAACTAAACTCAGGTTAGCACCTGACTAATTGTAATTTTACTCTCAGCTAAACCGTCTGCTAAACTATGTCCATCAGTCACTAGACTAGACCACCGAAAGCTTTGAAACGTGCTACCACACCCTCTGCCATGCCCACTCACTCCTCCAGTCCATGACGTGTCTCTTGGGGTTCCCCAGCTGTCATCCATGTTCTCAGAGGCTCCTGTGTCCCACTGCAGTCTGGCTTCCCTTTAGCATTCGGTGCTTTGCAGCATGTACTATCTGGATGGGAAGACAAACTGACAGCCTTAAGTTACTGCTTCATCATGTAATTGCCCATTTGGCTGTTTTTATTGAATAACGTTTCTTATACTACGCTTGAATCTACGCCCTCTATTTTTGTTTCATTGACTGGACCACTAGTCTTCTTACACAAAGACTACAACTTGCTTAGCTTAAGCTGGCCATATATTGTTGGAAATAGCTTTGTTGGGACTGCTCTGTTTGACTTTGTTCAATCTGCATTTGGAGCCTGTGAGAAAACAGTCTGGGAACAGATTATACATCCAATCAGATGCAGGCACTGTTCGAGTGCCCACACTACAATAGCTCAGCAAGGGTGATTTGTTCAATCCAGGTTGAGCAAAAGAAATCTATATGTGAATGGCCAGCTTTAAACACAAAGGACTTTCCAGACAGGGGCTACCTCTGGTCCTCCTCAATCTCCAGACCTGGACACATGCTCTCCATGTGTCCACAGTCATGCCACTGTCACAGCACACAGGAGCCCTGACTGTTTGGAAATGTTTCTATTTGTGGGAAAGACCCGCCTTGTCTCCAATCAGTCTCCTCTCTTGGGATACCTGTTCTGTTTTCTCAGCCTCTCGGGGATCTTTCCATTGCTGAAACAAGCTCTCTGCCTGTCATCTAACACATCACTACAGTGACAGACTTTGTGTGTGCTATATATTGATATATAACAAAAGTCTGCCAATAACTTATTATTATTATTAGGTAACATTTAAAAAGTGAACAATGACATTCAGCTAGTTGGGTATCAGAGAACAAATGATGACAGCCACCCTGTTATGCAGCTTACATCTCAAGGACAAACCATTGCCCAGGCCAGCCTACAGTTCTGGCTTATCCTGAAATGTGTCATTGACTAGGGTGTGTAACTCATTGCTGAGGTATGATTACTGTTTATTAATCATACTTTATATTGAAGATAGGCCAGTAGGGCACACATCATCCACTGCACTTAGTGTTAAAAACACTAATGTGATACTGAAAAGTACGAATCAAGGAAATTGCTAAATACAATCATGTGAAAAATTAAGTACACCACATCGAAAGTGTTGACTAGGGAATATTAGATCTTTATTCATACAATAATGCCAACAGATAATGTTGATATACCCAAATAAGAACACAAGAGTAATTTCCTTTTGAATCCTTTATTCAACACAAATATTACTAGCTGTAAAGGTTTACTCCAAAGAAGTAAGTACACCATTGTACATCCCTGATGAAGTCACGTATCCAGTGACATAATATGTGAAACAGAGCCGGATGACGTCACTTCCGGGTATCGTCCGGGATCGGAAGTTGGTGAGAATACTGTGATTGTCTATGTGGAGTGTTTAAACCTGTTGCATTTATTTGTCTTTTAACATGTGAGTGTGATTTTAACACAATAAATGAGAGTTACTGTATAAGCAAGTTTACACTATGAGAGATTACTCTTTATTTGCATGAAACTCCATGAGAAGTATGAGAGCGAAACAGAGGAGTCTTTAAAGTGGAAAAGACCCCAAAAAAGAGTTTCTACATCTATAGCCTTATAGACCCATATGAGAAAATAGGTCTAGAAGTAAGGTGAGCGGCGATTGCATGTGGTGTAGGAAGCAAATTGGGAGCACCTTTTATTATAGAAAAAACGCATAAAGAACAGTTAATAAGTGTCAAGATAATCTAGCACAATGTGGTCAATCACCAGCAACTACACTATATGGACAAAAAAAATATGAACTTTAATATTAATCATTATTTTATTATCTGTTATATTTGTTTGGTTTATAATTTGCATCAGTGTTATATTGGAACTAATTCACAGTAGAATATATGAAATTAATTTCACACGCATATTTGTTCATTTATATAGTATATGTCACTTCAGCACTATCTAGCACCATGTATTCGGTTTCTATTAAGATTATTATGTATGTGGATTCACTTATACATATGTAAATGTATAGAGTGTTTTTAACTAATGGATATGTAGTCTATTGTTTTATTTGGTTTATTTATTGGAGTAGGCGCTAAATTATTCTTTGAAAAGTACACCATTGGCATTTGAGGGATATGAGGAAGAAGCAGCTGCTTCAAAACTCATTATCCACTTGGGAGTCCATCTGAGTGGTCCTTCTCTTGCCCTCTACCAGCCATACAGCTGACCGCGAACGTCGCATCTCGGTTAGGATGCTTCCGGTGATTACATCTTTGATTGCTTTAGTGATACCGTGCTGCTATTTTGTTGGTTCCCTGGGATCACATGCTTATTTGTGGCTCCCTCGCCTGCTCTGGGCTTCCTCGCTTTGAATGGCCACAAGATTGGGTATGTTAAGCCTCCACATCACACCAAATGCAGCGGATGAATGATGGTCTAAGAACTGAGCATCGACCAGACTGGTTACTGTGTATCAGGTCATAACATTAGAGTGGACACATTTCTGCCCTAATCAGTGGTATGGTGTATGGTTTTTGTACATGTGACTATTATGCTTATACACTTTAGTGCTGTACAAGGATGGACATATACACCATTGGTATTGAAGCTTGTTTCCCCTTTTTTTTGGGGTGTATGGAGAGTTCTTTTAGCATCAAATGGCCAGCTCTTAGGTTGAATTTCCTGGGCTAGCCAGTCCTGGGAAAATAAATAGTTGTTTGAAATCTTTTTTTTTTTTTTTTAACAAAAACGGTTTTTATTTTCAAAATGAGGAAAAAATACATAGAAATACAACGGTACAGTGTATCATATTGCAAGTGCGACAGATGTTCTACATGTGCAGGGTATATATACAATCATTGATGCGTAACACGGGTCATCAGGTGTAAATAGTGTTCTCATAGGGAAGGGAAATGAGATACAATTCCGCTACCGGAGGGGTGAGCGGGGAACGGGGGAGAAAGGGGGGGGAAACAAACCCGGATTAACATTGGTCATAATACACTCTTCCCAGTTCCTTACGTGATCCAAGTGGGTGTGGTGGACTGCCACCCTCTAGCCCACCCATCAACCTTCCCAACATGTCATACCTTATTGTCTCGTGCAGGGTACCTCTCAGCCCCCCTTATGCCCGCAAATCTCCAGCCCCTCCCCCCCCGATCCGCCGATAGTTGTTTGAAATCTACCTCACTTTTTTAAATCCATTGCCAGACTCATAGGGATCCACAACTTTCTTTATGAGGCTCTTACATAGGTCTATTGATCTTGCCATTATGACTCACACATATCAATACCAAAGAAAACGCCAAATCCTAGATGTCTAAGGCTTAAGGCTACATTTGCACGGGCGCCTAGCGGGTGCGAATGACATTGACAAGACTCTGCTGATTCTTGCAGCTGTTTCAGCCACCTGTGAGTGGCTAGCTGCCGTTATCCATTGCCTAGCCAGCAACTTGTGTGCCTCCAGTAATGATCACTGCAGGTAATCGCTGGCTGGGCGAACAGCCACAGATGGCTGGCTGGGTGGGCATCCACTAATAGCAGCTGCTAGCCATTCACAGGTGGCTGAAACAGCTGCAGAAATCAGCAGGTCCCTGCTGCTGTCATTCCCAGTGGCGCTAGTCTCCCGTGCGAAAGTAGCCTATATAAGACAGGTTCTACCTGCATACTCCCTAATGAGGTTCTGATCACTGGCACCTAATTAGGAACACCAAATTCTAATTTGATGGATTTTAGGTGGTGGTAAATGTGACTTTGTAATTGCATTTTGTTTCATTTAGATCATATCAAATGAATAGACAGTGTCAATTTTATGTGCCGTTTGGTCAAATATAGCACATTTATATGTAGGCGCTATTTGAATCAAGATCAATATAATATAAATATATATACTGTGTATATAATATATATATATATATATATATATATATATATATATATATATAGTAGAACCTTGGATTGCGAGCATAATCCATTCCGGAAGCATGCTTGTAATCCAAAGCACTTGTATATCAAAGCGAATTTCCCCATAAGAAATAATGAAAACTCCAAATGATTCATTCCACGATTCTATTCTATATTCACCCACGTGAACTGTAAAAGCTTTATTAAAATATTTTTTTTTTTTTAACCAGCTTAGTATAGTTATAAAGCACAAGGCTTGGGGATTATAATATAGCACTTCTAAACAGTGATGGCTCCTGCAAGTCTTGTTTTCTGAAGTAGAATAAAAAATTTGTATACATTTTTCAAAGCAATATGCAGCAGAATGTAATTAGCATTTGTAAAATTTGCAATAAAACCTATACCATTTTAAATATTATTATAATAAGTTTTGACTGTTTTTTTAACTTTTGTTTTCTGTATTGATGTAGATGATACCAGGGAGACAGTGAAATGGTCAAAACAGAGGAGGCATTTTGATAAGCCCTACACCTTTAAACATTTCTTATGTGATAAAACTTGAACCATAAAATCATACAGTATGCATGCACAATTAATTAGAAAGATATAATAAAAGCATAGCCCCCCGCTTCAGCCTTATTAGGTATAGACCTTGAGAAATATCCCACTATACATAGAACAATTGTAGTCCACATTTTAATAGCCTCAAGACTTACAGTAGCTTACCTCTGGAAATCTACGTAAGCACCCAATCTATCTACTGGCATAACCAGATTGAACACCCAGGCACAATTTGAACTATTGCTTGCTTATAAAAACCATTCCATCATCACATTTAGTAGAAAATTAAAAATTTGGTTATCCCATCCTAGAGCCTCCAGTTACCTAAAAGAATGAAAAATGTAAGTTTATCCTACAGTTTGAAATACTTTGATCATTCAACTAAGCAATTTCCTGGTGTAGAACACTATCTCTGATATTCCTTATTTTTTGGTTAATCGTTATTTTTAATTTCCCCTTTCCCAATATTATTTCCATACTTAAAGTTTGTATTGAATGAAGCATAGTTAAAGTGGTGACCTTCCAGGCCTACAGCTAGAACCCATTTGGGGTAGGCTGGACTAGGCCATCAAGGTTTGAACAAGTTCTATACTAGATGCCTTCACAGTTTACTGTATTACAATGTTGTGTAATATATGCAGCAACTTTAATTGATATGTTCTTAAATGATAAAATAAAAATTAATGAAAAAAAAAGCATAGCAATGTCCTAATTTTGCCACATCTATCCCTATCTATCTGTATCAGAATAGATTCAACGGACCTCATTTATCAGTATCTGAAATGGGGGCAGCTATTTTGCTTTGTTGTAACCAGTCTAATTCTTTCACCAACTGCTGTTTTCCAGTACAGTTTTTGCAGTTGATTGACAGCTATGTAGGGATACAGCCATTTCTAACTTCTTAGATTTTAATAAATGAGGTCCAGATTAAGCAGATTTGCACTGCCCAGTTTGAACCAAGTTGAAAATTGAGGTAGCTAAGCATGGTAAGATAGCTAGGCGTTGACTCCCAGTTAGACTGCTCTGTAAAGTGGGAAAACAACTTGCATGTGTTTCACTGCAATGCAGGTCAGGGCAGGTCCAAAATGGAATTTGTTTATTGATGTATCAATTTTTTTATAATGTACACAGTCAAATCTAAGTGTAACTTTGTGTTCTTCCCTTTGGTTTAGTAATAGAATCAATTTTTTCATCAGACTTGCTGAACCATATTTCTTTGAAGCATTATTTGCTGGGTAATACTCCACCTCTCTGTGCCTCAGGCAAATGGAGCCTCAGTAAATCGTTGCCTGAGGCTGCAAGTATGATTGCAGGGAGGCACACTATCTATCTGTGGTGCTTGGAGTTGGCAAGCCAGCTAAGATCTCAACTGCTAAGTACAGTTCATGCAAATACAGTATGTGTTATTCTCATGGACATCCCAATCTTTTGAAAGATTTGTTTGCTTCTTAAAAGAAAATTCTCTTTGAAAAAAACATTCTTATATCTATGATGTGTACATATAACCATACAAACATCTCTAAGGTTAGTTGTTTCTACTTTCAATCTGCATATTTGTTCTGCATTTTAAAAAATAATTAGTTGGTAATTAATTTGCCTATTCTCTGAAACCAAACGATTCTTTTTTTAAATTTTGAATAGAGTAGGAATGATTAAAATCCATCAGGTATTTTTTATTTGCCATATCTATCCCATGGGGAAATCTGCTGTCACTTCCTGTTCTGTAGACAAAATTGAAAGTTGAAGAAAATCTTTACAAAATGAAACGAATGTCCTGCTCTAAACGGCAATAATAAAATGAAACAAATAATAGTGACCAGACACTAAAAGTCAGTAAAAAAGTGACTCCCTACATTAGTGGTTAAAGGGAAAATTCTCCCTCGCATTGGTGATCAATGGAGAAAAGCCCCTTACACTGGTGATTAGTGTAGAAGTGACCACTGATATTGGATGTCAGTGGGAAATTGCCCCCTTACATTGGTGGTCATTGTAGATGGTAGATCAATTTGACATTGCTCACTGCTCAAGGAACCCCAAGGAGCTCCGGAGGAACCCTACATTTCCCTGGAACCTTGATTGAGAAAGCCTGCTGTAAATAAATCTGTTACTCGCCTAGCTGTGCAGTGTGGCATAGGCATGCAAACTACAAGAATGGGCAAACAGGTTTCTATGGAGAGCATTAGTGCAGTGGTGCACATAGAAAGTCAATGAAATTACTGCTGAACCAGCCAAACTGTGAGCTGTGGGTGGTCCTGGCATCACCTGGCTCAACATACTTTGAATGAAAAATGGAAGGGGTCAGTTAGAATGTTGGCAGCCAGACGATGACTGCATCCATTCAGATGTAGTCACTGTTCGTGTATTCAGACAGCCGCAAGTGCTGGGACTGTCTGAATGCATCAGCCTCCTCCATCCATGCTGTTTATTATGGATGGGGGAATCAAGTGATTTCTCTTGTTCAGTCCATGGGGCTGAACAAGAGAAAGCCAAGCATGTATGGCTAGCCTTATTCCAAACATGATGTGGTAGTGCTTGAAAAGGCTTAGTAACAAAAGTGAGTGGAACTCCAGGGAGAAAGCTCCAACTGACTGCCAGTACTTAGGAGGGCAGTGGAAAGCCCCTTAACTTCTACGGAACATCTAGACCGCCTCACTGAATTCTCAGCAAAATTCCTTTTTGTACACTTTTTTTTTCAAACCAGATTGTCATCTCATCGTACATATTGACTTTGCACTATGGTTGCAATATACTTCTATATCTTAATGTTGTATGTGTGAGTGCTTTCTATTAGCCTGTAGTTCATTATATCCATCCTTAGCACGCATTAATCTGACGGGCAGGGGGAAATTTCTTATCTTCATGCTGCAAAATTACACAGCCTGTCTCTGCTGGCTGCTAAGAAGATTAGGAGGGAAAGCTGGATTTAAACTCGCATTACGGGCCTAGAGAAAAGCACTCACCAATGCAACATCATGTCTACATCCCAGCATCATTGCATCCTCGGTTATGGCATCTCCTTTACCTTCTGTCTGAATCATCATTCATCATCATGAACTGTATAAATATCTGTTTTTCAATACTTGCAATTTCAGTAGCAAATAATTTTTCCAAAAGATATAAAAAAACAAATCCACAACAAATGATGTGTGCTCGCTATTTGACAAAAGTATGATTTGGCATTTTGAATACTCAGCTCATGCCCCAATGTTCTCAACTGCTGGAGCAGTGAAAAGCTGTGCACCATGGCTCAAAACCTATAAAATCTACAACAAGATACAAATTGTGTAAAAGTTTAGATATCATTGGATTCAGTCTGGTCATAACAAATGGGTAATGCCTGTATGGAATAGAAGACACTAGGCTGCTGCCAAGATGTAGGAGTAGGAAACATGGTTTTATTCAATCATAAATCCACCCATCCATTCAAACGCTATTAAGAAAAACAGTAGACTGTGTAGCAGGGTGACCCCGTGCTACTTGGTAGAATGGTGGTTTACGACACATTTTGGGAGAAGCAAGTGCACTAATGGCTCGGGTGTGTGCTGGCTTCATAATAGACCCAGAGTAATAGCTCAGGGCCCCACCCTCTTGAGGGAGGTCAGTGTGTCTGAGGGGAGCCGTGTAAGATGCCGTGCATCAAGGTCAGGTTGGGACAGAGGAAGGCCCTAGCCTGCGAGGAAGTCCATGTGGGACAGGAGCAGCCAGGAGGCTGTAGAGAGAATCCAGGAGGGACAAGTGCAACTAGGGAGCTGCAAGGAAAGATGCATAGATAAAATTCAGCATCTGTGCATACCACTGGGATTTATTTATTTGATGGTCAGGAAGACCAAAAGGTGTTTGATGGTCAGGAAGACCCTGCAGAGGTACTTGGAGCAGTAAAGTTGCCACAGAAAGCCAGGAGGCTGAATGTTATGTCTTTGCAGTGATGGTGTGAACCCCCTGCGCTGGAAGAGCTAACTGTATGAACTTTGAATTCCTTTTAAATAAAAGTGGGCTGACATGCCTTAAAATCCAGTTTTGGACTGGTGCAACTCATTGTAAATGCACCTACCGCTTGAGTTTAATCACCCCAATCTTACAGCTGGAGCAGGAAAAAAGTAAATTGAAAAAAAATAATTTCTGCCTGTGATCACCAGCATCCTAAATCTCCCCTCTCCGAGTGATTGGCAAAAATTAGTATTCTCATTCAAGTCAAATGTACAGATTCATGGAGTACCTTGCAGATAGTTAAAGGGGTTGTATGGGTTCCTTTTTTTTTTTTAAATAACAAACATGCTATACTTACCTCCACTGTGCAGTTCGTTTTGCACAGAGTGGCTCCGATCCTCCTGTTCTGGGGTCCCTTGGCGGCTGTCTTGGCTCCTCCCTGCAAAAGCTAACCTCCCTCTGGGAAGCTCTATCCCGAGGGGGTTAGCTTGCGGGTGCGCTCACTGTCATACACGCTGCGTCCATTGACACAGCGTGTATGACTCTGTCCCGCCCCCTGGCAGGCTGCGTCATTGGATGTGATTGACAGCAGCACGAGCCTATGGCTGCGGCATTCCTCGGTTCGCGCTCGGTTGTGCTATTAACAAAGAAGAACGACAAGTGTAAAAAAAACAAAACAATATTTTTTACTTTCTGTTATAATACCTATCCAATAAAAAAATTTAAAAAATCTAATTTCTTCATCAATTTATACCAATATGTATTCTGCTACATATTTTTTGTAAAAAGTGTATATTGATTGGTTTCTGCAAAAGTTATAGTGTCTACAAAATAGGGGATATATTTATGGCATTTTTATTTATTTATTTTTTTACTTGTAATGGCAGTGATTTTTAGTGGGACTGCGACATTGTGGCTGACAGATCGGACGCCTAGCTTACACTTTTGACACTTTTTTGGGAACTGGTGACATTATTACAGTGATCAGCGCTAAAAATATGCACTGACATTGTATAAATGACACTGGCCAGGAAGGGGTTAACATCAGGGGCGATCAAAGGGTTAAGTGTATTTCCTAATTGTGCTTTCTTACTGTGGGGGGGGGGGCTCACTGCATGGACACTGTGATCCATGTTCCTGATTAGCAGAAACACTAGATCAGTGTCCATACCTGACAGCACGGTGGTCTGCTTGTTTACATCGGCAGACCGCTGTTCTGTCTCTGTGGGGAGCGATTGCAGGTGATTTTGTCAATAGCCGCTGGAGCCGCGATCGTGTGCTGATTGGCCACAGGGGAAACCAATCAGCGGGCCCGGTGATCGCAATGTCCACCGGGCCCGGCGATTGGTGTCCCCTGTGGCCAATCAGCGTGCAATCGCGGCTCCAGTGGCTAGTGACAAAATCACGTACAGGCTCGTGATTTTGCAAAATAGAGTCACCTTGCCGCAGTATATGTATGGCAGGAGGTCGGGAAGTTGTTAATGGGCCAAGGTCCTTAAAGCTGAACTCCAGCCCTACCTTCAGTTTTGCATAGTTGTACAGGGTCCTCTCCTGTACTGAAATTGCTTACTCTGATTTCACTGCCCACTGTCAGCTTCTCACAGTATGCATTAGAAATTGCGGTAAGTCATTTATTTGAACATGGTTCTGCATGGAACATATGTACATCCCTTGCACAGCCCTTTACACTGGTGTACGGATCGCTACGCCTATGTGAAGGAGGCCCAACGAAGGTACTGAGAAGGTGACATATGGCCTGAAAAGTGATCCACAGTGGAACACAAGTTTTTGTACATGCAGTCCCAGGCATTTTTTTTGGAGGAGAAGAGCAGAGGACAGCTGTCTAGACACTGGATTTTCTTAGGGAAGCAAGGTTTCGTAATCTGTCAAATCACTTTCTCCCCTCATGAGACTGTCATCCAACATGTATATGGATTCTTATACAATAAGGCACTGCAATGATCAGTATGAATGTGCAGTGCAGTCACCTACAGCAAATTCACAGATCGTAGAACAGCCATCTAGAACCTAATGGCTACTATGGGCTTCATTACATTGAGCATCATCAGTGATCCTTGCAATGCCTTATTGAAGAAGCCTATGGCACTCTATTGCCTCTCGAAATGCTGTCCATCATTCATCCCTCTGTAGCAGGTTACTATTTTAAGAAGTGGTGCTTTTTGAGTGAGCTGGCAGATTCTGACTCTCAGTCATGTGGATTTGATCCTCAGACATTCTTTGCCTGTTCTGGTGGATTTCTACATAGAGCAGATGTATGACAGTATAATTGAGTTCCTCTGGTAATGGCAAACACTGCATTACACTGGTGCGTTATTCACATTAGTGCATTGTAATATGTAGAGATCAACCCGAGCCATGATGATTCTTATTATACAGACTTTCCTGGCTGTGTAAAGCTGCTCCAACACCAAGTAAAGTAAGACTATTTTTAATATCAACTTCTGGCATATACTGTCATAAAGCTTGTAATAGTTAACAGTATGAAATATGACTGGCTCCTTATGTTTTTTTCTATTTTTGCTATTTGACCGCCATAGTTAAAATCTGTATTGTAAAATTAAGTAGATATAAAAGTATCTAGCTAAATATGAGGACGCTAACACCTCCCACATAGCATATGCTGTTATGACAGTACATGATGGCTATTTGTAGCAGTAAACAATCGTAATCACACACATACACATATAAATGCACATTAAGGACATATATATTTATTTTCTGTATAACAACCCACTGAAGATAGTGCTGTTTTCATACCCTTAGACCTGTGTGCCTGTCAGTACAGGGTGTGTACAGATCCATAGGGGTAGCTTTACTATAAGCCAGGAGTCTCCAAACCTTTTATACAAATAGCCAGTTTACTTCTTAGTGGGACTGCGACATTGTGGCAGACAGATCGGACGCCTAGCTTACACTTTTGACACTTTTTTGGCAACCAGTGACATTATTACAGTGATCAGCGCTAAAAATAAGCACTGACATTGTATAAATTACACTGGCCGGGAAGGGGTTAACATCAGGGGCGATCAAAGGGTTAAGTTTATTCCCTAATTGTGCTTTCTTACTGTGTGGGGGGGGGGGGGGGGGGGGGGTTCACTGCATGGACACTGTGATCCATGTTCCTGATTAGCAGAAACACTAAATCAGTGTCCATACCTGACAGCACGGTGGTCTGCTTGTTTACAGGTACGTGATTTTGCAAAATAGAGCCGTTAAACCAAGTGGTTAATGGGCCAAGGTCTTTAAGACTTTGTGGGGGCCAAAATGTGGCCATTGTGAGTAGGAAATGCCCTAGTTCCACTGGGATTTAAAAAAATTACATAGCACCTGTGGTCAGTAGGGGGAGGAATTATTGATTTTCCATTGATGTTAGTAGAAGGAATAGTGCTCTGTCAGTGGTATCAGTGGAAGGAATAGTGTCCCATTTATGGTGTTAGGTGTTAGGGGGCATGCCTCATGCTATTCTGTTCTGGGGGAGGGTGAGGGCAGAAAACAATGATTGCTGCTAGCAGTTATAACATGCCTGGCATACTAAAAATGCCAATTACTGGGTGAAAATTGGAGGAAAAACATTGATTGATTGTTTAGCCCTGTGCAATTTTCAGCATTTGGAAAGTCAAAACATGCACAGAAATCCAAGCAACTGTGGTGGTGGCTCCATTGGGAAATTAGGTGCAGACCTACACAGGAGCCTCTGCTTTAGGACCGTTTCACAACAGAAGCTGGTGTGGGGTGCGATCTGAGGAGCTTAGTGCAGTGATAAAGCCCTGAGCTCAGCAGATTGCCCTGGTTCCATTTAAACAAACTTTATGGAGATGTCACACAGACATTTAAAAAAGTTATTGCCGGTCGCGTGGTTAGAGGCATTAAATTGCCTCGTACTGTGCTGAAAAAAGTACTGCATTCTTTTTTTCAGCGCATCGTGCCCGCACACCACTGTACGGCACTGTGAACTGCCACATAGGAGACAAGGCATTTTGCCTTGTCCATGCAACCGGAACTGTGCTGGAATAGCTGCCCAAAGCAGTTCTACCACATCTGGTATTAACCAGCCCTTAGATAGTTTTTTTTCATTTACTACACCTTTTCTTTTACAAAAGGTTACAGTATCAATACAGATAGCCTACTTTTACACCTGAACTGAGCATTTTTCAGATGATTTGTAAGCAGTTTTTGCAGTCTTATGCCCTGTACACACGATAGGATTTTCCGATGGAAAATGTGTGATAGGACCTTGTTGCCGAAAAATCTGACCGTGTATAGGCTCCATCACACATTTTCCATTGGAATTTACGTTACACAAAATTTGAGATCTTGTTCTCAAAATTTCCAACAACAAATCTGTTGTTGGAAATTCCGATTGTGTGTACACAATTCCGACCCACAGTGCCACGCATGCTCGGAATCAAGCAAAAGAGCGGCACTGGCTATTGAACTTAATTTTTCTCGGCTTGTCATACATGTTGTATGTCACCGCGTTCTTGATGTTCGGAATTTCCGACCAACTTTGTGTGACCGTGTGTATGCAAGACAAGGTTGAGCCAACACCTGTCGGAAAAAATCCCATGGATTTTGTTGTCGGAAAATCCTATCGTGTGTACAGGGCATTGGATTATCGTTGTTGCACATGCATGCAACCATTAACAGAGAGCAGAGACAGTTGTTCAAGTTTAAGGATATGCAAAAATGCTTATGTTCCAGTTAAATTCCATGGATCCAAAACCGTGCTGAAAAGGTTTAGCTTCAAGAGAAAACACACAAAAAATGTTCAGGTTTAAATGAGGGCTTAAAGTGACTCTAAACTTTGGTTTAAAAAACTTCACTTAAGTATGCATTCCAATCTCAAAAACAGTACCTTTTTTATTGCTCTTAGCCCCCTCCAAATCCCCAAATTCTTATTCGTCTTGCTGCAGTGATTCAACTTCCTGTTGGCCAAGTGGCTTCATTTTTGCTCCATAGTTCCACTGTACATAGGAACGTAGCCACCCTCTCCTGCTCACTCCAAAGATGGACTAGGGGATATGTACTATAGGGTTTTTAGCATGCGTGGAGCAGTACACATGATCACCAATGTTCACTGCTCATTCCAATCACATGGAGGTGAGGAATTAAAGGAGAAGTTGAGGAGACCATGGAGGATGTTAAAAAAAGAGGCAGAAAAATACACAATGTAATGAATTATAGATTACAGGTAGGGCTGCAACTAACGATTATTTTCGTATTCGATTAATTGGCCGATTATTGTTTTGAATAATCGATTAATCTGTTAATAAACTTAAAACAAAAGTGTGGTGTATAATTTTGATAACATGTAAAGTTTAAAAAAAAGGCAATTTATTCTTAAATATCTATATGCAGTGGTAAATATAAATAGCCAACTACCGTATTTATCGGCGTATAACACGCACCTTTTTCTCCTTAAAATCAGGGGAAAATCAGGGGTGCGTGTTATAAATCCGACCCCCCCCCCCGTTTCTAACCTCTTCTGCCTTTTTCGGCGGCTTTCGGTATTTTCGGCCGCACTCGGCTATCTTCGGGCGTTCTCAGCTATTTTCGGCCGTCCTCGAAAAGCCGAGTGCAGCAGAAAATATCCGAGGATGGCCAAAAATAGCCGAGAACGGCCGAAGATAGCCGAGAACGGCCAAGTGCGGCCGAAAATACCCGAAAGCGGCCAAGAACGGCCAAGAACTACCGAGCGCTGCTGAGATACACAGAACGCTGCAATGGAAGGCTGCAAATGACTGACAAGGCTGCAATGGAAGGCTGCAATGGAAGGCTGAAAATGACTGACAAGGCTGCAATGGAAGGCAATAAATGACTGACAAGGCTGCATTAATGGGCATTTAAATGTAAGTTTTTTTCCTTAAACTTCCCTCCTAAAAGTTTTTTTTTCTTTTAAATTTCCTCCTAAACTTGGGGTGTGTGTTATATGCCGGTGCGTGTTATACGCTGGTAAATACGGTATATGGTTAGGGAGCAAAATATTTAATCCACTCTAAAGCCTCATACACACAATCGGACCATGGACCAACTTTCCTGTGGATTTTTGTCCAAAGGGCGTTGGCCCCAAGTTGGTATTGCATACACACAGCAGGACTTTTTCAGCCAACTTTCACCAAATCACTTGGTTTTTCTGCTCTTTACCGCCACCTTTGGTCAACTTCTGTATTGTTGTCTGATCTTTTGCATTGGTTCTGCATTGGTTTGTACAAAAGCCGTTGGTTTTGTGTACACACGGTCGGACTTTGGTCCATCGGACTTTTGTTGGCAGAAAGTTGGTCCGTTCGCACAGCCAACAAAAGTCCGATGAAACCTGGAAAAAGTTGGTCCGATGGAGCGTACACACGGTCGGATGTTGGTCCAAACCAGCTAATTTGCATGTTGGTTGTCAAAAAGTCCGATCGTGTGTATGGGCCTTTAGCATAACAGACAGACGAGATATACTTTTTTTGGCCAATTTGTTGTTGAGCAAATTAAAAATCACAAATTGCTGCAAAAACGCATTACATGCTTTTTTGCAGCTTCT
The DNA here is from genome assembly GCA_028564925.1 of Lithobates sylvaticus. NCBI lineage: Eukaryota > Metazoa > Chordata > Amphibia > Anura > Ranidae > Lithobates > Lithobates sylvaticus. The sequence continues at coordinate 505,217,083 of CM053029.1, read as the reverse complement.
CCATTGAAGTATATTGAACCAAAAAAGCAGTTTTGCGTTAAAAAAAAGTCCCTGACCCTTTCCAAACAGCAGGGGCTGAAAAAAGCATAAATGTGAACGTGTCCCATAGGAAACCATGTAAATGAACTGTAGTGCGTTTGTGCAAAAAGCACCAAAAAACACATAGGTGTGAACCAGGCCTGAGACGTTTTTAGTAACATAATGGAGGTTAAAAAAAAATAAAATTAGCCCTTTATAGTACAAAAAAAAGCACATAATCACTACTGTAGGGGTTCATTTTTTTACTGTAGAACTGTGAAAGTAATATTTACTGTAGCAATTATTTGCTCTTTTTGTACTATAAAGGGCTCATTTTAGTTTTTTTTTAACCCCATTATGTTACTGGCTGATTAATCGATTATGAAAATAGTAATCAATTAATTTCATAATCGTTTAGTTGTCGATTAATCGATTCGTTGTTTCAGCCCTAATTACAGGGCCATTATGTAGCGGTTGTATATGGATTCATTTTGGATAATATAGATATTGTTTAGTGTCACTTTAAGTTTGCCTTCAGTTAAATGCACCATTGAGCTAAGCAAGTGCTTTTTCTACTGCTATGCATGTTGGTCTTTTGAACACACTGAACTTTTCCGACTTCTTTGTACTTACAAGTCCCCAGAGGGCTTCAGGAAAATGCTAGCCGAAAATGTTGCCTGCTGTTGGTATTCTTATGTATGCCAAAAAAAGGTACCAATGCATTTTGCAAAATAAATATCTCTGTTCTCATGTTAGAATTTTTGCTTATCCTGCAAAAAAAAAAATTTACATTTAGAATTTATACTAAGAAAATGAATTTCACATAAGGATAGAGATTGGATATGTCAGTTATATTCAACTTTCGATCTTCCTCTTTTCTACTACCAGCTTTTTCACTTCAGTAGTATTAAAAGAAAAGGCTGTAAAAAAACTTCTCCCGATTTTATTGTTTTGGTTTATACAAGGACAACCCCTTTAAATGGTATCATGACCTGAACTGACCATTTTATTCTTTTCTCGTAGAAATCCCGTACACTTCCGCCCATTAATCTCTGCTTAGAGAATGTCCCTGACTGCCTTTACTAATGGCTTCTGAAGATTCTTCCCTGCCCTGAAACATTGAAATTCTTGATTTACTGAATCTTGTCGGTTTTGGCATTAGAGCTCTCACTTTTCAACAGTACAACAGCGTAGTCACAAAAAGAAGCAGCTGCCGGTTTTGCCACAGGACCTCGCTGTCTCATGATCTGTAATCAGGCATCAGAGATCTTACTGTTTCTAACTGTAGAATATTTTTCATTGTAAACCTGTAGGGGTTTTCAGAAAACACTTTTTTAGTAATGAATTGCTCAGCCGTTTTTTCCGGATGCTGCATGTTTACACTTAATGGGACCAAAAGCGTCTGTGATTTGCTGGCCAGGATTTGTTGTGTTCTGCAACGGCACAGGTGACTCATTCCCAGTGACTGAGCTAGTGATTAACTCATTTGTTCTCAGGTAGGATTGACACCGAAAGCTGGCATGCATACAGCCATGCATATCAGGACCACTTAGCGCTACTTAGCAAGCTTCGGTCCACAATTGCTAGCATTCTTACTTGGCTGCTGGAGCCGGCTGTGCTTCTAACCTGCAGCCTTTTGGATCAGAGAGCTGGCGTTACATAACAGTAGTTACTGTCTTTCATGTGGAGCTCGTAGAAAAGGCAAGGCAGGGCAGACTGGGAGGAGGAGAAGAAGAGCTCATTAAAGGCACATTGCCCAGAAAAAGTGGTTGATCCTACGTTGTCGTTGCCTTCCCAGTTTAGATGTAACAGGTTTAACAGTGCTGTTTTACATTTAGACTACTTACCACTCGCCACTCCTTTTGCTGAACTTAATGTATTGTTAGAATTTAACCATCTTTAATGTAATATTTATCTACTAATACCTTCCAGACCTTATATATATATATATATATATATATATATATATATATATATATATATTGTGGCGGTAGGACCCTGTGCTACCTGGAGGATTGCTGGTTTATGCCAGATTTTGGAGAGAAAGGCACGCTGATTGCGCAGCTGTGTGCTGGGCTATTTAGTTTTGACCTGGCTATGGCTCATTGTTCCACCCAACAGACAGGAAGTCTGTGCATGGGAGTCAGGTGGACTCCCATTCCTTTGAGAGGAGTCAGAGGCTGCAGGGGGCAGCCAGAGTATGCATGTCTGCAGGAGGCAGACATACTTGGTGACAGAGCAGCAAGGCGCTGATCAGGAGTGAGCTAGGAGAGAGCTTCACCCTAGGAATCTCTTTTGGGTCTGAGGAGCAGACCTGAGGCCTAGGTTAAAGGCCTGAATAAGCCGTATGGGAAGAATGTAAGCCAGGAAGCTAAAGTATTGAGAGTGCAAGATACAGTAATGGTGGAACCCCCTGCGTGGTTACTGATGTCTTTGTGAACTTTTCCATGCTTTTAAATAAAATAAATACAGTTATATAAAAATACAGTTTTGTACTGGCGTACTCACTGGAAAACGCACCTACCGTTGAGTCTGATAACCCCAATCTTACAATATATATATATAAATTTGTGCTCATAAGTTTACATACCCTGGCAGAATTTATGATTTCTTGGCCATTTTCATCCAGTGCTGCACTGACGTTTCTCAATTCTGATCCAGTTTGGATTGGTGTACTTGTGTGCATGTTATCAGGCCAAAATCACCAGGGTATGTAAACTTTTGATCAGGGTCATTTGGGTAGTTTCTGTTGTCATTGTGATTTAAAAAGAGTAAACATAGTTGATTTGATAATAAATGACTTCAGCCAAACACCAACCATGAGTGAAAGAAAAGTTTTTGTGTTATCATTCATATTCTCAGAAAAATGGCCAAGAACTCCTTCCAGGGTATGTAAACTTATGAGCACAACTGTGTATGTATGTATGTGTATATGTGTGTGTGTGTGTGTGTATATATGTTTTGACCGCCTGCAGCCTGGGTGGAATGGCAGTACTTCTCCCAGCGATCATGGAGGGGGAAGAGGGATAGAGAGCCGATCGGATGTTCAGAGCGCAGCACAGGGGGAAACGCAGCAATAACAGATTTCTTTTAACATTGCCGTGCTCCCCACTGCTCGCTAATACAGATAGAGCCCCGCCCCCTGGTCCGGGACTTTGATAGACAGATCACACGTCCAATCAGGACAGGTGATCTGTCATTCAAAGTTTCCGGCCAGGGGGCGGGGCTGTATATGACGTTGAGCAGCGGGAACTCGGCAATTGAATTGAAAGCTGTTATTGCTGTGTTCCCATGCTCTCTGAACATCCGGGCGGCTCTCCTGTTCCTCTCCTCCCCTGCACAGGTAGGCTGCACGGTGGGCACAGGGTGCATGGAGGATGGACACAGGGTGCATGGAGGATGGACACAGGGTGCATGGAGAATGGACACAGGCAGGGTGCATGGAGGAAGGACACAGGCAGGGTGCATGGAGGATGGACACAGGCAGGGTGCATGGAGGATGGACACAGGCAGGGTGCATGGAGGATGGACACAGGCAGGGTGCATGGAGGATGGACACAGGCAGGGTGCATGGAGGATGGACACAGGCAGGGTGCATTAAGGATGGACACAGGGTGCATGGAGGATGGACACAGGGTGCATGGAGGATGGACACAGGGTGCATGGAGGATGGACACAGGGTGCATGAAGGATGGACACAGGCAGGGTGCATTGGTGGGCACGGATAAATAATTCTGCATAAAACATTTTAAGTGTCATTTAATGAGATCATTTATGAGGGAGTGTTTAGGGGTGGGGCCGAGCGTGTTTAGGGGCAGGGCGTGTTTATGGGTGGGGCGGGGTAACTGGTGGCGAGTAACCCTTAAGGCCTGGCTAGTAGCTCAGGACTTGAAATTTTGAGCCCTGTATATGTACATATATATATATATATAATATGTGTGTGTGTACGTATGCATATGTGTATATGTATATAAAGTTTTAATGAATTGGCACCTACAGATGACATCCGTTTAACACTGGTAAGCCTGCAAAAAAACTAAAAAAAATGCAAACCTATTCTGTTTCTAATCATGAACCTAAATGGACATGGATGTATACTGATATATACCGATGGACGTCCGTATATATCTACATGCCCATGGGAATACATTACTGTCCTTTTATCATCCACAAACGTAGAGCTGAAAAATGGGCCGAATGCTTATGTCAAAGGACCTTAAATAGGAGAAGAGACACCCTTTAACTCAAAACAATTAGGCAAAGAACATACGAGTACCACATCCTGATTTACAAGAATGATGGAGAATTCCTCCTACAAAAATTGGATAAACCCCTTCTTTTTTTGCCGCCACTCTTTATTGATATTTGGGTTTAGAGGTCAGATGAAAATATTAGTAGAATATCACACATTTAATAGTTATATAGTCCATTTTTTCATAGAGCTCTATACATCAGACCAAGAAGGACAGTTGTGGAGGACAGAGGAATCTGGCTCTCTAAGAGGAATAGTTTGGAGCAGAGGTCTCTTAAAGGGGTTGTAAAGGTTTGTGTCTTTTCACCTTATGCATCCTATGCATTAAGGTGAAAAAACACCTGGCAATGACAGGTCACCCAGCCCCCCCCCCCCCCCGTTTTACTTACCTAAGCCCGTTTACCTTCTCTGCTCCTCCCCGGCATCCTCTTCTCCATGGAGTCTCGGCGTTGATTGGATAGATTGATACCAGCACAGCCGTTAGCTCCCGCTGCTGTCAATCAAATCCAATGATGCGGCTGCCGTGGGGCGGGACCGAGACATACGCTCTGTGTCTATGGACGCAGAGTGTATGAGACGGGAGTGCACCCGCAAGGTAACCCCCTTGGGAGAGAGCTTCCCGAGGGAGTTAGCTATTGCAGGGAGGAGCCGAGAGAGCCGCCGGGGACCCCAGAACAGGAGGTTTGGGGCCACTCTGTGCAAAACGAGCTGCACAGTGGAGGTAAGTATGACATGTTTGTTATTTAAAAAAAATAAAAAATGAACCTTTACAACCCTTTTAACCTCCCTGGCGGTATTCCCGAGTCTGGCTCGGGGTGGTATTTCAGTACCAAAAGCGGTATTCCCGAGCCAGGAGAGGTTACTTGCCTAGGATTTTTACAAGACAAGAAACAGGAAGTGGGCTGTATAAGGTATTTACTGGCAGAAAAAAAAATATCCAAAGTTAAAACAACAAGGGCAGAGGATTTATTAGATGGAAAGTTGAAAAAATTACTGAAGTTCCGCTTTAAGTCCTGACAAGCCTGATCTCTGCTGAACACAGAGAGGAGTGGCAATTCCAAGCCGGCTGCAGGCAGGACAGGCTTTGAAGCTTTGTTCAGCCAACACTGATTGCTGGAATTGCTAAGATCTGTTTTATAACATCACCATATGTTCTTGAAACCTTAGAGTCCCTTCCTTCTCTCAAAGTTAATAACCTGATTTTGACAGCATTTTCAGTGCCTATTCCTTAGTTTATTAGTTTTCAGTATGATATAATGTATAAAGCCTGACGACTGGGTCTACGTTAGGAAAGCTTGCAACTTTAATAACCTAAAGCAGTATTACAACCAATAATACATTTTTTAGATTGCAGTTTAACAATCTATAAATGTGGTGGCTGCATTTGTTTTTTAATCATGGGCTTTTCTTCCCTTTATCTTCACCTGGTGATCTAGCCAGTGACACACTTTCTGTCTTAGGGTATCTCCACTCTGGATGGAGGAGCATAGGAGACACCTTTTGGACAGCAGCATTGTCAATCTGGGGACAAGGTAGCATTAGATACACTACCAGATTTAGATTGAATTTGCTAACAAGTAAAATAAAGCTGTGCTCCAGCTAACATTTTTTAAGTAGTGCCAACAAATAATTTTTTTTCTTTTTGGGATAAAGGTTTTACATAAATAAATTTTTGATGGACATTTAGCCCTAGTTTAGCCCTGGTTCACACTCAGCTGAACTCCTGCATGTCAGTGCCGATTTCGGTGGCGATTTCACAGATATTTGTGTGGGTTTCTGCAAAGATGTCACCCTGAAATCGCAAAAAGTAGTATGGAAACTACTTTTTGAAATCGGTGCGACGCCGAAAATGTAGCGTCGCACTGATTAGGATGGTGCCATTGCCGGCAATTGCTGCCGATTTCACATGCGATTTGACCTGTCAAATTGCATGTCAAAACACAACAATGTGAACCAAGAAAAAAGATTTATCTCTGGAGCGCAAGATCAAATAAAGAAAAAAAGCTTTAAGAAAGAAAACAAATCCAGTCATTAATCTAAGAATTGGTGAGCTGCAATATAGTACAGTTTTTTAGGTTCACTACCAAATTAATTTAGGCAATAAAGGGTATCACTTAAAGGAGAAGTATAACCAAAGCTATTCTGGCTATACTTCTGTGATCACAGGAGTGAACTTTCCCTCATTTCCACTTCCATCTTGATGGTGGCTCAGTTGCTTTACAAGATCACATGGAGCCACCATAGTGTGCGTGCTTCAGCCTGTGATGGGTGCACATGAGCCTTGTTCTTAAGGGGGGTGGGTCAGTCATGTGGCCATTGGATAATGTGACTTAGGTGTGCTTTAACCTGGAACAAGGCGTGCATGTGCAGTTTAATCAAAGAGGGCGGAAGAGAGTGTTAAGGTGAAGTGGTCACATGTAGTGCTGGTGATGTGAGCAATCATGTTCTCTACAGTGCACGCTTCCTGCCTGGAAGTTCAGTGATAGTATCCTATTGAAGTATAAGGAGTGAGTGACAGTTAAAGTAAGAGAATGGGGATATATTCTACAAAAATAGTTTGTGCTGTAGGTTGACTTGGTGTAAGCAAACACTGTACAAAAAAGGGGGGTTTAATGCTACCTAAAATTATTATATAACTGGAATAAATTGTGTTTTTTGTTTCTTATAGCTGCAGAGTTTAACTTGGATTGGGACACCAATGGCCTGTTTACACCAGTGCACTACGATGCTCTTAAAGTCAGATTTCTAAATAACTGGCATCCCCTCTGTTGTAGTAAGATCTAAAGTACTAAAGTGTCAGTTTTCTTTAAATTATAATCCTAAATACCTTCTTTCATAGCGCCCCTGTGTGGTCACGTGACCTCCGGCCACTCTTCTTCCCCAATCTAAAGAGAGCAGTGGGAGAGTCTAAAAATTCCCCACTGACGTCAGCCGGCCAGCAGAGGGAGATCACGTGACCGCATAGCGGCACTATGAAAGAAGGTATTTAGGATTATAATTTTAAAAAAACTGACACAAAGTACTTTTCTTACTACAACAGAGGAAATGCCAGTTATTTAGAAATCTGACTTTATAGCCACAGGGAATAGCAGCAGGAGTGGAGGGGCAGGTTTGGAGATCGGCTCTCACACACAGACTAGGAACTCACAGGCAGGGAATGAGGGGGAGAGGGGAAGAGGAAGATACTCACAGTAGAGAGCAGAGAGCGGGAGGAAGGAGGCACGTAAACTGACCGTGGTATCATGGATCAGCAGCCATGATTACCATGGTCAGTACACTTAGGGGGAAACAGGAACAGGCAGGATAAACTAGGTATTTTAGAACTTAGAATTGGACAAATTACACTGCACAGGCACTGTGGTTTAGATCATCAGGAACAGAAGCTTTTTTTTTAATCTTTTTAGGGTTACAACTAGAGCTGCACGATTCTGGCTAAAATGAGAATCGCAATTTTTTTGCTTAGAAGATAGATCAGGATTCTAGCAGCGTAACATCATCTTTCACATTAAAATAAAAAAAAATTGGGCTAACTTTACTGTTTCGTTTTTTTTTTTTTTTATTAATTGAAGTGTATTTTTTCCCCAAAAAATGCGTTTGAAAGACCGCTGGGCAAATACAGTGTGACATAAAATATTGCAGCAATTGACATTTTATTCCCTAGGGTCTCTGCTAAAAATATATATATATATATAATGTTTGGGGGTTCCAAGTAAAAACATATTGATTTTAACTTAAGAAAAAAGTGTCAGAAAAAGATTTAGACTTGAAGTGGTTAAACTTCCTGCATTTACACATTGTTTAAAAACTTGGCAGACTGCCTGGATTTTTTTCTTTACACACAGAAGTGTATCCCTTTGATCTAAGAAGTAAGAGTTAGTTACAATGTTTCAGTTAAAAACTTGGCAGACTGCCCGGATGTTTTCTTTTGACAGCTGAGTGAGCAGATAAGTCTCTCCACTTGTTATATGAAAGAATCAGCAAACTCTGCAATAGAGATGTCAGGGGGGTTGAATCGAGATCCCGATTTTTTTACGATTAATTGTGCAGCTCTAGTTACAACCACTTTAATGCCCTTACAAAGCACATCTGAAAAGCATAGCGCTGTTCACATTATTCCACTTTGGTTTGTCATGGTAAACAAATCCTACTTTTTAGTACTTTTAGACAGGACCACGGACACAAAGTTAATTTTACATGCGATATAACTTCAGTATATCCATGAATTCCAACCGGTCTAGTAAAACATGGATTAAAACTGGACTCTGGGAAAAGTAAACATTCTACCTTGCAGTGGGGCTACCCCTGTACTGCAGGGGGTAAATGCTAATTTATGCCTAGAGGACCAGGTAAAGCAGTTTTTCTTACCCGATCCTCCACTCCCGCAGGCTCCTTGGTGCCACTAGCTAGATCGGTCCTAGCAGCCTCTTTTCCCCCACACTTCAGCAATCAGATGCCCTCTGATGTCATGAAGAACAATGGAGTACACAAAGTTCTGTATTGGACACGAGGACCCAAGAAACAGTCCACCCCTGCTGCATATGGGGAGCGTCTTCTGCTGGAAGAGCAGGTCAGGAAAGTAAAACTGGTTTTCCTGTCCCCTAGACAGAAAAGAGCATTTAACTCTTGCAATGGAGATTTAGCCCCACTACAAGGGAGGATTATACTTTTTCTGGAGATGGGCTTTATGGAAGAATAAGGCCCTAGGCATGTTTGCAACTTTTTTGCTCCTCCCCCAATTTCTTCAATGGACATTGAAAAGGGTTGCAATAGGCACAGAAAAGCTGCTCTACTTGCGTTGCTTTTACTGGCATGGCTCACACCATCATGTACCCACTGCCTACCAGGGCATCTTGCATTGTGAAGTGACAGGCACACACACAGCTTTGACTGATTGCACTATTTGAAAACTTATAGTTAGACAGCCTAGACATCCACAGGGCCCTGGGCTCCTGCCTAGGCTGCCTTATGGAAGATCTGTCTGATTCTTTTGCTCTCTTCAAAGAACATAGAGCACACATAAATCATACACATGCCTTTCCTCAATACACTATTGAAGCGCAAGGTGTTGTGAAACTGTTGCAAAGTACACAAATTTGAACCGCTCCTCATAGACTTGACTGGGGAACTGCTGCTTGCTCTTTTTTGGTAACATTACTTTTAACAAGCCAGGGGGATTATGATTCAAGTCCTGTAAATAGAAAAGGCTTAAAGGGGCTCTAAAGCCTAAACATTGTCCCCTCAGCCCCCTTAGGCCCCTTTCACATGATCGGCCGATCGGGTCTGCCTGTCCATTTTTCAGGCAGAACCGATCGGGTCACCCATTGTCCTCTATTGGGAGGCGTATGTCAGCTGACATGTGTCCGCTGACATCCGATCTGACATAATCCGCTGAAAACAGATGGTGGACAATACGTTTGCAATCCGTCCAGCAGGTCGGGACAGATGGGATTGGATGACCGTTTGCTTCCGATCTCCCCATAGAGGAGAACGGGACTCTGACAGGTCCATCTCTGCACAGTCAGCGGGGACAGGCCTGTCATCTGCCTGCTCTGCGGAGCGATCCCCGCTGAGCCAGCGTAGTCCGTCAAAAGGGGCCTTATCCTTACCTAAGTCCTCACTCAATCCAGCGCTGTGCCTGTCTGTAGTGGCTGTCCCCACTCTCACAGGCTTTACTGTCAGTCAAATCCTGTGAAGAGGGAGGGAGAACCGCACTGTCAGTATCTATAGACACAGGCAGCCCTGCGCAGGATCGAGTCCGCAGGTGTGCCACCATAGGAAATATCTTCCTATGGTGGCACACAGAGAAGAGAGAACACCAGCAGGGGACTCGAGGAGAGGGGAATGAGGGTCGCTCTGTGCAATTCCATTGCACAGAGTAGGTATATAAAACATGTTTGTTATTTAAAAAATAAAATAAAATTAAAATGTTAGGCCCCTTTCACACGGGCAGATCCATTCAGTGTACAATGCTAGCTCAACAGTGGATAGCTCTGTTGATCCCCCCCTGAGCAGGCGGATGACAGGTCCGTCTCTGCTCATTGTGCAGGGACGGACCTGTCAGAGCTCCGCTGTTCTCTATGGCGATGGTGATCATATCGCCATCCGTCTGTTTTGAGCGGATCTTGTCGGAAGAAACCTCTCTGCTGACATCCACCTGCCCATACAAGTTAATGGGTGGCCCGCTCATTGAAAATGGACAGGCGGATCTTTGTGGACCAATCGTGTGAGAGGGGCCTTACTAAACCAAGGGCCCTGCATTCACTATAACTGGTCTCCCACAGTACACAGAACATGCAAATCCAATTATTTTAGTAAATATAAACTGCTAAATACCTTTTCTCATCAGCAGTATATAGCAGTCTTGTGACTTCTATCAGCGTCTGATTAAATCTTGTAGTAGGAGTTTTCATTCTACTCTGACTGTCCTATGAGGCTGCAGGACCCCTGACCCTCTGTCTGGACAGTGCTGATTGGCCCTGTGCCGATCACATGTACCCTCCCAAGAAAAAAAAAACTCTCTATAAATTCACACCAAACTGAGCATGTGCAGAGTGACTCCAAAGGCTCTGGCTTTTTACACAATGCGGAGGATTAACCCTTTAAGTTCCACAATGAGTATAACATAGTTTACTGCATATACAGACTGATTTTACTGTTGTGGGTTTAGTAACACTTTAACAATTACTTTAAAAGTGTTAAGTGCCAACTGCCAAACAGGTTTCCTAGGTTCTGTTGTTAAACTAAAGGATTTCTGTATGGTGGAGAAGCACATGATTACAAAATATAGCAAATGTTAAAAGCTCAAGAAGGGATCTAAGGGGTCCTGAAAGCTTGCATTATTATTACCTTTAATTTGCTAACTTAATAAAGTTATCACTTAAACTACAATCTTCCTGTAAAATGTAAAATGTAACAAATTGTACATTCAATTAATTAATTAGAGATCAGATTGGTATTTTTGTATATTTTGAATTTAATTGTTTTCTAACTTTTTCGCCCTTAACCTTAGGTATATCTCTATCTTAGTGTACCAGACCATTAAGTCTTTGCCTTTTATCTGTGTTACATTTTGTAATATAGCACTTTATTAGAGATGTCCTCAAGTTTGACTCCAGTTGAGTTAGAAAATAAAACATTGTAAAGGTCAGAAATGTGTCTCGAATGGACGATACACACATTTTTCACAGCTGTCAAAATTCCAACAACTCTCCTTTTGTAAAGGCTTTAAATGTGAATTTATTCGTCCATTGTTCTTTGCTCTTCATTTATCAATGCCAGAAAGGTCTCCATTAAAAGTTCCCGGACTCTGGCCCCTAAAATCAGAAACACTTTGATATTTCTGTTGTTGTTTGAAATGAGTTTGCTGTCTTTAACTGTTAATTAATAGCTCTTGGCTTTGTGTTCTCATACGCAGACTGTGGGTCCCTGCGGTTTACGGAGAGGTAGTTTATCTCTGTCAGGGAGATGCTGGGTTTGGACGAAATGCCCTTCAAAAATCCTGGTGGGCTTAAAAAATGTCTGCCAGGATATCACTACCCATGCTTTCTCATTCTGATCTGTCTTGTTGTCACATTAACCCTATCGATGAGTGACTTTCATTGTGTTAGGTGAGCTGTAATGAAGACATGTCTACTCAATAAATCCATCACTGTCCTTAGGTCTCTTTGGATGGCTGACCTTTAACCCATTAAACAAGACAAAGTCATGAGGTTACTACCCATTAAATGTGCCATAAAGACCCTGCACAATCCAAGTCTAGCTTTGCACATGGCTTCCTCAAAATATCAGCTCGCAGAGAGAGCCAGCAGATTAAAAATAGATTGAGAGAGCCAGTTTGGTACAAACCCCCTCGAGGGATGCAGGAGCACAGACTTCGCAGCCGCCGCCTGATGCCAATTAACCCCTTAGCGGCCAGGCAGACACAGCGCTGCCATACATTCATGTTGTACATGCAGATCACATCACCTTTGTCAGCGCTGTGTGCATTTTTATCTAGTCTGCTGATAAAGTGTAATGTAAGCATTTTCTGTATTGCAGTTTGCAGCAGAGATTGAACTAGAGCTTTGTAGACTGTGGTGCAATAATGATAACACTCATGCTGGATTTCCCAGAGCTCTTTGGCTGCAAAGTCATTTTATGGGATGTCAGTAGAATCATATCATATCGGAACATTGTAGACGGTGTCATAAGATCTAGTTAGTTCTGTTACCAGCTTAGATCCATTTTACAAGTAGCGTGCCTGGAATGGACAATGATCTATAGCACCCTTGTGACCACCTACCATGCTCACCTCCAGGACTTCTCTAAAGCATCTCTCATCTTCTAGAACACTTTACCCCAATATCTCCGACTGTATCCTACTCTGTCTGCCATTAGATGATCCCTGAAAACCCATCACTTCAGAGAGGCCAATCCAGTCTTTAACTAATAAACTGTACTTTCTCCAACATGAAAATACCCTTTGTTTTACATAGTTACATAGTAGGTGAGGTTGAAAAAAGTCCATCAAGTCCAACCTATGTGTGTGATTATATGTCAGTATTACATTGTATATCCCTGTATGTTGCGGTCGTTCAGGTGCTTATCTAATAGTTTTTTGAAACTATCAATGCCCCCCGCTGAGACCACCGCCTGTGGAAGGGGATTCCACATCCTTGCCGCTCTTACAGTAAAGAACCCTCTACGTAGATTAAGGTTAAATCTATTTTCTTCTAATTTAATGAGTGGCCACGTGTCTTATTAAACTCCCTTCCGCAAAAAAGTTTTATCCCTATTGTGGGGTCACCAGTTTGGTATTTATAAATTTAAATCATATCCTCTCTCAAGCGTCTCTTCTCCAGAGAGAATAAGTTCAGTGCTCGCAAACCTTCCTTTTAGATTGTAAGCTCTCATGAGCAGGGCCCCTTGATCCCTATTATTATGAATAATATTGCAACTGTACTGCCTCCCTTTATTTTGTAAAGTGCTGTGCCAACTAAAAAAATCATTTTTTAATAATAATAATCCTATACTATAAGCCAATTTATTTTAAAATGTACAACTTCTTAAAGGAAACCTATATTGAGAAAAATGTGTAAGTTGCTATCGTTGACCTCTAGTTGATACTTTCTGAGCCAGTGACCCAGAACAAACATACAGTTTAAAAAGTCTGCGTAAAGTCAGAAATCCCCATCTTCATTCTCGTTCTCGGTAGTGACTTGGAAATTATGAAAGCCATTGATGTTACCTACATACTTGATAAAGAAGATTTTTAATTTTTAATTTCCCTGAAACATATTGACTGTTCTACGATCAAGAACAATATACCTACTTCTTTGTCCATAGAGTTTTCAACCTCTGTTTTGGAGTCAGGCATTCTATTAATCTGATTCTCTATCCAGTTTTCTTCACCAAACTGATGGTTTTGTACTGTTACACTAATGTGAAAGAAAGCTACCTATGTTCTATGACACCTGATGGACTGCAGTTTGTATCTAATTATGTTTCTGTTCTTTTCCATTGGTTTAACATAGCAGCCTGGCACCAAGCATTTTATTAAGGGGAGGTCAGCAGTGATAGCCTCTGTTTTCTTTCACTACAGGGTTACCTTGCCTAATGGCCCCCTTCATGCCCAGGCCATTTTTCAGTGCTGTCGAACTTTGAATGACAATTGCGTGGTCATTCAACACTGTACCCAAATTTTTTTTTTATAATTTTCTTCACACAAATAGAGCTTTCTTTTGGTGGTATTTAATCACTGCTGGGTTTTTTATTTTTACAAAGAAAACAAAAAAGACCAAAACTTTTAAAAAAAGTTTTTCTTGTATCTGTCAGTAAATTTTGTAAATAAGTAATTTTTCTCCTTCACTGATGGGTGCTGATGAGGCTGCACTGATGGGCACTGATGAGTTGGCACTTATGGGCACTGATGAGAAGGCACTTATGGGCACTGATGAGAAGGCACTTATGGGCCATGATGAGGGGGCACTATTTTGCCTCACTGATGGGCACTGATATGCGGCACTGATGGGCACTGATAGGTGGCACTGGGCACTGATAGGCAGCACTGGTGAGCACAGATAGGCAGCACTGATGGGCACGGATAGGCAGTACTGATGGACCGCAATGATGGGTGGCACTGATGGGAGGCACTGTCGGACATTGATGGGCAGCACTGATGATCAAGCACTGATGGGCATTGAAAGGCAGCAGTGACTGTCATCACTAATGGGCACTGATTGGTGGCACTGATGGGCAATGATTGGTGGCACTGGTGGGCATTACTATAATCAGGGCACTGATGATCAGTGCCCTGATTACATGTCCGGGTATTCCCTGTTAGGAGATGCCACTGAGTGTCTCTCCTCGCCACACATTCTGTCATTGTGAGGTGAGGAGAGCCGATCACCTGCACTTCCGCATTTACATGTGACCGGCTGTGATTGGACACAGCCGATCACATGGTTAAAGAACCGCGTGATCGGCTCTCTACAAAGATGGGGTTGCTCCATGTCCTAGAAACACAGCAAGATCGCCGCGGATCTGGGTGCCGTCATATGACGTCCACCTAGAACGAGAGCCGCACCGCCCCTCCGTCATTTGACGGTGAGCGGGCGGGAAGTGGTTAAAGCGGTTGTAAACCTTAGGCATGAAATATGAACAAAGCAAATCCCTCTCAATCCAAAGCACTAAGTGCCATTTCTGTCTGCTGCCCCATTCCTCTGCTATGAGTCACTTCTGACAAGTTTTTCTGACACCAAGAGAAAAAAGGTGACAGGGGAGGGATCTTCAGCACACATCTTGTGATTGTCAGCCTCAGCTCTGTTCATGTGTGAAGAGGGGTGTGACCCTTCCCTCCAATCAGCTCTCAGAGCTCTGCTCACTGAGCTCTGCAGTGTGTAATTTTAGCTCTCTGCATCCTGTTTTCTGACAGCTCAGACAAGCTTTATAATTACTGGACTCTGAGGGATGTAGAGAGGAGAAGACTGCAGATAAACAGGTACAACTTATGTAGGAGGATTTGATTCATCTCTGTGTATCGCCTGAGCACAGTCACTTCACTGGGTATATGTAAGGGTTTACAATAATTTTACACAGTATTTGTATTAAGGGATAATAACACCCAAAACTGACCATTTGGACCTGTGTGGTGCAAGTGCAGCAGCAGCTGCTGAGGTTGCAACCATAACTGAAGACAACATATAGCTGACTTGAATGATCACTGGCTTACAATTTAATCAAGGATCGGTTAGTATTCAGGCGGACTGCATAACCATAGACTTATCTATTGCTGGGTGAGCTACATTAATGCACTATTTTATATATAAAATGAGCACAGGAACTCCTGTAATGAGTAATATATATGTTTTATGGACAACCTGAAGATTGGAGTCCATGTTTCTAGTACTGTGTCCAAGTGGCAGGCCGCTCAGTAATAATAGAGCAGGCTGGCAATTGAACAGTGCTGCAAACTCTAGCAACATTTTGTAGATGCATAATGCCATTATAAAATAACTTCATTGTTCCTACACAGTTTGAGAAGGATTGCTCAGCTACTGCTACTGGGTGTGCAGGTTGCCATTTTCACGACGGTTTCCATTGATTTAAGGATATGTTTTGTCTTCTAAGCGCTTATCCTATTTGATTTATTGACATGATGTGTTGCAAATTTCCCAACATTTCAGAACATTTTCTTTAATAGCCCAGGCCCTATACACATGCAAGCCTGGCTGGCTCAAGAGAATAATGGCAAGCACAGCTAGGACCCACCTGGCACAGACCTCAGTGCAGGAACCCACTCTTGAATGCCTGTGGAGCCAGGACCTGTGTAAGCCCTGGAAAAAGCTAGGCATTAAAGTGATTGTAAACCCTTACATATACTCACTGAAGTTACTAACAGAGATGAAACAAATCCTCCTACATATGTTGTGCTTGTTTATCTGTAGCCCTCTCTTCTCTTTTTCCAATAATTTTTATTAAAAAAAAATCAACTAAAAAAAGGGGGAGGGGCTATACAAAACATAGTGGGATTGACACATAAGTACAGTTGTCTACATAGAGTAAGAAATAAAGCAAATATTATATAAAAGGAGATAAAAAGCAAATGCAAGTCAAATTTCATGACTTCAAACATTAGAGCCAGTGAGTACAAAATCTACAGGCAAACAATGTAATAACAAATGGATGGGTTCCTACTGGCCCCATTCAGTATTTGTGAAATGTTATTTGCCAATCCAATGTGTCAATCTGAGACACTGTAAACCTGCCCAGATTGGGCAAACAGGAAGAATATCTCTAGAGGGGGTCCCTTCCATTGCCCCGTCCCATTCCAAATCACAGGCACTACATAGCCTGGAAGATCGCAACAGAGAGAAGGGCAACCCCTCCAGAAAATAAACAAAAAGAGAAATAGTAAAGGAGGATAAAGGCAAGTAACCATCCATTCTCAAAAAAAAAAAAAAAATACGACAACACTAGACATTTCCTGAGAGGTAGGAGGTCCAGGGATCCCAAACCTTTTCAAACAATTTCACTTTGTCATTAACCACTTCAGCCCCGGACCAATTGTCAGCTTAAGGACCAGAGGTCTTTTTTCAATTTCGCACTGCACTACTTTAACTGGTAATTGCGCGGTCATGCAATTTTGTAACGAAACGAAATTTGCGTCCTTTTCTTCCCACAAATAGAGCTTTCTTTTGATGGTATTTGATTGCCTCTGTGATTTTTATTTTTTGCGATATAAACGGAAAAAGAGCGAAAATTTTGAAAAAAAAAGAGATTTTCTACTTTTTGTTATAAGAAAAATCTAATAAACTCAATTTTAGTCAAACATTTGGGCCAAAATGTATTCAGCCACATGTCTTTAGTAAAAAAAATGCCAATAAGCGTATATTTATTGGTTTGCGCAAAAGTTATAGCGTCTACAAACTAGAGTACATTTTCTGGAATTTACACCGCTTTTAATTTATGACTGCCTATTTCATTTCTTGAGGTGCTAAAATGGCAGAGAAGTACAAAACCCCCCCAAATGACCCCATTTTGGAAAGTAGACACCCCAAGCTATTTGCTGAGAGGCATGTTGAGCCCATTGAATATTTTTTTTTTTTAGTCCCAAGTGATTGAATAAAGACAAAAATAAAAAAGAATTTTTTTTTTTTTCTTCAAAAAGTTGTCACTAAATGATATATTGCTCACACATGCCATAGTTATATGTGGAATTGCACCCCAAAATACATTTTGCTGCTTCTCCTGAGTATGGGGATACCACATGTGTGGGACTTTTTGGGAGCCTAGCCGCGTACGGGGCCCCGAAACCCAAGCACCGCCTTCAGGATTTCTAAGGGTGCAAATCTTTGATTTCACTCCTCACTACCTATCACAGTTTCGAAGGCCATAAAATGCCAAAATAGCACAAAACCCCCCCAAATGACCCCATTTTGGAAAGTAGACACCCCAAGCTATTTGTTGAGAGGCATGGTGAGTATTTTACAGCTCTCATTTGTTTTTGAAAATGAATAAAGTAAAGAAAAAAAAATTTTTTTTTTCTTTTTTTTCAATTTTCAAAACTTTGTGACAAAAAGCGACATCTGCAAAATACTCACAATACCTCTCAGCAAATAGCTTGGGGTGTCTACTTTCCAAAATGGGGTCATTTTGGGGGTTTTTATGCCATCTGGGCATTCCATGGCCTCCGAAACTGTGATTGGCAGTGAGAAGTGAAATAAAAAAATTACTCCCTTAGAAAGCCTGAAGGCGGTGATTGGTTTTTGGGGTTCCGTACGCAGCTAGGCTCCCAAAAAGTCCCACACATGTGGTATCCCCGTACTCAGGAGAAGCAACAGAATGTATTTTGGGGTGTATTTCCACATATGCCCATGACATGTTTGAGCAATATATCATTTAGTGACAACTTTTTGTAAAAAAAATATATATATTTTTTTTTTTTTCATTATTCAATCTCTTGGGACAAAAAAAAAAAATATTTAACGGGCTCAACATTGCTCTCAGCAAATAGCTTGGGGTGTCTACTTTCCAAAATGGGGTCATTTGGGGGGGGTTTGAACTGTCCTGGCATTTTATGCACAACATTTAGAAGCCTATGTCACACGTCACCCACTCTTCTAACCACTTGAAGATAAAGCCCTTTCTGACACTTTTTGTTTACATGAAAACATATTTTTTTTTTGCAAGAAAATTACGTTGAACCCCCAAACACTATATATATTGTTAAAGCAAAGGCCCTACAGATTAAAATGGTGGGTGTTGCATTTTTTTTTTCCACACAGTATTTGCGCAGCGATTTTTCAAACGCATTTTTTGTGGAAAAAATACACTTTTTTTTATTTTAATGCACTAAAACACACTATATTGCTCAAATTTTTGATGAAATAAAAAATATGATCTTAGGCCGAGTACATGGATACCAAACACGGCATGCTTTAAAATTGCGCACAAACACGCAGTGGCGACAAACAACATACATTTTTAAAAGCCTTTAAAAGCCTTTACATGATACCACATTAGATTCACGGAGGAGGTCTACTGCTAAAATTACTGCCCTCGATCTGACCTTCGCGGTGATACCTCACATGCATGGTGCAATTGCTGTTTACATATGACGCCAGACCAACGCTTGTGTACGCCTTTGCGCAAGAGAAGGGGGGGCAGGGGTGCTTTTTTTTTTTTTTTTTTTTAGTTTTTTTTTTTATTTATTTAGCTTTTTTATTCTATTTTTAAACTGTTCCTTCCATTTTTTTTCTTTGTTATGATTTTTATTGTTATCTCAGGGAATGTAAATATCCCCTATGATAGCAATAGGCAGTGACAGGTACTCTTTTTTTGAAAAAATTGGGGTCTATTAGACCCTAGATCTTTCCTCTGCCCTCAAAGCATCTGACCACACCAAGATTGGTGTGATAAAATGCTTTCCCAATTTCCCAATGGCGCGGTTTATATCCGGGAGGGGGGACATTCCCTCCCACTGCTTGTAAAAGCAGTCTAGAGGCTAATTACCCGCTAGAATTGCTTTTACATGAACGCCGATCACTGGCTGAAAAGAATGATACCAAGATGATACCTAAACCTGCAGGCATCATTCTGGTATAACCATTCAAAGTCCAGCAACATACTGGACATATATTGTAATCTTTTTTTTTTTTTCATGCAGCCTCTTGGCTGAACGAAAAAAAGAGATTGATTGGTGGGTATGCCCACCATTAGAATACCTCCCTTCATCCACCCACTTCTAATGATGGGCATACATGCACCATTTATATATGCCGATGCATGGGGGCATCCTCCCGCAAAAGTTATGCCGTGTACACACGGTCGGAATTTCGACCGTATGTACGTGGCATTAGGAGCCAATCGCTCCTCCGCCCCCCCTGCTGCCCCCATGCTTCGGCACATATGCTCTTTTTTTTAACTGTGGTGGTGAAATCACCTCCTACAGCGTTGGAGTCACGGCTTTATGTATCGTGGGAGCAAACGCTGTTGCTGTCAAGATAAATAAATCCGCGCTGCAACTGAATGGCGCACCTGAAAACAAAAAAATGCTTAACACTAAAACACAGTAAACAAAATTACATACCTGAAAAGCAAGCATGATAAAACATAATAAAACATTGCAGAATAGAATGGAGTAAAAAAAGAGCAACAATAGAGAGAGAATAGAGTGAGAGAGAGAACAATAAAACGACAACTATTTTTTTGTTTTTTTTATTTTTTTGAGATTCACAGGTAAAAAAGCTCCTGACTGTTAGCGACTGAATCAAAACGCTACCACAAAAAAAATGTTAGCGATCGCAGGGATCAGGCCTGACTCTGCGAACACTGCAGTTATGTGTGCTTAGTGTTTTGTAAGTGACAGTGATCGATCGATACTGCACTTGGGTGGGCTGGGCTGGGCTGGGCGGAGGGGGAAAACGCAGGTGCTAGCAGGTATCTGGGCTGATCCCGCTAACAATGCGTTTTTTTGGAACCCTAAACTGCTGGGACGCTAGTATAGATCTGATCAGATCAGATATTGATCTGTTCAGATACTATACCACTAAGGGAGGTGTATGCTTTGCGCGTGGGTGTTTGCGGTACTGGCACTAACCTGGGGCGACGCAGACCTTATTTGACCCTAAAACCTAATTGATATCACCCGCCGGGCGATCAGGGGGTTAAACCGTTATTGGGTAATAAATGGCGGGTGCCCTGACAGTATAAAAAACAAGCTAACTAACCAGCGTCACCCGTAACAGTAATACAAAAAAAAAAACTGGCTACCTAGCGGCACCAGTGACACTAATGCAGCGATCAGAAAAACAATCGCTTAGTGACACTGGCAAAAGGGGGTGAAAGGGTTAACTAGGGGCAATCAGGGGTTAAACCTTTATTAGGTAATATATGGGGGTACCTGACGCTATATAAAAACCTGACGGGGAACCTAAATAACGAAATAACTAACTGGCTAACCAGCGTCACCAGTGACATTTTATACGGTGATCACTGGTGAAAGGGTTAACTCTAGGGGCAATCAGGGGGTTAAAACCTTTATTTAGGTTGTAATATGGGGGTACCTGACCTATAAACCTATTTATGAACCTATATAAACATGGCGGTTAACCTAAAAAAAAACTGGTTACCTAGCGACACTAATGCAGCGATCAGAAAAACGATCGCTTAGTGACACTGGCAAAAGGGGGTGAAAGGGTTAACTAGGGGCAATCAGGGGGTTAAACCTTTATTAGGTAATATATGGGGGTACCTGACGCTATATAAAAACCTGACGGGGAACCTAAATAACGAAATAACTAACTGGCTAACCAGCGTCACCAGTGACAGTTATACGGTGATTACTGGTGAAAGGGTTAACTCTAGGGGCAATCAGGGGGTTAAAACCTTTATTTAGGTTGTAATATGGGGGTACCTGACCTATAAAACTATTTATGAACCTATATAAAACATGGCGGTTAAAATAAAAAAAAAATGGTTACCTAGCGACACAATGCAGCGATCAGAAAAACGATCGCTTAGTGACACTGGCAAAAGGGGGTGAAGGGGTTAACTAGGGGCAATCAAGGGGTTAAACCTTTATTAGGGGGGGGGTAGGGGGCTACCTAGGACCTAAAACTAACTGCCCTGACAGTTATTACAGTCACACTGACACTAAATGCAGTGATCAGTAAATAAATGATCACTGCAATTAGTGACACTGTGGGGGGGGGGGGGAGGGGGTGATCTGGGGGGTGATGTGGGGGTGACAGGGGGGTGGATTGTGTGCCTATGTGTACTGGTGTCAGTGTACTGTTTGTGCACTAACCTTTACATGTTCTCTGCTCGGCGTTCCGGTCACATAGACCGGCGCACCGAGCGTGACATCACTTCCGCCTTCCTGTCTATACAATAGACAGGAAGGGGAAGCTTTTCATTGGCCAGGAGCGATCGCGAGGGGGTGGCCGGAAACCACTGGCCGTCCCCTCGTCCCGGATCGCTCCTGAAGCGATGCCGACCGTCCCCGCCGGCGGAGGGGGTTCCGATCGGACACCCCACCCGCCGGAAGAATGGCACGTACAGGTACGTGATTCTGCCTGTACGTGCCATTCTGCCGACGTATATATACAGGGGGCGGTCGGCAAGTGGTTAAAGTGTTACTAAACCCAGGACCCTGCATTTCACTATATCTGGTCTCCCACATTACAAAGAACATGGATATGCAATCGTTTTAGTAAATATAAACTACTAAATACCTTTTCCCATCAGCAGTTAGAGCAGTCTTGTGAATTCTATCAGTGTCTGGTTAAAGCTTGTAGGGGGGTTTTCATTCTCCCCTGTCTGTCCTTTGAGGCTGCAGGACCCCTGACCCTCTGTCTGTACAGGGCTGATTGAACCTATGCTGATCACATGCACTTTAACTCTCTAGCAATACACAGCAAACTGAGCATGTGCAGCTTACCCCCAAGGCTCTGTTCTATCAGGTGATAGAAGGGGAGAATTAGAGAAGACAGGATCAAACAGCCTTTTTACACAATGCAGAGGATTAACCACTTAGGTTCTACAGTGAGTATAACAAGCATACTTTACTGCATATGGAGACAGATTTTTACTGTTGTGGGTTTAGTAACATTTTAAGGAGCAGAGATAGTCTTTCATTGATCATGATCCAAGATAGCTTAGCTTTGACCATATCAAGTGTGATAATAGCTGACTTCCAGGATTGTACAATAGTAATTTGTGCCACTATAAATATAAAGGAAATCAACATTTTCACATGTCTTGGTGTCTCTTGTACAGGATATCCCAGTAAGTCCTATCTTCTCTACAGGTGTTTAAAATGCACAGATCAAAAGCAATTTCTGAGCAGTAGAAGGCAGTGGGCTGGGATCTGGTGTCACACACTGCACAGCTAGAACACAGAACCCAATGTATTCTGAGACCTGAATGGAGGGAATGGACACATCCTCTTCTAAACAGTCTCATAGGGAATCATACACAGTCAAGGCTGTAAGTCACCAGCTGTGTGCTGGAGAGGGGGGGGGGGCAGAGCAGGGCCATCTCCCGAGGTCCTGTGGTGTCAGCTTAACCTAGAAGTGACTATTGCAGATAGCAGAAAGAAATGACATTCTGTACCTTGGGTTGTGGCTAGCATACTGTAGAGGGATATGCTTTGTTCATTTTTTCATTTCAGAAGTTTAAAAACACTTTTTAAGAATTGGATGTTCTGTTGTGAAAGGTAAGAAGTTATGTCCTTCATTATGCAATGTTTCATGTTACAATTACAAAAAGTGTAAAGCGCTTAGAAAAATAAACTTGTCCTTCAAGGGAGAACGATCCCTTTGCACAACAAAGCCTCTGTATGTCTTGAGGAACTCAAGACAAGGAAGTTGTGAATTGAGAAATGCCCTTGCAATGATCAGCAAAAAAAAAGTAGAAGACTTACCTGTGTTTTTTTTTTTTGGGAAATTTAATTAAATAGGTGCCATTACCTTCATTTGTTTTACACATGGAAATCTACCCTGCAGTGGCTGAGATTAGGCTGGCATGCGTCTTATTGTTTTTTGTTACGGCCCTTTGCGTTTTTTAACCACTTGCCCACTAGGCACTTAAACTCTCTTCCTAACCAGAACAATTTTCAGCATTCAGTGCTCTCACATTGTGAATGACAATTACTCAGTCATGCAACACTGTAGCCATATGAAATTGTTGTCATTTTGTTCACACAAATAGAGCTTTCTTTTGGTGGTATTTGATCACCTCTGGGTTTTTTATGTTTTGCGCTATAAATTAAAAAAAAAAAAAATTTTGTAAAAAAATAAATTTTTCTTAGTTTCTGTTATAAAATTTAGTAATTAGTAATGTTTATTCATGAAATTTGGCCAAAATTTATACTGCAACATATCTTCTGTAAAAATCACCCAAAGCAGTGTAAATTATTTGGTCTTTGTGAAAGTTATAGTCTACAAGCTATGGTGCCAGTCACTGAAAATTGATCTCACCTGTTGTACCGACTCATTCCTATAGACCCTAACAAGCCAGGACAGTACAAATACCCCCCCCCCCCCATTGATCCCTTTTTAGAAAGTAGACAGTCCAAGGTATTTAGTAAGAGGCATGGTGAGTTTTTGAAAATTTTCATTTTTTCCCACAATTCTTTTCAAAATGAAGATTTTATTTCTTTTTTTTTTCACCAAATTTGTTATATTAACTGGTTATTTCTCTCACACAGCATATGCATACCACAAATTACACCCCAAAACACATTCTTCTACTTCTCATGAGTATGACGATACCACATGTGTGAGACTTTTACACAGCCTGGCCACATACAGAGGCCCGACATTCAGGGAGCACCATCAGTTCTAGGCGTTCTAGGGACATACATTACACATATCATTTCTAGACTACTTCTTACACTTTTGAAGGTCCTGGAGCACCAAAACACCCCAAAAATTACCCCATTTTGGAAAGTAGTAAACACCCCAACCTATCTTCTATGAGGCTATATCAGTCTTTTGAACATTTCATTTTTTTCCACAAGTTTTTGGAAAATGTGGAAAGAAAATGAAAACAATTTTTTTTACACAGTTGTCCATTTATAAGATATTTCCAACACATAGCATGTATATAGAAACAATTACACCCCCAAATACATTCTGCTACTTGTCCCGAGTATGGCGATACCACATGTGTGAGACTTTTCACAGCCTGGCCACATAGAAAGGTCCAACGTGCAGGAAGCACCATCAGGTGTTCTAGGGACATACATTTCAAATCTAATTTGACTACCTATTGCACTTTTGCGAGGCACTGTAGTGGCACTGATGGGCACTGTAGTAGCATGGATGTGGCACGGATGAGCACTGATGTGCCATGGATGTGGCACAGATGAGAACCGATGTGGCATTGATGAGCACTGATCTGGCATGGATATGGCACTGATGTGGCATGGATGTGGCACGGATGAGCACTGATGTGGCAAGGATGTGGCACGGATGAGGCATGGATGAGAACTGATGTGGCATAGATGTGGCATGGATTAGCACTGATGTGGCATGGATGTGACACAGATGAGCACTGATGTGGCACGGATGAGCACTGATGTGGCACAGATAATCATGGATGTGGCACGGATGAGCACTGATGTGGCACAGATAATCATGGATGTGGCACGGATGATCACTGATGTGGCATGAATGTGTCACGGATGAGCAGTGATGTGGCATGGATGTGGCACGGATGACCACTGATGTGGTATGAATTTGGCACGGATAAGCAGTGATGTGGCATGGATGTGGCACGGATGACCACTGATGTGGATTGGATGTGGCACAGATGAGCACTGATGTGGCATGGATGAGCACGGATGATCACTGATGTGGCTTGGATGTGGCACGGATGATCACTGATGTGACACAGATGAACATGAATGAGCCATGGATGGGGATGGGTAAGCATGAATGAGCTATGAATGGGGATGGATGAGCCATGAACAGGGATGGATGAGCCATAATTGTGGATGGATGAGCCATGTATGGAGCACAGATGGAGCATGGATGGATGGATGAGCCATGGATGGGGATGGATGAGCCATGAATGGAGCACATATGGAGCATGGATGGATGGATGAGCCATGCATGGATAGAGCATGGATGGATGGATGAGCCATGGATGGGGCATGGATGGATAGATGAAACATGGATGGAGCACACATGTATGGAGCATGGATAGATGGATGAGCCATGGATGGAGCACGGATGGAGCCATGTATGAGCCATGGATGGAGCACGCATGGAGCAAGGATGGATGGATGAGCCATAGATGGAATGGATGAGCCATGTATGGAGCATGCATGGATGGAGCATGGATGGATGAGCCATGGATGAGCACGTATTAAGCATGGATGGAGCATGGATGGATGAATGAGCCATGGCTGGGCACAGATCAGCGCTGTGGGCATTTGTCCGGCCAAACCGGACAAGCTCCTGTTTATTAACAAGTTATCACGCCGCCATTGGACTGGGTAATCGCATGGTAAAGGGCCTCTGTCATTGGCCTTTTACCCTTATCCATGACACGCCGGGTCTGAGAGACCCGGCGGTCACAGAGATTCCTGGGTGCACGTGATTCTGGGAGGACATCATAGTACACCCTCCCAGAGTTATCCGACCTCGCTGTGGCCGTCATTCGGCTATGGCCCGGTCGGCAATCGGTTAAAGAAAGATCTCTGACTCCTATATACTGATTGCACAGGCCAATTAAAATGTATTATTTAAAATAATGCACAAATGCAAGCAACCAAAAAGAAAAAAAAATTAATTTGTCAGTTTTGGTGTAATCAGTATTCAATGAAAACTAAGGGTCAGCATTGACCCAGGATTTTTGTTGTGAAGATGTCTGAGCTGATATACAGGTACAATCAACAATGCAGTGGATTGAATGCAGTTATGTATTCATTAATAAAATATATTTAAATGTATTTTAAATAACCAGAGGTTTCACTGTCCAGGATCTGTCTTTCAAATTTCATGCATAGTATAGGATTACTTAGGATAGGATATGTACTGTAACCCAATCAGGTGCACTGCATGGCACAGTGCCATCATGGAATCCCATATGTGTATTTTGACTGATCGTTTAGAGCCTTGGCTTGAGTTTTGCTTTAAAGCATAACTAAACTCTCAAACATACTCACCTCCATCTCTGAGATACAGCGGTCACATCCACCGCTGAGTCATTTTCTCTCCTGATACATCTGGGTGGCTGGTTATTGGCCTCTTGATTGGCCAGTGTGGAAATTACATCACCTTGTGCATGCGCACGAGAGTCAGGTAATCTTACTCAGCCAAGTGTGTATGCGTATGAGTATGTGTGTGCCCAGAATGTATGCTGAGCTGTGCATGTGCAGCTCAGTGTACATTCAAAAGAAGACTGCAAGTAGGTAAGTGCATGTTTGTTATTGCAGAAGAGATAAAGCATATCTCATCTGCAATAAACAGCTACCTGCTTGCATTTGTTTTTTTTACTAGCTAAAGTGGTTGTAAATCCTTACATACATCCGCTGCAAGTGACTGCCCTCAGGTGATATACAGAGATTAAACAATCCTTTGGCTGAAAGTTCAGAAAAAGGTTGCTTAGGGTTGACGTTTCACTCTGCAGAGCTCAGTGAGGAAAGGCCTGAGAGCTGATTGGAAGGAAGAGACATGCCCCCCTTCTCACAGCTCACAAGGACAGAGCTGGGGTTGTCAATCAGCTGATGCTCCCTCCCCTGAGGAACGAGGCAGCAGACAGAAATGACATTTGGTGCTCTTAATTGAGATAGGTACAGAAGGATATGGTTTCTTTATATTTCATGATTGAGGTTTACAACCACTTTAAGTGTAGTTCAACTTTAAAGGGTCAATCCACACACGACTGGTGGAGCAATATGTTATATCCCTCTCTGTTGCTGAGATATCTGCATTTGTGTTTCCACTCTCCCTGTTG